>BSBK01009051.1:637500-1047500 GCA_027943335.1 Chamaecyparis obtusa | reverse complement strand
CATTGTTAGGACATGGAGGGAGGATAGGTGGAAATTGAAGGGTAGTGTTTCTACCAGTGCAATATTGGGTAGTCTCTTTTTGTTTAAATGCATGGAAAAGGAAGACCTGATCAAGATCCTATCAGTTTCATGGGCTTATGGAAAACACTATCTAACCTTATACATAAGGAATTCAAGGTTTGACTCAATGATTGATCTCAACAAAATGGATCTAGTGTGGGTTCATATGTCAAGACTCCCACTTGAATTTTGGGATGAGAAAAATTTTAGATGGGCCAGGAGTACATTCAGACACTATGTCATTTTGGTTGCTTTGACTCAGGCAAGATCTTGGTTATTTTTTGCCCAATTTTGTGTTAATATTTCTATTAATAAGACTCTTCCTAATTTTATTACTTTGCAATCAAGTGGAGGAAATGGATGATAAATTGGGTCATATTACAGAGGATGATAAACCAGTTATGTCTAAGGAGCCCAAGTTGAAGGATAAATGCTCATCACCTCCATGCATTGTGGGCGATCGGCTAGAAGCAACTAATACTTCAGGATTTTATGACTATCCTATCACCACTAGATTGTTGAGTCTCTTGAGCTCACCTTGTAGCTCTCTTGTATTGGAGTTTGTTCTTTCTCAAAATTCTAGAATGACCCTAAATGAAGAGATAAGGACTCTAGTTACTGGAACCATGGAGGAAGGGGAAATTTTAGCTACTCCTATGGAAGAAAAATCAGGTGGATAAATACCTTCAAATCCCAAGGTTGTGAAACAAGGTTCCCCCTCTTCTCTTGTGCATAAAATATTGATGAAGGTGAAAATAGAATATGGATAGGCAAAGCAAGTTAAGGAACTCCAAACAATAGAAAAACATGGTTTTGGTGTTGGAAAAACTATGGAGAATAGGGAACTCCTAGTGAATAATTCAAGAGGAAAACACATCAATAGTGTGTCTCTACAGGATACTGGATTAACCCACCCCATTTCCATTGATTTATATGATGAAGCCCATATCCATAAGGTGGATGATCAAGTTCACGAGGAAACTATTTCCTATATCTTAAGACTAGCTAAAAGAAAATCCTATGTTATTTTGGAGGCCAGTAGTGTTCTTACCAAAATTGAAATGGTAACGTTGAGAAAAAAAATACCTCTTCTCTGGAGCTTCAACTAGTAATCAAGGAAAAATAGAGGAAGAAGAATGGATATCACAAAAAAAAAAAAAAAACCCGAGCCAAAAAGGTGGATGTGGTATCAGAGAGTAAGGAAGGTCGCCCCTCAATTAGCATCTCAAGTAATAAGGAGATAGCTAGGGAAATTACCAATGGTAGGTAAAAGACTCTGGACATAAATAGAAAAATAAGAAATGAAGTTCCTTTTATGGAACATGAGTGGACTAAATAGTTGTCAAAAGAAATATGTTCTAAAAAATTGTATAATGGAATTTAAAGTTGATATTCTCCCTTTTCAAGAAGTGAAAATGATTACTTAATCCTTTTCTAGTATTGCTAACAAAATTTGGCTAGGTTCCTCTTTCTTTATTAGTGAAGCTATTAGAGCCTCAATGGGGGTAGCTACTATGTGGAACCATAATGTTATTAAAGGGGATGTACTTTCCTTCTGTCATAATTTCCTTGCTATGACTTATAATTCGGGAAACTATGTTTGGCATCTGTTTAATGTGTATGCCCCCAATACCAACTCTGGGAAAAAGGAATTCTGGGATGAGATATCTTCTTTTATCCTTGGAGAAATGGACTCACTGTGGATGGTGGCTGGGGATTTCAGTTCTCCATTGTACCTCTCTGAAAATTTGGGAGGTCTAATTGACTATTCTAACATCATGACTAATCTGTCAAATTTCATTTGTAGGATTGGAATTTTTGACATTGATTTGATGGTTCATCCCTTCGCTTGGTCTAAAAATAGGAAAATATAGGTTAAGTTGGAAAAATTCTTTATGTTGGCTAGGTGGGATATTGGCTACAATGCCACCCTCAAGGATCTCCCAAGGACCAATTTTAGACCATAATGCTATTTTTCTTAATTCAATTGCCAAACATCCTAATGGACCTCTTCCCTTCTAGTATGAAATAATTTGAGCTTCCCACCCAGACTTTAAAGATTGTGTTCATAACAAGTGGAAGACTCTTTTCCTAGGACTAGCTATGATGGGGTCTCATAGAATCTAGAAGTCATTAGAAGGAAAGTAAGGGGTTGGAATAGATCCACTTTTGGTGGATATTTTCAGCTAGAAAATAGATATTAGATAGATATTAGCTCAAGATTGAAAATATATAGAATTTAATGGACTCTAGAGATTACTCTCAATATTTTCATGAAGAAGAAGAAACATGGAGGAAAAAATGGAAAGATAACTTGATAAGGGAGGAGATATATTGTAAACAAAGATCAAGGGTGCAATAACTTAAAGAAGGTGATAGGAATTTGACCTTCTTCCATAGATCTAATAGTAGAAATAAGAAGAGGAACACTATAAAGACCTTGATGGATGATCTTAATGTTTCTCTCCACTCCTAGTTATCCTTGATGTCAAAAGAACTGATCAGTATCACTTAATTATGTTAGTATTAATCAGTGTATATGAGACTCTAAGACTAAGAATTAGCTATATACTATGATCACTTCATATTGTTGTTATATTCAACTGATAAGTATTCATTTTGAGATCTCTTATTATGTGATACTTGCACACACTTGCATGTTAGTTTGCATTTTGTTGGAACCAACATTCAATGATCAATATTTCATTCAATTTGATATGGTTACACTTTAATTTTTATATTGCATCATAAATAGTGAGCATTATAGCATAATTTAGAATCATTATCCGTATTATTGCATAATCATTACAAGCGGGAATTATTATGAACACATTTCTTAGTTTTACTACTTTGAATATCAATGATCAGGTCATTTATATCAATGAGTAAGTTGAATAGGATTGTTCATTACATTTAGTTTGATAATGTTGGTGTTAACAATGAATAGCTATGATTAGATAATTTTATATTAATATTCTATATTAATATATATATACTTGATAATATTACATATTTATGTATATCTAATATTATCAATATACTTTTATATATATATATATATATATATATATATATATATATATATATATATATATATATAATTATATAACTAAGCCTTATATATATATCGATCTGCACTATTGATGTGATATGATATTATCATATCAATAATACATATTGTTAATATGTATTATTGATACGATAATACATACCAATTAATATCGACTGCTATACCAAGTACCGACTATGATATATATCGGATGCCATATTGACTGTTATGCATATCGGCCACCATACCGACTGTTATATATATATATATCGGATATCATATGCAATATGTTATATGATTGTTAATTCATATAACATACTGCACGGTATACATATCTTACAATATGTATATCGTGCAGTATGTTACCCGTGGCTTATATAATACAAAAACATATGATACTGCACTTTACATATATCATAGTTACAATATATGTAAAGTGCAGTCTTTAATATTCGATTATCGATAAAGGTAATTTGTTATGAAAGGGCATCGGTATTGAAGGGACGTGACTCATTTATGAGTCACGTCTCCTTCTATGTGCAAAGACATATATATATTGATAAATATTTTTGTATTTGAGATGAATTATATACAGCAGGTCTGAATAAGGATTATCATATACAAAAAATCAAGAAAAATAATAATATAAAACTAAAGTTTATTGTAATTTCACATGGTATCAGAGCTAAGGTTCTGAAATTTAAAGAAATTTAATAAACTTAAGATATTATAAAATGGAAAACATGATTAGATTTGAGGACAAACTTGCAGGGGCTGATAACTTCCAATCATGGAAGATAAGAATCATAATGCTGCTAAAAGAGAATAAAGTTGAAACTTTTATTAAACCAGACAAGGTTAAGCCAGAAGCGGAACCCGATCTATCAAATTGGAATGAAGGGAACGACAAAGCCATGAAGATAATTATTGATGGGGTCAGAGATCATATTGTACCAATCCTATCCAAATATGATAAGGCATATGAGATGTACAAGGCATTGGAGAAAACATATGAAATAAATAATGCTAGCAAGAAACTAGCTTTGAAAAGAGAAATGAACCAGATTAGTATGAATAAGAATGAGAAAATAAATGCATACTTTCTAAGGGTATCAGCATTAAGAGATCAACTTTCACTACTAGGCCATGAAATTGATGGAAAGGAACTAGCTTTAATTGCTCTAGATGGACTACCTGAATCTTGGGAAACCTTTGTTGCTGGTATAAGTGCTAGATCCAAGTTTCCAAAATTTGATCGATTAAGAATAGATTGTCTTCAAGAAGAATCAAGGTTAGATAAAAGAGGATTAAAGAAAAAGATCAATGATGAAGAAAATCATGCACTAAATGTAAATACTCACAAGAAGAAGAAATTCAAACATTTCAGAAAGAAGAAATTCAATACGGAGTATCCCAAAAGAGACCTATCTCATGTTAAATGCTTTAGGTGTGACAAACCCGGACATGTTGTAACAAATTGTCCTTACAAGAATCATCAAGCCTCTTTTACCAAATCCAAGAAGAAGCCCAATGAAGAAATCAAGAAGGAGCAATTTGTACTCTACTCTGCACTCTCAAATCAAGTTCCAAACAAGAACATTTGGGTTATTGATAGCGGTTCCTCACGTCACATTACAGGGTTCAAAGAACTACTAGAAACCATGTCAGAAGAATCGGATGAAGAGGTAACCATTGGAGATGACTCCTCTTATCCAGTAAGAGGCATTGGGACATGCACAATCAAACTAAAGACCGGTATCTCAATTCAACTCACAGGAGTCCTATTTGTCCCAGGAATCAAGAGAAACCTTTTATCCATATCGGCACTTGAAGATAATGGGTATAGAGTAACTTTCATGGATGGCAAAGTAAAAGCATGGCCTAAAGGTTTAACCTTCAAACAAGCTAATACCATAGGAAGAAGACAAGGGTGCTTATATGAATTAAATACTGATATAAATCAAGTCTTAGTAAATGACATTTCAAATTTAAATGAAGTATGGCATAGAAGATTAGGACATTTAAATTATAAAACTTTATCTTCTATGGAAAATTTGGTTAATGGATTACCAAAACTTAAACAATATCATTCTGGTGCATGTAAAGGGTGTGCACTACGCAAAAACACAAAAGGAACATTTCAAATTAGTGTAAGCAGAACTAATGAGGTTTTAGAATTGATACATTCAGATTTATGTGGACCCATGTCTGTTTCTTCAATAGGAGGCTGCAAATACTATATAATCTTTGTTGATGACTTCTCACGAAAGACCTGGATTTACTTCCTTAAGTACAAAGAATCTGAGGGAGTACTAAGTAAGTTTAAAGACTTCAAATCTATTACTGAAAATCTATCTGGAAAGAAAATTAAAATTTTGAGAACAGACAATGGAAAAGAATACACATCTGAAATATTCAAACAATTTTGTAAAGAGGCTGGGATTAAGAGGGAGTACACCGTACCTTATAATCCACAACAAAATGGGGTAGCTGAAAGAAAGAATAGAACTATTATTGAGGCCACCAAAGCAATGCTTCTTGATCAAAACCTTGATACCTCTCTTTGGGCAGAAGCATCAAATACAGCTGTATACATACAAAATAGATGTCCACACTCACACATTGAAAATAAAACTCCTGAAGAAGCATTCACAGGGACAAAGCCTGATATAAGTAATCTTCGAATATTTGGATGTCCAGTCTACATTCATGTTCCTAAGGAAAAGAGAACAAAGTTAGAACCGTCTGGGAAGAAAGGTATCTTTGTAGGATATAGTGAAACCTCAAAAGCATATCGTATTTATATACCTGGGCAGAACCTTGTTGAATTAAGTAGAGATGTAATATTTGAGGAAGATACAGCTTACTCTAAAAGTATAAATTCACAAGAGCAAGAGACTTTTGTTCCATCAAAAGAAAACACTTCACAGGAAACTCAAAAGGAGGACTCTGAGGAAGAAGAAAATGATGAAAATCTATCCACACTAGAAAATCCTAAGAAGAGACCACTTTGGGCCACTAAACTCATAGAAGAAGGAAAGACTCTTGGTGCTCCTCCAGGAACAGTCAGAGAAAGAAAAAGGCCTTCCATATTATCCAGCTATGCAGCACTCATGAGTGAACTCTCTAACTTAGAACCTACAAATGTATCTGATGCAATTCAACAACAAGTATGGAAGGATGCAATGATAGAAGAATATCAATCTATCATAAAGAATGATGTGTGGGATATTGTACCAAGACCAAAATCAAAATCTGTGGTATCATCTAAATGGTTATTCAAAATCAAACATGCAGCTGATGGTAGCATTGAAAAGTACAAAGCAAGATTTGTAGCAAGAGG
The DNA here is from genome assembly GCA_027943335.1 of Chamaecyparis obtusa. Lineage (NCBI taxonomy): Eukaryota > Viridiplantae > Streptophyta > Pinopsida > Cupressales > Cupressaceae > Chamaecyparis > Chamaecyparis obtusa. Next base: position 1,041,048 of record BSBK01009051.1, on the reverse strand, counting down.
CTTCTCTCAAAAGGAAGGGATTGACTATGAAGAAACATTTGCTCCTGTTGCACGTTACACATCTATTAGAACAGTTCTAGCCATTGCAGCTGCCAAAGGTTGGAAAGTTCATCAAATGGATGTTAAAATAGCCTTCTTAAATGGAAGTATTGAAGAAGAGGTATACTTAGAACAACCTGAAGGATTTGAGATTCATGATCCTAAAACACATGTATGTAAGTTGAAGAAAGCATTATATGGACTTAAACAAGCCCCCAGAGCTTGGTATGCTAGAATAGACAACTATCTAACAAAGTTAGGATTTTCCAAAAATGATGCTGATCCAAATCTATACTTCAAGGTAAACAAAGGTGATATGTTGATAATCATATTATATGTTGATGATTTACTGATTACAGGGGAAGACTATTTGATTCAACAATGTAAGAAAGACTTAGCCAAAGAATTTGATATGAAGGACTTAGATCTTCTACACTACTTTCTTGGTCTAGAAGTTTGGCAGAAATCAGACTATATTATTTTGAATCAAGGCAAATATACCCTTGATATCTTGAAGAGATTTGGCATGTTGAATTGTAGACCCATGTCTTCACCCATGGAAATAAATTTTCATAAACTAAAGGAAGCAACATCAGAATCTCCTTCTGCAGATATCTCTTTATACAGACAATTAATAGGATCTCTAATGTTCTTAGGGAATACCAGACCTGACATTTGTTTCTCAGTAAACACATTAAGTCAGTTCATGTGTGATCCCAAAGAAATGCACTTTACTGCTGCTACACATGTATTGAGATATCTCCAAGGTACATTAAACTATGGACTCAAGTATGATAGGACAGAATTAAACCTTCATGGGTTCACTGATTCAGATTGGGCTGGAAGTGTGATTGATCGTAAAATTACCTCAGGATGTTGTTTTAGCTTGGGATCAGCTATGGTGTCTTGGATCAGTAGAAAACAATCTTCAGTAGCTCAAAGCTCTACAGAGGCAGAGTACATTGTAGCTTCAATGGCAGCTAAAGAAGCAGTATGGCTTAGGAAACTACTCAGTGGACTATTTGGTAAAACTCTACCACCAACTACTATCTTCTGTGACAATCAAAGCTGTATCAAGTTTTCAGTAAATCCTGTATTTCATGATAGATCAAAGCACATTGAGATTCCTTATCACTATGTTCATGATATGGCAGAAAGAAAGGTACTCCAGTTGGAATATGTTTGTACAGGAAATCAAACTGCTGATATTCTCACCAAAGCTCTTCCAAAGGTGAAAGTTGATCACTTTAGGAAAACTCTTGGTATGATTGTAATATGATTTTATATATAATATATAAATGTTATTTTATGGGCTCATCCATCCTGTGGACATTTCTAGAGGTGACGACTTCTTAGATAATGAACACTTGTATTTGATTACGAGATGACGATCTTGTAATGTGGTGTTGTTATGGTAAACAGATTATCTGTTAGTGCACATACCATAATGAGGTTATATAAAATATGATATAATGTTATATTTAATATATCCTTGTATCACTATTACTGTGATACAAAATAGGTATCAGTTGTTGATTCCTCATATCGTTGTGATATGGAAATAGGTATCAGTTGTTGATTCCTCATATCGTTGTGATATGGAAATAGGTATCAGTTGTTGATTCCTCATATCGTTGTGATATGGAAATAGGTATCAGTTGTTGATTCCTCATATCGTTGTGATATGGAAATAAGTATCAGTTGTTGATTCCTCATATCTTTAGGATATGGAAACTAGGTGTCACAATGCATGGTGATTCCTCATATCTTTAGGATATGGAAACTAGGTGTCACAATGCATGGTGATTCCTCATATCTTTATGATATGGAAACTATGTGTCACAATGAATGGTGATTCCTCATTTCAAATGAAAATATGATGCTAACATAAAGTGAAAATTATCTTATCTAGCTAAGAGGGAGTGTTAACAATGAATAGCTATGATTAGATAATTTTATATTAATATTCTATATTAATATATATATACTTGATAATATTACATATTTATGTATATCTAATATTATCAATATACTTATATATATATATATATATATATATATATATATATATATATATATATATATATATATATATATATATATATATATATATATTTAATAATATAACTAAGCCTTATATATATATCGATCTGCACTATTGATGTGATATGATATTATCATATCAATAATACATATTGTTAATATGTATTATTGATATGATAATACATACCAATTAATATCGACTGCTATACCAAGTACCGACTATGATATATATCGGATGCCATATTGACTGTTATGCATATCGGCCACCATACCGACTGTTATATATATATATATCAGATATCGTATGCAATATGTTATATGATTGTTAATTCATATAACATACTGCACGGTATACATATCTTACAATATGTATATCGTGCAGTATGTTACCCGTGGCTTATATAATACAAAAACATATGATACTGCACTTTACATATATCGTAGTTACAATATATGTAAAGTGCAGTCTTTAATATTCGATTATCGGTAAAGGTAATTTGTTATGAAAGGGCATCGGTATTGAAGGGACGTGACTCATTTATGAGTCACGTCTCCTTCTATGTGCAAAGACATATATATATTGATAAATATTTTTGTATTTGAGATGAATTATATACAGCAGGTCTGAATAAGGATTATCATATACAAAAAATCAAGAAAAATAATAATATAAAACTAAAGTTTATTGTAATTTCACAGTTGGTTATCAACATATGAATGACTTTGTCACAATGAGCATCATTGCACTATCATTTTTATGTAGAAATGCTTACAAGGATATATTATAGTTTTTTTTGCAAAGTATCATATTTGATAACCTTTGTAAAAGTTCAAATAAATACATATTTATAGTCAAATAAATATGTATTATGAGCATTATTAGTTCCTGCCAAAGGCAGGATACTATTGCATTCATTCAGTCAATTTTACAATTAAATTAACCAATCATGCTACAAAATTAAAAAAATCAAATGCAACTTCTATAGTTCATATTTACTTTTTATTTAACATGATTATATAAATCTTATTTTACTTTCATTTGATTGGTCCATACTAATTTTGGTAAACATAAAATTCAATTTTCTCCACCAAAAAAATATAGATTTTTTACTTACAATTAAAAGCCTGTCATTGTCATTTGTACTAAAAGCCATGCGCTGGCCTGTGCTCCTAAATTTTTGTACCATTGCACTGCATTAATTGTTAATTGACCTGATCATGTTTTATCAATGGTCAAATACAATGTTTCTATTTCTCTTTTTCTATCTCTCTTCCATTATTGTCTCTAAACATGATTTTCTATCTTTTCCATCTATTACTAGCAATGTGTCTATTTCTTACTTTATTACCTACATCTCCATTTTTCTTCATCCACCTAATCCTAACTCTATATTCATAATACTATTGGCAGGAACTTTTACGCTTTGCGTCTCTTGTCTTAAGATGGTATTAAGTTTGTATTGTTATTATGTTTGAAAGTTGGTAAAAGTGACCAAGGTATTTGAAGTGTTTTATTTTTAAAGCATGCCTTTTGGTCGGCTATGCTTGCAAAATATTGAGATAAAACACAACACTTAACACTAGGTGCTAAGGTTGTGTTATGTGTAAAGTGGATCATTAATGAGATGTGATATGCCTTAATTGATGAATCTAGATTGTACATGTCTTAACTTACAACATGAAAGAACAATAAAGGTTTTGTTTGTACCATAGTTTCTTCAAAGCATTATCTTAAGGTACCTTGAGCTAGGGTTTTTCCCTAGTTAGGGCATGATATTATTAATAGTTACAATTATCACTTGATTTAATGGCTACCAAAGTAGCTACAATGATTATTTTTATGATGGAAGTTTGAACAGTTAGATTGTGATTAACATATTTCAGTTGTGAAATGGAATGATTTGAACATAGATTCAGCAGGATTCTGAGAAAGGTTTACAAATAGAGATCATCTCTAGGTGTACTCATTTTTGTTACTCTACTTTTGTTAATTATGTTTTAGTGTTTTAACCATTTTTAAAAGGGTTTCATTTGTCTTAGATACATGCCATTATGTATATGATTATGTTTCTTCTAGAAACCCTTATCTGGTTTGCTATCATTTTACCCATGGTTGTAGTTTGATGTTTTGTATTATACATGGGTCAAGTAGACATTCATTCTTTCCCTATATTCATTATAATTTAATTTTTGTTGTTACTCGACATTTAATATATGTATTCTTTGTTCTTTTATGGTATAAACCCTATTCAAGGGCTTAGGGTTTTCAAATATTGCAAAATGGTTTCATTTTTATTGTGATGTTGCAGCTATACATTTTTATGTATGTCATTGACCATATGTATCTACTAGTGTCCCTTGTTATCATAGGTTTAGTCAAACCCAAGCATATTGGGATATAGTTCTTTTGATTCAACATGGTTGATCTTTCTTAACCCGAGTATTGAGATTTTATTACACCTTGTATATTCAGTCTGATGTATGTTGTGATTCTTGTCCTCATGTATGTCTCATTCAAAATAGAGATATGGTTTTGGATTTTGCATTATCGTGACTATTTAGTTGTGTCTTATAGCCATACATGTTATTGATGTTGATTTTGAGATACACTAAAATGGAAGGTATAGTTATAAGGTTTTTTAGTTTGATAGAGGTATTGATAGAAATGGCTAAGATATACAATTTGTGGGGTTAATTAATGACAATAATTATATTGTAAATGAAGAATTGATTAGATATGGACATTCTATATTGTTCATTTGGTCAGAAAATAAGTACTATTATGATAGAGATATATTTATTATTTATATTTAAAAGCATGGATATTTAAGGTTTTTGATTAAGGATAAGTAATCAATGATCATTTATAATGTTGAACCAGAAATAAATATATGTTTACAATCAAAGGAATAATATGGAAACATGACTATATGCTATGAGACATTTAAAAATAATTGTATATGATTTTTATGAATCAGGTTGAGGATTAGTTTACAAGTATTAAAATATCTTATATATTGAGTGGAGATATATTAATGTAATTATGCAAACAGAGAGGGATTTTGGTCTTTGATGAAATACTTGCATATAATTTGTGCACAATCAATTTATACTGATAAAAAATACTTGATCAAAGTTATAGGAACTAGTAATACTATATTATAAACTATTACACAAATTTTTTATTGTGTTAAATAGTGCATGCTATTAGATTATAGTTACTATTACAAGATTAGATTTTTTGAATCTGTGTGTATGAGAAATTGTATTGAAAAGACATTGTAAGTCCAGTGAGGCATTATAAGTATAAAAAATTGTTGATAAGGATAGTGAGGCATTTATGTCAGTGAGATAGTTGTTTAGCTAGTGAGGCATCTTTGTCAATGAGACACAGTTGTACAACCAGTGAGGCTTTGTAAAAAGATATTTCCAAACTAAGCCAGTGATGTGTTTCGAGTGGTTTTTTACTCCATGGGTTTTCCACTTAGGACATATCTTGTGTTATGGTTTTGTTAATATTTTTTTATGTGTTTGTCTCTCATGATAATGTGCCCATCATGTTTTATTCAGTCTTTAAGTTGATTTGATTCGCATAGATACATGTTCAATATCTTTTAAGCTCACATTCATTATACTTGTTCATATTGAGTTGATCACAAGATTATTTAAGTCCTCACATTTATTGTATTAAAAAGATTATATAAGATCTTGCAACATTGACATACCACTTATTCACCCCCCTCCCCTCTCAGTGATATTGCACTCCAACACTTAACTAGGAAATTGCTAAAGATTCCCACTTGGGAGAAGTGGTTATAAATTACTTTATATGAGATTATAGTGATATTGAAGGTATGTGATCTTATATTTTGGAGTATCAAATTCTAATTCACCCCCCTAATGCCATTAGGTTGGACAATAATTATCAAATTCAAGCTCATATTATTGATGAGGAAGTGAGGATTGTAGTCTTTTCTAGGGGTGCTTACAAATCCCCAGGCTCAGATGGATTCCCCCCTATTTTTCTAAAAAAATTGGGATATGGAAACCCAAACTTTTTTGAGTACTAATAAAATACTAAAAAATCTTAATAACACCTTCATTTCTCTAGTTCCAAAGGTTCAAGAGCCAAAAAAATGGGCGAATTAGACCTATTAGTCTATGAAATACTATATATAAGTTTTTCTCAAAGGATTTGGTAAATAGTATTAAACCTTATTTGGATAAATTCATCAACTATAACGAAAGGGTTTTGTTCTTGAGTGACAAATTCTTGATGCAGTTGTGTCCACCCATGATATCATCCATTCTATGGAGAAATGTCATATGCTAGGTATGGTCATTAAACTTGATATTTCAAAGGCTTATGATAGGGATAGATGGGAGTTCATGTTAAAAGTCCTCTTAGCAATGGGATTCAATGAAAGGATAATCAACCTAACAAAGGAATGTGTGGAAGCAGTCTGATTCTCTAAAATCCTAAATGGAGTCCCTAGGGGTTTTTTTGGAGCAATTTTTGGAGTAGATAAGGGAATCAAACAAGAAGACTCATTATTACCATATTTATTCATTATGATGGAAGAATTTTTGGGAGCAAATTTCTCAATTTAGTTAGCTCTAGAAGAATTTAGGGGGTTAAATTTACTTCTTCTCTACTACCTTTTGCTCTAGAGTAGTTAGTTGTTGGCAATATACTATTCGGAAAAGCTTATGTGGTTGAAGTCATAGAATGGAAGGCCTTTCTCTTGGACTATGCTAATGTCCTTGGCAAACTCATTAATTATGATAAAAGTAGCATCTACTTCTAGAACACAAAAAAGGATTTACATAATAAAATAAAAAAATATTTTATGCTTTTAGAGCATTGTTATGCCTAGAGCTTACCTTGGCCTTCCTCTTACCATAAAGGATGTTACCCCATCCTTTTGCAATTCAATTCTATAAAGAATGTAGAAGACATGGGCAGGATGGAAAGGTGATATTTTAATTAGTGGAGGGAAGCTTCATCTTCTTACTGTTTCACACCAAGGTATTCATGTTTACTTTGTATCTCTTTTCAAAAAAATTGGTAACATGGTTGATAAACTTGAAAGAATTAAAAAAAAATTCATTGGACAAGAGTTGAAGAAAAGAAAAGATTAGATCTGGTAAAGTGGGTGTAGATGCTTAAAATCATCCCATAACGCTATAATTATTTGATTATTTCAATTATATTCATCTTGCTTATTTAATTAAATTTGGCTCATTATTCTATAATATTTAAATTTAAATTTAAATACCCCTCCTACAAGTGTATTAAATTTTATTTAATACCTTTTCCCCACATAAACCCTTGATTAAATAAATTCTAATTTATTTAAATCCCTTCACATTCTATTATTCTTCTAAACCATGATTAGATTAATTTTTAATTAAAGTAATCCTAAATTTGAACCTAGATCCTACCCTACACACATCACTCTCAACAAATAGACCTACTTCTTAATTCACTAAGGTTAATTAAGCTAATTTTTGGATTCCTACACCCAGGAGCCCTAATGATTTGCTCACACATGTATGAGCAAATTTTTAAAAATTATCTTATCAAAAAAATATAAAGAATCCCCAACAAGGTTTCTTACAACCTTGATGACACCTCTTAAACATTCTAAAAACATGAAAATATAATTTTTCTCTTACACCTTCTTACATATGTGTACTTGAAGTAAACATTGACCCATCGCATCTCAAGTTGCTCACACGTGTGAGAAAAATTGGACTCTTGCATACCTTATGTGTCCTTCATGTGACACCTATGTGGATGTCACATGTGATCCACCTCATCCCAACCCTCCAAAAACTTATAAATAGGAGCCTTGCCAAGAGTAATTCATCCATAATTTTGCATTAGAGTTATCATGCTAGTATAATTTTAAGAGATTTTTTGCATTTAGTATTTTTATCTAACATTTTTGGTAGTTGTTTGCATTAATGGTAGAATACTTGCATATTACTTCATATCTAATTTCTATAGTCACATTGAATGCTTGAGGCTAGTTCTTCATAACTATTTCTTGAGCTCATTCAATGCCATATTCATTATAGTTTATAGTTTTTATCCTTCATTTATCATTTTCAATCATAGTGGGATTAAGTTATTGTGTTGGGAGAGCACACCCACACATATCTCTAAGAGCTAAAATCAAACAAATCTTGGGTGCATTTGCTTATTTCTCATCGGAGGTTGTGGAGAAAGCTTATTTGTTTGGTTCTTGCAAGTTTCCTAAATGTTAGATTTCTATTTGAATATCATGTTTATTGCTAACGTTTGAATGTTTAATCTTTCTCCCAACAAGTGAGATTTCATCACATACATTTTGGCATGCTCAATGGGACCCATGTCCCTGTCTAAAACTTATTTTCTTCCATTTTTTGCTGCTCACAGAAATTGTCACGCATTGGTGTCTCCGCCCTGGAACTGTTGTCTGTGTAGATTGGCATCTACATCTAGGGACTGTCGTCTCTACTTAGGCTTAAATTTTTTATGTTTAAAAGTGTATTTTGGAACATTTAGAATTTTTAACTCTCGGGTTTCTATCAGAACACATTTTTTACATAATTAAATGCTGAAAAATTATTTCAAAATTAATTTTTAAACTTTTCAAGATGACTTTCATTATTACTATCATTTTCACAAGTTGACTATTGTTTGCGTGGTTTGGCATTTGGGATTGTACTCTATCGTTTGTACCCCTCAAAAATCATGTTGCCAACTGTCAGGTATAACTTTGTCAATTTTTCATCTACAATTTTACACTATCATTTGTGATTTTGACTGTCATATACAATAGTTAACTATCATCTGCGCAGATTGTCGTATGCAACCTGTCATTGCCGTCTACGCTTTTTCTGCTAATTTATCTAATTTTTTGCAACACCTCACATCTGAATATTTAAATTTCCAAATTACTAATATTGTGTACTATTGTAGGACATTGACAAAAGATCTATACAAACACTAAAACTACTCACACTTTTGTTTTGTAGGTTTCCTACGAGATACAAATAAACATTGTGTCTTTGTTAATTTTTTCTTGGGCATTTAATAAAAGTTCACTTGTAGTGTTTTTCCAAGTGGTAGGGGATTATGTTCTTGTCTCTTTGAAACAATCAGAAACCTAGACCCATTTGGCATTACACTTTAATAGGGACTTTGGAAAAGAATAAGTGTGTTTGGGAGAAAACCATGTTGGATAGGAGAATATGATCTTTTCCCCTTGAGGGAAAATCAGAAATCCAGACTCCTTTTGTGGCCAATCCATGTCTTTTCATTTCTTCCTTTAGATGGGCTTGTTGGTGAGGTAAAAAGCTCCCGAAAATGACCCACATGAGAATGAGGTGTTAGCCCACCACTCCAACTCACATTAATGAAATTTGTTTTTTGGGGTTAAATCCTCAAAAGTCAGACAACATTTGAGCTTATACATGGATCTCACCTAAAACTTAGTAAGGCCTCACAGTCTAAATCATGTTTACATGACTACTTGTGTCAAGGTGCTTTGTGGGGCTATATGTCCTAGTCACACTTGTGCAGACACAAAGGGTGTGTTCGAATGAATATCCTTACTAAAATTTGTAGAGTAATGGCCACTTGGTTCACCTCCAAAAGGTTGATAATTAATCTATGTGTGAGGAGAATAGTAATCTCCCCAAGACACTCACCATATTGAGCCCCTTTCAACATTAAAACTTTGATAATATGACATTATGACTGGAGCCATTGTGTGCTTGGTGATGGCCATATTTTGAGGAGTTTTTGGGTGTGTTCCCAAGTCAGTGAGAAGAGGTTTTCAATCTCTGCCAATCTCCTTTTATGGATAAAAAGTGTGCTTATTATTTTTCATTGCAAAACAAACCCATACACTTGAATCCCGCAAGGTTGCCTTGTCCCTTGCAGGACTATTTTTGACAAATGTACTTGTAATCCAAATGTTTGATGTATGTTTGAGGATCAGTTCTGTTGGCACTTGAAAATTCAGGCCAAAATACATGCAAAATTTGTTAGGGAAGTATGATTGTAAAGTTCAGTTTTATATAATTTCCTATGTTGAAAAATTAAAATGGATAAACGGCGTGCACATTTTTTATTTTTAGGTTGTAAATTGCTTTATTTTATGCATATTTGTTTTAGAGAATAATAATTCTAAAAATAAAAATAAAATAGGTTGAACAAAAGGCAGCAAGAGGGAGTTGAACACTCAACCTCTCAAGCTGACCTTTTTCCTACCTATTTACCCTCCTACCCCCTAACCAGTTAGTCTATTGTTTTCTTCGAGAGGTTTAGGAGAGCATACTTATTTATCTTTGTTTTATGTGCAGGTGAGAAACAAAGTGCAACCTATTACATAGGGAGTAATTTCTTCCCTAATTAACAATTAAATTAAATTAGGAATTTCTTTATGAATTTATGTGTTTTTCCATTTTTATGAAAAAGAATGGGGAGAGGGAGTTGAACACTCGACCTCTCGACCCATTCCTTTTCCTACCTAACTACCCGACCCTTCCCCTACCAATTGCTCTATATTATTCTTCGAGAGTGTGTATGTAAATAAATGTATAGATTAAAGATATTCTTATCTCATTTGAAATAAATGTTAAAATAAATTTTGTTTATGAGATAGGAATTACATGTGTCATAGTTACTCATGTTTATTTTATTTTTAATTTTGATCTACCCCCAAAACCCTAAAAGTAAAATCATGTGATGAAATAAAGATTAAATTAGATGAATATTAACTTGTCTAGGGTTTTTATTGTCATGTTAATTCTTTTTCTTTTTCATATCCTTAAATGCAATTTGAAATTTTTACCTAATGTATTTTTAATATTAATATTTTACTAAATTAGATGAAAAGGTTTTTTAAAATTTAGTGATGTATGATGTATATGTTTTTTAGGGTTTGTCGTTTATTCTTTTGTGGCAAATCCCTAAGAGTAATTTTCTCCTTACCCATTTACTTTGATCTTAGGGTATAGATAATTTTATCTTACTATTTTTATGAATTAGTTAATCCTTTTTATATGTATGTTTTAGGGTTGCTTTTTAGAGAGTTAGATTTTTAGGTTCTCTAATTATATGTATTTGTATAGTTGTAATATCATTTTATATTAGACACATTTTAAAACATTAGGGTGATAGTTTTATAAAATTAATATATTTACCCTGAGTGAATTGTTTTGATTTTTAGGGTAGATGCATTCCTCTTAGGATGGATTATAAATTTTCTTCCCTAATGCTTTTAAAATATGTTTATATTAAATTTTACATTGCTCTATGTTTACAAATGAATTATCTCCTTAAATAAATACATTATGTTTTATTTTAAAATAAAGGAATGATTCTAAATGTAATGTTTTTACTTTTTCTCATTACTGAAATCTTTTATGATTTATAATTAAAGAGATTCCTTATCTTTTTGATAACTTATGAGGATGACATAGAACATAATGTTAATTTTTTTCACATTGATTATCAAATGCATGTATTAACATTTGGCATGAAATTATTTTTGATTAATTCTTAATTAATAAATAAATAATTATAGTTTTTTGAAAACCTTTATATGGTATAAAAATAATAAATTATATCTTGATTATCTAATCTTTGGTGTTTTCGTGCAGGTAATTGAATATCAATATTATTATACACGGAACACCAAAGACTATCAAATCAATTTGTATGGGAAATATTTGTCTTAACAACCATTATGGTTTATTTTTAGGGTAGTTGAATAATTAGGTCCTGTGAAAGGGCATGTCCTTTCACAGGAAACTATTAAGATTCATATTTATAATAAATCAATTGTAAACAAAAGGACACAATTTATCACGGCAAAAATATACCTCTCATGGATTGGAAATTAATGCTCAGAGTCTTATGTATGAATATCAGATAAGTTCTTATACCTTACTATTAATATAGTTTTTGCATTCAATTGGTTTCTCAGATTACTCTCTAGCCAGGGTGTCCTACTATGCTTTCTATTTTATGCATTCATTTATGATCAGTTTGTACAATTTGAATAATGGTAGCATGGTCTAAGAACCTGTTACTATTTCCTTTCAGGCTCTTAAGTTGAGTTAAAAACCATAGGACCTATTGTATGAATTGTTGTAAAATTTTGTTTAAATAGAAGCTTGTAGGGTGATGGTCTCGTTCTGCAGAAATGAGTTATCTTAAAACTGTCTCTGGTTATACACAACATTGAATGTATCTGACTCTATTCCCATTTTGGTATCAGACATTAGTCTATTCATTCATTTGATTTTGTCATTTTTTTTTTTGTGAAGTACATTTCTATTCTGCTATCTTATTTATCAAACATTAAATTAGGTTCGGCATTACATTCTAACCTTAGTTTAGATTTGAAGCATTTCTGATAATTAGGATATTAGGTTATTTTTTCCTCCAAGGATCATTAACCCCTTTGGAAGGAATTTATGTTGTTTATGTGCGCGTGTGTGCAGTCTGACAACATATTCAATTTAGGCTTACCAGCCTTGGTTCAATCGAACCAGAATTGTAGAGGCATCTATTGTGCCTATTAGTTGGCCTTAAAATGGTCAGCATTTTTGAGCACCAACAAGTTCTTTCCACTGAACAAATTGAAAAAAAATAAATTAAACATTTGACTAATCAAAACCTTCAAAAAACACTCTGAATCTTGGATTATCATCTCTGACCTGGCATTGTCATCTCCGCAGATTATTTTCTGCATCTAAGAAAAGTCATCTCCGCTTTAAAAAAATGAGAAATCTGATTTCGCCAAAACATCTTAAAATTGGTTCCTCATAACCCTTCAAAACATTTGATATGAAACATTGATTTACCCCCTCAAAATCAATATTTTCCCAATGCATGACCGATTTAGGAAAATACAAGAAAGTGAAACTCCCTATCTCATGAGTCTATAGAGAGAAAAAGATCATTGATCAGAAGGCTAAAACCAATCAATCTTATTTGAAATCTATCCAAAGAGTTCTAGAGGCTGGTGAGAAATTCAATAAAATCACCTACAACAATCAGGTTGCTAATTTTTTTGTTAAGAATAAAGTGAACATGGCCTTTGTCACTTGGGAATCTTACAATTAAGTACCACTAACCTTCATTCCTCTCCAATTCATTCATCCCTTTCTCATCTTTAATCACTTCTTCCTTCATCCACCTTCTGAAACATTAGGATCATTGATCAAAACCTTGGGCTTTAAATCAAAATCCAATCAATCCACCTTTCACACCTTCATCAAGTAATAGGGTGAAAGAATCATTCCAATAGTGTCTCATAGATCTTAAATAAAAAAAAACATTAATCCCTAACTACTTTGATAACTCAGTCTTTCTCTAGTAGTCTTAATCCGGTCTTATTTTGTTTGGGGATCATTAGTCTATCACCCAAATAAGAAAATACTTTAAATCAAACCGAATCCTATGTTTGCATAATCACAAGGTCTTGTTTCACCTAGGTTTGTTCCAAACCTTTAAATCAAACCAATCCTTGAGGCTTAGTTCCTCTTTAATCCAACCTAATCAATCAATTCAATCCATAACCAAATTAATCATTGAAGCTTAGTTCTCTCAAGCTAATCCAAATCTAGTCCAATTTGCTCCTAATTCATCAAATCATTTCTTCTCTTTATCACCCTTCATCAATCATTCATCCTTCTTCGATCCAACCCTTCTAAGGTTGCATGTGCATGGTACTTACCTGATCACAAGCATAGTTAAGACATGAATCTTTAGCCATGGATAACGATCAGGAAATTGTCTATCAAGAAGACTTTAATGATGAAGAAGAACCAAACATAGGATCTGACATAGTCATACCTAAAAGTTTCAGTGCTAATCCATGAGCTAAGGATTTCTTTGATGATCCTAACAACTTAAGCTTAGTGGAAGATTTAATCCAAGCCAACAGTTCTAACATCTTCATGAACCTTATTCAAAGGGTTATTACACTCCCTGACAATTTCAATGAAACCTTGCTTAAGAATAACTTGATTCAAACCAAGGAAAATAAAGCAACACCCATAATGCCATCAACATAATACAAATTGACCTCCCCATGATACACTTGAAAGAATATGACAACTTCTAAACAAGCCTAACTCAAATAATGTTAATGGGGTGAGTAATAATGGCTTAAACATGGGTTGTGGACTTGAGCAACAACCAAGGTCCTTAGGATGACACTCTGCTTCCATTTTCTTGAAACCTAGTGGAGTCCTAAAAAATCAAAATTCTGGACATACGAATAACACCACCCAAAGATATAACACTCATCCTCCCCCTCTCAGAGGACATAATGCATCGTCGAGAGGAGGAACACATCAAGATCACACAATCAATAATAATAATCCTCTTGAAATAGTTCAACAAATCGATGAACTCAAAGGTATGATGATGGTTATGCAAAAAGGAGGGAAGAAGGAATTCTCTTTTGCAGAGATATGTCCTTATCCCTTTGACAAATCAATCACTCTTCAACCATTCCCTACCAATTTTGAAATTCTAAAATTCAATAAATATAAGGGAGACTCATGCCCTATGCAACATGTAAAAGAATTTTATGTAGCGGCTCAAGAGGTTTACGACAATGATCATTTTCTTCTAAGACTCTTCACCGGGAGTCTTGGCGGACCAACTTTAGAGTGCCTATTGAGTCTTCCTCCTGGTTCCATATCTACCTTCATGACCTAGCTAAAAAGTTTGTTACACAATACTATTATAATATCAAACACCAAGCCTCACTCAGTGACTTGTGTAACATGAAGCAAAGAAACAGAGAAACCTTTTCCAATTTTCTCCAAATATGGAGACATCTTTCCAATCACATGCCTTGGAAAATCTTAGATTCACATCCAGTTGATATCTTTACTAATAATTTGGTTATAGAAATGTCATTCTAGATGAAGATGGTTGCTCTAGATTCATTTGAGGCACTCATTAAAAAGGGGAAGTGTATTGAAGATGGAATTTTGATGAAAGGAGCAATTAAAAATTATACCCCTAATTCATCTAACAACACTAATGATAAACCCAAATTCTAGTCCAAGAACAAAGGTGTTGTTAATGATGGAGTGATAGATGCTAAACACATCCAAAATGTTCAAGCATCCAACAATAATAATCATAATAATCACAATCAGAACAACAATCGAAACAATCAAAACAATGAGAATAATTTGAATAACCAGAATCAAAATCAAGGATCTGGTTATCATGGTTCTTTATTTTCACGTTATAATGGAAAAAACAACAACAAAAACAACAACAACAACAACAATAAAAATGAAGACAATTTATACAGCTAGTAGATTCCCTTGATGTCATCTTTCGACGTCTAGTTGATCAAGGGATGATGGTTTACCCTAACACCAGGCCTTTTAATGAAAATCAACTGAAACCCAACTAGTATAAGGATAATGAATACTGTGATTATCATCACATTAAAGTGCACAAGATCAAAAAATACATGAAATTTTGTCATTTTGTGCAAGATTTGATTGATGATGGTAAAATTGAGGTAGAAGGATAAAATGCCTCTACCTCCAATGCCTAAATAAAAATGTATTCCAAGCCTTTTCTAGAACATAGTCAAAATAATGTATCCACATCCAAAGGATTTTCTTATGATTACTCTACAAAAAAACATCTCAAAAGATGAACGCACTTGCGGTAGACTGGACAAAAATGATGTATGTGGCTTTGACTCACTATGTGTCCACATCAAACAATCTGAAACTCATGTAAATATATTGACTTTAAAAAGTGTGGATTACAATGTCATCACTTGTCTCCCTCGCGTGATTGTAAAAGCTGTTTCTAGTCCACTTGTTGTAGATCCACCTGGTGCACCATCTACCTTGAAAAGACCTATGTTGCATTATGACCTACTTTCCCAATTGAAGAAGACCCCTAAGTACATATCCATACTAGAGCTTCTACACACATCCCCCATTCACAAAGAGGTTCTTGAGATTTCCCTAACCGAGTCTCATGTCCCAGAGAATATCAATGCCTCTCAGTTCCAAGCGATAATAAAAAAAATTGGCTTCCCAACAAGACCTGGTATTTACCAAAAAAGGTTTCCAAGGTTCTTACCCTCATCATAATAAACCCCTGCACATCCAAGTTACCATTCATAACACTCAGATTAAAAGAGTCCTTATAGACAATGGATCTAGTTTGAACTTGTGTACATTAAGCATGATCTGCAATATTGGTCTTTCTGAGGACCTTAATGATGTAAATAAAATAATAGCAATAAAAGCATATGATGATAGAGAAAGGGTGATTAAAGGTCTCATTTCACTCTCCTTACAAGTGAGCCTGACCCTTATTGAAACTATCTGTCAAGTGCTTGATTTAGATCTACCCTACAATATTATTTTGGGTAGGTTGTGGATACATGCTATTTTCAGGTGTCCCATCCATATTTCACCAGTGTTTGAAGTTCCCACGCCATGGAGCTAAAATAACCATCCCAAGAGATCATGAACCCTTTCAATATTGTAAGAGGCTAGAAGGAAAACAATCAAAATATTGCCAATTAAATGAATATGTCCGTCATGTTTCACAAGAACCTCCCATACAATGTACTTATTCTAAAGAATAGTTATCTAAATAAGCTAAGGGAAAAAAAAAGTTTACTCAGGAGAAGAATACCAAGCCTGAAAAGAAAGTTGGGTTCACAAATCAAGGTCCAAGGGAATAATAATTTGAAAATGCCATGTGTATTGGTCAACTCCCCCTCTCCCCCAAGTCTTATGGAAAACCTTCACAACTCTTCCCTAAGGAAAGTAAAGAAATCATGAAGTGTAAACATACTACATTTGAACATTGGGGATCTCTTTTAGATGAACATATGGAGCATAATGTTCTTTCATGTATGTTTGATGATGAAGAAGATAAAACTAAAAACATTCCCATAGGGAAGAATATAAAGGCCACACCCATTGTTGAAAGCATGGGATATCATGGAACTAGCCTCAGAGCAAATGAAACTAGAAGAAAAACTCTCATTAAAGAAACTAGATACCCCCAAGGAAGAGGATTGGGTTCCATAGAAAATGAGAAAACCTTTACCAAAGACTATTGTTTGGTTGAATCTGATTCAGATACCAAGGAAGAGTTCTTTGAAGTCTTGTTCTAGTACATTGAAGATGATCTTGATCTCGTGTCCTCCATATCATGCAATCTAACCTTTCCTCACCAGAATTTCCCCTTACCAACCTTGAACTAATCGATTGGGACCAACAAGATTCACCACCTGCCTTAGACATATGTGATTCAGATGAGGGAGTTTTGGCACTTTTTGGACTAAGAAATCTCCAAGAAAATGAACATCATATTCACTATAGTGAGAAAGACTACTTTGGTATCCAAGTCAACTCCCTCAGTTGCAAAAGTGAAGAAATAGAAAATCAAAAAAATGATAAAACATCCTTGGGTGAAAACCTTTCTGAGGCACCTCTGGATGGAGAAAAAGATAAAATAAAGGATGTTTCCTCTAGTGAAAACATTTCTAAGGAACTAGAGGAGGGGGAAGTTGACTTTCCTTTCATGTCATTACAGTTAGAAAAATCTTCTATCCTCATAGAAGAAATAGTTGTAGTTAATGTTGGTACTGAAGCATATCCAAAGATTACCTACATTGCAGCCTCTCTGGATGAGATAGAAAAAAGACTCCATGATTGCATTCCTAAAGAAAGCCCATATCAATTTTTCACGGGCTTATAAAGATATACCTGGGCTTGATATTGACCTTGTTGTACACCATCTTTTTGTAGATCTAAAAATCAAACATGTAAAGTAAAAATTATGCAAGATGCATCCACAAGTGGCCCTCTTGGTTAAAGTTGAATTACAGAAGATTCTCAAAGTAGAATTCATCAGGCCCATTGATTATCCTGAATGGGTCTCTAATATTGTACCAGTAGGTAAACCTTCTTGAGGTATCTAGATCTGTACTAATTTCAGAGATCTTAATTTTGCTTGTCTTAAGGATGATTTTCCACTTTCCAACATTAACATCATAGTGGATTTCACTGTTGGGCATGAGATGTTGTCCCTCATGGATGAATTTTTTGGATACAATCAGATTCACATTACCAGAAAGGATGAACACAAAATTGCATTCACTACACCCTGGGGTAGGTTATGTTACCAAGTCATGCTCTTTGGTCTCAAAAATACAGGTGCCACCTACTAGAGGGCCATGACAACTATCTTTCATGACCTCCTTCATGTGATCACATGATATTATGTGGATGATATCTTAGGAAGATCCAAGACATGAGAATCACACATTTCTATTCTCACCATAATCTTTGATAGGTTGGAGAAGTATAAGGTTTGGTTGAAACCCAAGAAATGTGTCTTCAGTGTGAAATCAGGCAAGTTATTACAATACATTATCTCTCAGAGATGAATAAAAGTGGATTCTAAGAAGGTGAAAGCCATTTTGGAGATGCCACCTCCCAAGACTCTAAAACAATTATAGAGATTGCAAGGGAGACTTCAATCCATCCAAAGATTTGTTTCACAATTGGCAGATAAGGTTCATCCTTTCTCTCGCCTGCTAAGAAAGGATATCAAATTCATTTAGGACTGCTTATGTCAAAAGGCTTTTGAACAACTCAAGATATATCTAGCTAATCCACTAGTGTTGGTCCCACCTATTCCAGGAAGGCCTTTGATTCTTTACATCTCTATAACTCTCATAGCATTGGGTGCTCTCCTAGCACAAATATATGACAATGGCAAAGAGTGTGCCATATACTATCTTAGCAGGACTTTAGTGGGTTATGAGCTCAACTATACGACTATTGAGAGAACTTGTCTGGTTGTAGTTTTTTGTATGCAAAAGCTATGTCATTACATGCTTAATCATAAGGTACAGTTGACAACAAAAATTGATCCACTTAAGTATTTTTCATCTAAAGCTACTCTGACAGGACACATGATAAAATGGGCCATGATCCTTAGTAAATTTGATATCATGTATACAGAACGCAAAGCCATCAAAGGACAAGCAATAGAAGATCAACTCGCGGAGGCTCCTATTCTTAGAGATCATCCTATTGTCACATAATTTCCTGATGAAACTATCATGACTCTCACTCCCAACATTCAATGGAAGCTTTATTTTGATGGATCTTTCACCCAGAAAAGATCGGGGGAAGGAATTCTATTTGTGATACCTCAAGAGGATTTTATCCCTAAATCTTATAAACTGATATTTTCTTGCATAAACAACATTTTTGAATATGAGGCCTTGGTCACAGGGCTTTGCCAAGTTATAAAATAGAGGATTATGAGTTTGCTTGTTTTTGGTGACTCTCAATTGGTCATCAAACAAGTAAATAATGAGTATCAGACAAAAGATGACAAGTTTCTACCTTACCATCGCATGGTTGAAGATCTTAAACACCATTTTACAAATATCCTTTTTCAGTAGATCCCAAGGGAAAATAATAAAGCAGTTGATGCTATGGCTACCATCGCTTCCCTGATATCCATGCCAGAAACAAGTACATGATGTGAATTTCTTTTCGATAATATTATGGTCCCTTCATATGACCAACCAAATTCTAAGACGGTGTGTGAAATTGTTGGTCCAAAATCACCTTGGTATTAGGAAATTCTCACCTATCTTCATGACAAAACCATTCCCCTCACCCTTATGCCTAATCAACAAAAGAATTTTGTCTATCGTACTTCTCGTTACACAATCCTTGGAGACACCTTATTTCATAAACACTTTGATGGAACTCTTCTTTGATGTCTGAATTTGGAGGAAGCACACACCACCTTGGAAGAGATGCATCAAGGAATCTATGGAGCCCATTCTAGTGGCCTCACTTTAGCAAAGAAGTTTTTATGTACTAGGTATTACTAGTTGACAATGGAGAAGGATTCTTATCATTATGTGAAGAAATGTGTTCCATGTCAACAACACAAAGATTTGATACATGCTCCCACTTAATCCCTCCATTCCACTATTACCTCTTGGACTTTTTCCCATTGGGGTTTTGACCTTGTAGGCCAGATATTCCCAAAATATACTGGTGGCCATAAGTATATTCTAGCTGTCACCAAATACTTTACCAAATGGGTGGAATTCATCCCCCTCACCTACACAACTGGTAAGAAAATTTCCAAATTTATCATGAATTACATCATTTATCGCTATGGCATCCCAAAAGATCTCCATACTGATAACAAAACACCCTTCAAAAATTAGGATGTCTCTGACCTTTGTAAAAAAAATTGCATTACTTAGCACTGCTCATCCAAGTACTTCTCGTAGGGTAATGGTTAATTTGAGGCTGCAAATAAAACTAACTTAAAAATCCTCAAAAAGACTGTTGATGACACTGGTCATGATTGGCACCTGCAACTCAATCATGTCCTCTGGGCCTACTGCACCTCCATCCGTACTCCCATTGGCACCACTCCATTTTCCCTTATCTATGGTTTTGAGGTTGTCCTACCCATTAAAATTGAGCTCCCTTCACTCAGGATTTCTCACAAGAACCTGATGTCTGAAGAAGAATATAGGGTTGCCCACTTGCAAGAGCTGCAACTCCTCGATGAGAGACACCTCAATGCCCTTAACCACCTCCGCATGTATCAAAATCATTTGCACTTATATTTCCACAAGAAGATCAAACCTTGTGAGTTTGACGTTGGTGATTTGGTCCTGTAGCACAACATGAAGAATCTTTAGAGCCAAGAAAAGAAAGGGAAGTTTGAACCTAATTGGCTGGGTCCATTTGTTATTACTGCTAAATTTGGTTCTGGGGAATATCAGATTGAAATAGCTGAGGGAGATCTGCTTCCTGATCCTGTAAATATTATGCATCTCAAGCACTTTTATGCATGGCTCAATATTCAGTTCCTATATAGAAAGGGTCCTGAAAAAAACCTAAAAATAAAAAAAAAGTCCTAAAAAAACTCATAAAAAATCTAAAAGCAGAAAATCCTAAACAACAAAAAATGTTCTTGAAAAAATCATTGTTTTGGTGAAAACCTAGTAAACATGCACCTTGCAAAAAAAAAGAGAAATGAAGAAATAAATTTGTCCAACAATGAAACTTGGCAAACAAGCACTTTGGACAAGTATCATGGTGAAAACCTATTTCGGGCACTATGGTAGAAAATTTGGATCCATTGTCTTCCCTCGCCCACTGTACATATCCATCCTCATCCTGATTCTATTTTTTGGTCATCACTTCCCACATTTCCATAAAGATCCAAGTGCAATTCCCAGCAAGCTGAGCTTAACCCCATCACACTGATCTTTTCCCAGACATAGTGATCGCAAACAAGTGCTTCTCAAAAATCAATATTGAAACTGAATCTCTGAATTGTTATTCCTTCCACATCTATTGCCAACAAATATCCATCTTAGTCAATCAATATTTTCCCTGTAGGATGCGTCCTTCCTTAGTTGGCTCAAATCAAACTCATCAAATCTTATCCCATTCATGACAAGAACTATGGACCGAATGACCACTTGGTCAGGAGGTCTTCTTTGTTGATTTTATCTTTTTGTGCCAATGGATCCTACTCATGATTTCATAGGTCTTTCATATCTTGGTATATTATGAATGGTGAACATTAATGCATATGTCGATTACGGTATGATCTGTTTGTTGATACTTTATGTGTGTTCTTTTTGGTTTCTCCGTCATGATTATGCATCTCTTACTAGGGGAAATGGGTTAGCATACTCATGTCCCTTCAAATAAACATCATTACACCCAGACCTCTCCAATAAGTATGTGTCATAGGTTCCATCGTGATTAGGAAACCTACACTTACATTCGTAAAGTTATCTAGTCTATCTAAGAGTCTAGTCCATGCAATAGAACAATGTCATCCATGTTTTATAATACATGATGCATACCTCCTGTTGTAATATCAAACTAGGGTGCTCTCTCTGACAAAAAGACAATATACTCTCATGAAAGTCATGTAGTTAGGATGCATATTTTTGGTCACATTTACATGTTACTCTTGGCAAGGTTTCTATTTATTCCCCCTTCCTACAGATCATTGAATGCTCCTATTGGTTATATTTGACACGCTCATCTTAGTTCACCTGCATTTTAGTTAGCCCATTCCATTGCATTCTTTACATTAATCATTAATCATTAAGTTATCCATTAATCATTATTACATATTTTTATATTGCATTTACTTACTATTTCATTAATCATTATTTCATACATTACATCACATTTACATACATTCATGTTTATATATACATTTATCTAATCATATAATTCATCACACACAGACACACACACACAGACACATATATATATACATATATATACCTACATCATAAATATGTTAGCATATATCTCACATCTTGCATCACACGTGCTAGTCCATATTATCATCAAAACCATATATGCATATAAGAATCAAGTCTCATCACATCATATACAACCATCATAATCATGTGTATATATAAAAGAATCAAGTGTCCAAGTCCATCAAATGCATCAATGCATATATATATATATATATATATATATATATATATATATATATATATATATATATATATATATATATATATATATATATATATATATATATATATATATATATATATATATATATATCACAAGTGTTGTTGTACATATATCACTCAAAATTTGTACAATTGTTAAAAAATAGCCAATAAAGATCACGATGTAAGTTGTGTGGAAGGACCAGCTCCTCTTGTTCCATCACCCCCTCTGTCCCATGGGGGTCTCATCCCTACTGAGTCTTGTGATCCCCCCCCCCCCCCCCGCCCTTGTCATTTGAGAGCATGTCCTCTCACTGTATACTGCAGCCCTATGTTCCTTAGGAATGGCCTCATAATATAGTCAGCCATAGTACTCTATCTCTTTGATAGATCTTCTCTCACCTATGAGTAGCAAAAGTCTCCTACACTACCTCCATAACCCCCGGACATGTTGTCGCATGTACTGTGATATCTCACTGGCCTCTGTACTCCTTAGCTCATGTCGGTATAGGTCCCTCTCCTAGGTCACAGTCTGTATTTCTTTTATCAGTTTCTCTATAACCTAATCTTGTCCTTTGGCCTCCTTTGTATGAGTCACCATAACCATGAACTCACCACTATCTACCTAGCCCTATAACTTGTCCAGAGCACTCTGAGCACTATCTACCCGTGCTTGTTATCCTATTAGTAATCCCTGTATCCTAGCTACCTCAACATGTAGACTAAGCTCTGATGCTTGGGTCGTAGCTAATAGCCCCTATACTCTGGCTACCTCGGCCTGTAGACTCAACTCTGATGTCTATGTCATCATAAGTAGCTCATGTACCCTGCCTACTGTAATACCCCAAAAATGTGCTATAGGTTCATTAACCTCTTACATCAACAATTCGATTGAAATCGACATCAAAGTTCTAACCTAAGGCACATTTGCACATCATTTCATCGAAACCCTAATTGATTATCTTAATTCTACATCGGGGAATATTCCTTGAATATTCTTAATTTATCATAATTATCTTTTAATTAAATATTATTTGGTGATAAATGTCATTATTTATCCTAAAGTTGATTAATTGAATATGATGAATATTTAATTAATTAATTTAATTCCGCCACTTAATTATTTAATTAGATTTAATTGCATTTATTCCTAATTAATATTATTTTTATTTTGACAATAAATCAAAATTCCTACAAATAATCAATTGAATATTTATTTAATTGATTTAAAATCAAAGTTGTCAAATTTAATGATTTAATTGGAATAAAGTTTGATTTAATAATTGATTAACCCATAAATCAACTATTTTAATTCAAAATCAGTTTAGTGGAAAATAAATCACTTTATTTATTAAATTAATTCATATTAAATCATGCACAATCAGAAAATTAGTTAACTTTAAATCAATTTTCAATTTCAATTTGTTAACTTTCTAAACTCAACATCTGATGATGAGTTGAAAAAGAGAACTAAACTCTATTTTGAGATAAAAACTGCTTTTGCATGATTTTATGAGTTTATTTATTCTTAATTTCTTGTTAACTCAAAAATCAACCCGAGTTTATCAAGAGTGATTTATGGCTTTTCTCAATGCATCCTCAAACCTTGGATTTCTATTAAAAAAAGGCTCAGCTCTTCACAAAGATATCCTCGAATTTGCATCCTTACTCTGGAGAATTTGCATCTGAAGAATCAAGCTTTTGCGAATCAAGGCTATTGTGAGATTTTTGTTATTGTTTTTGAGAATTCATAGCATTTAGCATATCATCTTAGACAAATTTTCATAGCACTTTCATTCATTTTAGATTAGTTTCATATCAAGTTTTTCATCTTATTGCATTCAAAATCCAAAAAAATAGATTAATCTGCATTTCATCTTCATTACCTTCAATCATTTTAAATCCTTCATTTAGGTGTTGCATTTTCACTGATCTCAGTCTAATATGAGAATACATACTTGCATCTACTAGAAGGCAGTAAATCACCTCGTTAACTTAGTTTCATTTATTTGCAGATTTCAATTTTGCTAACCTCTAATGTTTTACTGAAGTGTTGTGTCCATAGCTAGGTACAATTTTCACACATACATTTCTGGCACCCACCGTGGGGCCTTGAAATGGGTTTCCATTCTATTCTATCAAATTTCTATCATTTTTCTTGAACCCACAACCACAAGGTTAATTTTTATGAGTTTTGTGATAAATTTCTGGGCTATTTTTCTAGAAATCTAACTGCTTTTTCATTGGTACATGCACATATGACATGATAAAGATCCCAAATTTATATTTCTGGAAATATATTTGAGTTAGCTTTCATTTTCCATTGGTTTGGATTAATTTCATCTTGATTTGCAAAAGTTCTGATCATTTTAGTATAGACTGGTCAGAACCTGATTTTATGAAATTTGACTGATGTTTTTATTGATACATGCACATATGACATGATAAAGATCTGAAATTTATATTTTTGGAAAGGTATTTGAGTTAGCTTTCATTTTCCATTAGTTTAAATTAATTTTGTCTTGATTTTAAAAAGTTATGATTGATTTAGTGTAGATTAGTCAGAATCTGATTTTTATGACAACAGGTTTTTTGATTATCAAATGACATATTGTCTTTGACTAACCTGATTTTCTACCACGTGGGGTTGACAAGTTGTGTTTTTTTTTTTAATGGATTTTTATAACACTGGGTTGCATGTACAAGAATAGGTAAGTTTCTCATAATAGTGGTTTGCAGGTGCAGGTGCAGATACATCCCGTGGGTACAAAAGATAGAGGACAAATGCTAAAAAATTGCTAAAATAGGTAAAATCTACTAAGCGCATTGTGAGAAACTCAGGTATTCTGATCAATATGATAACACTTCAATTTTGGATATAAAAAAAACTCTCACATGTCAAGCTTGTGTGCCTTTCCATCTTTCATAATTCACACTTCAGTTTTGGGCTATAAAATGAACATAGATTTGCTTTTTGTATATCTGTTACACATAGTAAATAGGCCCTATGAACACTATTTGTGGATGATCTTGAGAGAGGGGGCTTCATTCACTTGTTCATGCATGCGAAGCTCTTCTTGATGATAGATCCCCTTGTAGGTAGGGAGGATACTGTGATTGTCTCACATTCTACTTGGTTTGGTCATCAGCTTTTGATCGATACATTCTCTCTCCGGAGAGATCGATAGACATAGTTTTTGACATCACAAATCTTGGTGAGATAATTTTAGTCTTAGCGTGTCAGATTAATCTATCTACTGTGTTTGGGTAAAAGTGAAAAGGCTAGAGGATTATTCTCTACTCCCTTTTTGGGTAGTATTAGAAACTCAGATCCTTAGATCTGGACCAAGTCCCCATGTGCTATCTTTTCCAAGTCACCTTTAGAGAGGGTTAACCATAGTGGACATTCCCTTTATTGGGTCAACCACGTGGATGGAACCTCAAGCGGTAATAGCCATTTTTTCCATGGTAGCAACAGCCGCTATATAAATGTCTTTGTGGAAGAAATCTCCACAAGTGTGGTCTCTTGTTGGGCTATCAGATCTCCCTAGCAGCTCCTGATTGATTAAATTCTTAGACTGTGTCAAAACCCCGGTGTGCCTGGATTGGAGTTCGCCCTCTTGAGATCACAAAATTTGCATAGTCAAACCATTACTAAAAACCCTAGCAAGGCCAAATTTTTCATTTTCTAGGACTATGTGCGTTATTGAAAAACTTTTGAGAACATACACAAGTAGCATTCCTAGGGATTAGCACAATAAGTCACTATTGCTTGTTCATGTGCAAGGTTGCTTTTGCCCTTGTTCATTGTTTTAAGATAATTGATTGCTTGAACTCCCTTGCTTGCTGTTCTGCGTGCTTGGTATCTATTTGGTTATTGAAAATGAACATACCCTAGATGAACTATTACACAGATCTTCAAACCTAGATAGAAAAATTTTCAAACAATTTGAAATTGAAAAACTAAAAAAATTGCATATCTGAAGCAAAAATCCTTTCTGGTGTCAAAAGTCATCCTGAAATTTCAAAACTCGTATCAAAGCTAAAGTCAAAGTTGTCAGAAACCTTCCAAATCTGTCAGAAATCCAATTTTTACAACCAGCTTCTAGATTCTATTAGAAAATTCACCGTGTCAAGAACAAAGTAGAAACCAGAAGAATCCAATCTATTTTCCCAAAGTGGTCTCTTGAGTTTTATCCAACCTTCTGATCTATCGATTTGAATCCCATCTAATCTTTGTCAAAACCTTGTCAAAACCATTTTCAACTCAATCTTCATCAAAATGGAAAAGTGTTGTGAGCTCGTGTCTGCCATCTTTTGGGTGTCTACCCATACAACTAGGGCACAGTATCCTTCATTTATGTCCAAATCTATCTTCAATCAATCTAGTCTTGACAAGGTTGCATCATTCGATCTTCTTAAATCAAGTCATTCTTTAGTTGTCTTAATCTTTCTCTTTTTCTTCACCCAAGGTTAATGGTGGAAACTAGAGCTTCGTCACAGAGAAAATAAGGAGAATAACCCAAATTCTCTTCAGCTGCATCTTCTATGATTGCTGAAACATTTCATCAACCCTACGACACTACTAAATTTGGAGAAGATGCTCTTGGAAATCTATTCTTTAAAGGTGGTTACGTCACTCCTCCTACATGAACTCACATCGATAATCAACCAACCCCACCTCAATCAATCCCCAAGAGTCCTAATAACAACACTATGTCTCAAGGAGGAGAAAATCAAAACTCCCAAGGTAATCACTCCAATCATGGCGGAGATGCCGAACCAACACCTTCTAAAATTTCCCAATATCAAAATGATGATAACTTCAAGAGAATGATGAAACACTTCTTGAAGGAAGACAAAGAGGCATACTTCCTAGAGTTAGCTCAACATGAGCTAAACTTCCTCCGAACTTTAATGTTGAAGATATCATCACACATGAGGAAGAAACTCCTATCACAACCATGATGAAATAGATGCATGCCATGCAAGTCAAGCTCAACAAGGTAGAAAAAGAGAAGGAACCTAAGGAGTTCTCCATGGAGGCCCTATGCCCTTTTCCATTTGATAAAGACTTGTACATGCCACCATTCCCAAAGAGAGTGGAGATGCCTAAATATGATAAGTATGATGGAAACTCTGATCCTCAAGATTATGTCAAAGAATTTTGTACTTAGTCTATGGAGTTCATGCATGAACCAACCTACCTAATGCATCTTTTCCCTCGATCTCTGGGAGGGTCAGCTATTCATTGGTTCTTAAAGATGCCTCCTACAATCAAGAATTTTGAGGAGTTAATCAAATTGTTCTATCAACAATACTCCTACAACTTCCAGCATCCGGTCACTATGATCGACATTTGCAATTTGAAACAAAACTCAGGAGAACCATTCCTGACTTTTCTCAAATGATGGAGGAAATTTTTTTCTCTATATGCCTGACCTATTCCAGAAATCGAGAAGCTGGAAATTTTCATCATCAACCTTGTTCCAGAGATCAAATACCATTTGCAAATGCAAAATCATACATCCTTTCATAAAATGGTAGAAAATGCAATCAAAATTGAGAAAGTACTTGTACAAAAAGGAGACATATCACTTCAAAAGGACAAGTATGAATTTGGATCTAATTCTAAAGACAAAGGCAAAAAATGGAACAAGAATAAAGGCGTCATCATAGATGGTGTTGTTGATAATATCCATGCCCCACCTAAGGCACCTACTTTCAATATTACTGTTGAAACCCAAGCTATCAAAGCCTCAGAGGCAAAAGCAATGGAGTCAAACAAGAAGTTACCTAACTATAAAACTTGGGCTACAGATCCTAAATGAAAGTTTACTCCTCTTGGAGAGTCCTTGGAATCCACCATGAAAAATCTATTGGCCAACAACATCATCACCTTGCCTGAGATAAAGGTATTTGATCCTAAACCTAACTGAAATGGTGGAGAGAGAATGATTTTTGTGACTTCCATTGCAATAAGGGTCATAAAACCAATAACTGCATATGCTTGAAACACATCATACAAGACAAAATTGATAATGGAGAAATTGTAATTGACAATCATAAAAGCAATAATGCTCATACAACATTCACGAAACCATTTTCAAAACATCGTCAAGGAGATTCTTCTTCTTAGCCTAATGTGGGTGCTAAGGTCAATTATGCTTACTTTGGAAATAATGCTGTCATAAATATGGTTGAACCATGCCTATCAGAGTGTTGCAATGTCATCACAATTGTAAGAAAATATAGAGATAATCAATCAGAAAATATAGTTACTCGATCACAAGCGCAGGTGCATCTACAAGGACAAAATTTAGATTCATCAAATGTCCCTAAGGTGTCGTTTAATCTTTCATCTACTTCTAAATAGAAGGCTGCCTCTAAATAATCAAATCCTAAAGACACAAGGCAAACATCATACAGTATTGTCCAACAACTCCAGCATACAAATGAAAAAATCTCCATGTTTTAGTTTCTTCGAATATCTCCAGCTCATAGAGCCATTCTAGATAAAGCTATGCTCAGATCCAATGTTGATGACAACCTTGATTTAGACAGATTCCAAACTATGGTTGGTCATCTGACGTCTCCACAATATATCTCCTTTTTAGAGGAAGATGATAACTCCTTGAGTCATCCACATAACCAGCCCTTGCACATTGAAGTCTTGATCCAAAACCATCATGTCAAACACATGTTGATAGATGGAGGCACTGGTCTCAACATTTGTTCTTACATCTTGATCACACAGTTGGGATTATATGAAGCTACCATTGATCCTAAGAAGAAGATAACTATCAAGGAATATGATGAACAAGAAAGATCTTCCAAAGGAACAATTGTCTTACCTATCAGAATAGGTCCAGTTATCAGAGACATCACATGTCAAGTTCTTGATTTACCTTTGGCTTACAACATCCTTCTAGGGAGACCCTGGATACATGAAATGAAAGCTATTCCTTCCACATTACATCAATGTGTGAAATTTCCTTATGAAGGAGTAGAGGTGACGATTCTAACTAATCTATCTACCACTTGCAATGCATTGAAAGAAAGTGCTGATAAACTTGTTCCTAATAACAAAGAATCTTCCACTAAGCAACTAGATATTGCTTCAACATCTAGGATAGAAGAAATTGCTAAAGAAGTCAAAATCAAAGACAATGGCATGGGAGAATACACAATGGAACCCATTTTATCCCTCACATCTCTCCTGTTGTCCCCAAAATCTTATGGACAACCTTCTGACAATGTGAAACCCATAGCTAAAGAATCCCAAGTCATATTCAATGGAAGCTTTGTCACAGAATAAGTATCTAAACAATATTTTGAGGAAGAAGAAGTCATGCTTGCATGGTTATACAAGGATGAGTCTCAATCCCAATTAGTCCAAAAATGTGAGTCCACTTCAAGAAAAATTCCTTAGAAGTCATATGGACCAAGGGATACATTGATCACAAAAAAGGGATACACTAGAAAAGGGCCTCTAAGAATACAAGGTAAAGGTCTTCTATCACCTCTTGACCATCATGGCCGAACAAAAAAGAATAAAATAGGTTTAGGATATCAAAAGAAGCCTTTCTATCTTAGAAAAAACTCTCCACATGTCTTAGAATAGATTGAACCGTCAACAACAATTCAACCAAAGGAAGAAACACCACAATTTGATAGTGATGATTCAGACACTACTGATGAGATCATTCCTTATGAGCGTTTTCCCAAAGAAATACTAGACCTCCTCAAAGATGAAGAGAAAACTAAGAAGAACATCAATGTAGTAGATACACAAGAACATACTATGGAACAAAAGAAAGTCACACCACAAGAACCAGTTGATCTTGAGGAAATCCAAATAGACAAGGAGGAAGGTGGCAACTATTCTGAGATAGATTCTCATGAGTATGAATTCAAATCATAATCTGAGGGTAACCCTTCTTGGGGTATCCATCCTGACATTACACATGTTCTCAAATTTCCTAGAGGCATAGATGGGGAATCAAATGACTATGAATGGGGAGTCATTCCAGAGGAAGATGAGCTTATCATAGAAAAACATATTGATTTTGTTCACCAATATGCACCTAAACTCAATGTAAGTCTAGAGAAAAATAATGAACTTAATGAGTCTGATCCATCGATGGTTGAAGTGGACTCCCACAATGAAATTGACCCTATTCATGAATTGAAAGTTTTGAGTTGTAATATCACCTTTGAACTCAAGAGTCAGG
Source organism: Chamaecyparis obtusa (assembly GCA_027943335.1). NCBI lineage: Eukaryota > Viridiplantae > Streptophyta > Pinopsida > Cupressales > Cupressaceae > Chamaecyparis > Chamaecyparis obtusa. Next base: position 1,010,165 of record BSBK01009051.1, on the reverse strand, counting down.
TTAGGACCAATGATGATAGATCCATAGCTGTAAACACTATTTCCCAATCTTTCACCACTTTGACTATCCAACATCCTGAACTTCTTGACCAAACCTCCATGAATCCAAGCCAAGGTATATATACCTTTCCAAATGACTATGCCCTTGCTTTCTACCTCAATGTAGTTGAGCCTATGAGGAATTCCATCAGTGAACTGAGCGTTAGCATGATGGAGTCAGACATCAAGTATCTTAGTAAAAAGAATAGAAATAAAAATAAAAATAAAAGGAGTTATGAGGGTGAAAACCACTTTGTGGCAGTCTCAGAACCTATGAAAGTAAAAATAAATGATGTATCCGAAGGTGAAAACCTCTATGAGGTGCCTAATAATGAGATATTTGATGTCCTTCTGAGGTATTTATAGAATAGATCTCCAATATTGATCGAGCCCACTCAATCCATCAACTTGGGAACAACAAAAGAACCATAGTTGATCCATGCAACACAATCCTTATTAGAAGAAGAAAAGAAAAATTTTACCACATTCGAAACAGAAAAGAAGATCAAATTTTCATGGAAATATTCAGATATGCCAAGGTTGGATCCTAATCTTATAATGCACCATTTATCTATAGCTCCAGGCGTCAAACCCATTAAGCAAAAATTGAGAAAGATGCATCCACATGTTGCACTCTTGGTCAAAGCTGAATTAGACAAACCACTAAAAGCTGGATTCATCTGTGTTATTGATTATGCTAAATGGATCTCAAATATTGTACCTATATCAAAACCAGATAAGTCTATAAGAGTATGCACAAATTTTAGAGATGTAAATAAAGCATGCCCTAAGGATGATTTTCCACTACCTAACATTGATATGATAGTGGACATGACTGCGGGCTTCAAGATGTATTATTTAATGGATGGTTTTTCTGGATATAATCAAATCAAAATTGCTAAAGAAATGTGTGTGTGAATTTTGTACCTAGCTATGAACACAACACTTCAGTAAAACATTAGAGGTTAGCAAAAATTGAAATCTGGAAGTAATTGAAACTATGCTAACCAGGCGATTTACTACCTTCTAGTAGGTGCGAGTATGATGTTCTTAGATTGGAATTGATATCAGTGACAATGCAACACCTAAATGAAAGATTTGAATGCAAAGAATTGAAAAACTATATGAATGCAGATTTAATCTATATTTTTGTATTTTCTATGCAATAAGAATGAGAAACTATATGAATCTAAGCTAGAATATATGAAAACTGATATGATATGCAATTAATCTAAGAATTGATATGCTAAATGATATGAATGCTCAAAAATAATGAAAATTTCACAATAGCTTTGATTCGCAAAGATGGATTCTTCGATCACCAATTTGCCAGCATGAGGATGCAATTTCGTGGATCCTTTTAGAAGAGCTAAAGCCTTGATTTTATAGAAATCTAAGGCTTCGGAGGTGCATGAGAAAAGCCATAAATCACTCTTGATGAACTCAGGTTGATTTTTGAGTCAACAAGAAATCAGAGAAGATTAACTCACATAATCATGCAAAATCATGCAAGAACAACTTTTTAACTCAAATCAGAAGTTTAGATCAGCTTTGAACTCAAAATAGAATGTTGAGTTTCCAAAAGTTAACAACTTGCATTGATTTCTTGATTTTGAGTTTAATTGCTCTTTGAATGTGCACAATTAATTAAATAAATAAAGTGATTTATCCTCAACTTAACTGATTTTTGAAATTAAAACAATTGATTTATGGGTTAATCAATTATTAAATCAAACTTTTATTCAAAAAATATATTATTAAATATTGACAATTGACTTTAATTAATTAAATAAGAATTTAATCAATTAGTCATGAGATTTTAGATTTATTGTTTTGAAATTAAATAATTCAATTTAGGAATAAATGTAATTAAATTTATTAAATAATTAAGTGGCAGTATTAAATCTAATTAATTAAATATTCAAAATATTCAATTAATTAAACTTTAGGATAAATAAGATTTATCGCCAAATAATTATTAAATTAAAGATAATTAGGATAGATAGGAATATTGCTAGGAATATTCCCCGATGCAGAATTTAGGATAAAATCAATTAGGATTCGATAATGTGCAGATGTGCCTTAGGTTAGGACTTTGTGTTGATTTCGTTCGAATTGTAGATGTAGGAGGTTAATGAACCTATAGCCCATTTTTGGGGTATTACATTTTGCCCCTCTTTGAATCACTGTGCAAAGTGTAGTGGTTCAAAGAATAGTCTATGTATGATAAAGATGTCTGAGATTGATTTGAAAGATTTGAAAGATGAACCAAATCTGAGACAAAAACTGATTGAAAGATTGGAAAAAGATATACCCACCTAGGCCTAGAATGAATAGGAATCAAGTTGATGCTAGCTATATCAACAATGAACCGATGATTATGAAAAAGTGCCAAAACACCTGATTCTGAACCTTATGATTGCAAAGAAGTGAGTGACCGATTCCAGACCTCAATGTCCTTGTATGAATCATATTGGTATCACATCTTGAACCCATCAGTTATGAAGAACCAAGGAAATAACTCTAATGAACCGATGGTTACGAAAAGCAAATACAGTTTACAAGATAGATTTAAGATACCAGATTGATATGGATCTTGATGAATCTGATATGCCCCAAAAGATGATATATTTTCCCCAAGCGATGAGGACTTTAGATGAATCAACAACTAGACGTGCTTGTTGTCTTGATTACTGAGGAAATATTTGATTACAGATTTAGATTTACAGACTTGAATGATGTGCAATACCATGCCCCCTTCGGGATAAAAATTGAAATCTGACAAGAAAAGTTAGCATTATAGTTTAGAAGCATGTTAATTGATTTGAGAAGTGGTTGTGCATGTCTGAGAAGGTGTTCTACATCGTTTAGAGGTCCTGGAGACCAAGTTTGACTAGGTTAAACCATGAGTTGACCATAGTTGACCAAGTTAAAATTTTGATAGTTTGATGTAAGATAATCAGTTGAATTCTAGATTTCTATGATGATTGAAGTTTGATTATGCAAGTAGTTAATAATATAAACGATATTAGATTTTGATTTTGATCCTGAAAAAGGATTCTACTTGCTATTTCATTGGATGGACCTTCATGTAAGATTCAGCTCTTGTAGTCATGTTTAGCATTTTTTTTTTTAAAAGAATCGTTTAAGTGTTCAAGCAATTTGTGAGATCATGCAAAGTGCAAAATGAAATGCAAACCTAGGACCTAGGACCTAGTCACTGATCATGTGTCGATTTGTTGTCATCATTGAACTTTTAGGTAACCGGATAAATTAATACAATGCCCACTAGTTATGAAACCATAGACATGTGAATATCAATTTGTATGCACATGAATCAATACAACACCCACTGGTTAGGCAACCATGGACATATGAATATTGATTTTATTTTCAGAATGTCAGATTAGATATAAGCACGAAGGCACAAACACCATGATGACCTAAATATCATGTCCATTTTGATATAGCAATTTGTATAAGATCATAACATAAATGTCATGATGACCTGAATACGCCTTGCGTTACAAACATATCAAGCAATCAAGAGATCCTTCTAAATCTAGTGCCAATTACCCGTAGTGACCCTTTATCATTCACATCCTTAGACAAGATCGTGTTTCACAGTAGGAGAAATAATTCTCTCAAAAAGACAATAGTTAGATCAAAATTCCTTGAATTTTCTGGGTATCAATGGTTGAGGTACGCATGGCCATCCAATACAAGATAAAGGCTCTTATAGACGGACACCATTTCAATCCAGAATTTTCAAAGTTGTTAGATTTTCACATACAAGCATAAAACAAAGAAAAGATTATGCCCCTAGTCATCACTCTCTAAATCCTATAAAGGACATCATCAAAGAGCTCAAAGGACACAATATGAAAAAATCTAAATGTGAATCAGTAAGCATACAAGGAGATAAAAGTAGGTAAAAGCATAGATTGTTTTCAGTGTGATGTTTGATTGCATTGTGGTAGATGCAAAATCCTTTCTGGAGATGAGACTGACTGACTGACTCAAATGAAGCTTCAAAGGACTCTGACTGGATATGACTCATCAGAGGTATACTGGAGACCATATGATATGACATTGATTGCCCCCAAGTATTAGGCATTGATAGGATACAGACGCTTGAGTTGATTGGTGTACATACCAACTTATTGAAAACAGGAAAGCAGGAACAAACCGGGAGATATGTAAAAACTAAAGCAAGATTGAAAGCTGGGAAAGACCAAGATTGCACTGATAGATGGAGCATTTTGAAACAAGTGGCACCCATTTCCCAAGTTTTCACCATCTTGGTAGAGATTCTATTTTTGCTACCAAGGTGCTTGTTTCTAGGTTTTCACCAAGGCACTTTTTCTTTTTCTCATTTTTTTGTATTTTTATTTTTCCCAATTTTTTTTGTACTTTTGATATTTTTTACTTTTTTTGTGAATCATCAAGGGGCCTATTTACTAGGTTTTCATGAAGATGTTCATTTTTTAAGGACTTTTTCAGATTTTTAAGATTTTTTTAGGATAATTTACCATACACTGAATGCCTTAGGCATATAATTTCTTTAGATGGAGAACATTGATTAGTTCTCGGAGTTGTTCTCCTTTAGTCATTAAGAGTTGATAGGCACCAGAGCCAAAAGTAGTAGTGATAACAAAAGGAGCCAGCCAGTTGGGTTCAAACTTCCCATTGTGTTCTCTATGTGATTGGTTTTTAGGATTCTCTCTCAAGACTGGATCGCCAACCTAAAATTCTCTGTGTCTAATTTTCTTGTTGTAACCTCTAGATATTCTCTTCTGATATACTCTGAGATGATCATACGCTGCTTGTCAGTTCTCATCTAGTAGTTCAAGTTCTTGCAACCTAGATACTCTATAGTCATCATCAGTAACTAGACCATGCATTTTGATTCTTAGTGATGGGATTTCAACCTTAATAAGTAGTACCACTTTAGACCCATAAACTAAAGCGAAAGGTGTAGCCCCAGTGGGAGTTCTGATACTTTTTCTGTAGGCCCAAAGAGTTGGATTGATCATGAGATGCCAGTCTCTTCTTATTTTATTGATTGTACGGTGTAAGATTTTCAATAGATTCTTGTTTGAAGCCTCTTCTTGTCCATTCCCTTGAAGATAGTAGATAGATGACCAATGTTGTGTTATCTTGAATTTGGCACATAAATCATCCAAGTCTTTATTCTTAAATTGTCCACCATTATTTGTGACTATAGAATGTGGAATACCATATCGGAATATGATGTAGTTCAAGATGAACATAGATATTTGTTTTCCAGTTGGTTGTGTCAAAGGGACTGCTTCTACCCATTTTGCAAAATAATCTGTAGCTATGATTATATGAGTATGTCCATTAGAAGAATGAGGATGTATAGCTCCTATAAGATCAAAGGCCCATTGATGAAAAGGCTATTGTGTAGTGAAGGGAATTAGATCTCTCCCTGGAGCATGAATTAAGTTTCCATGTACTTGGCACTTTTGACAGTCTTTAGCAAACTTGATAGACTCTTTCTCCATTGCTGGCCAATAGTACCTAGCCCTAATAAGTTTCGAGCTAGTGTTAAACCATTTGAGTGTGACCCACATATACCCTCATGGACTTCCTCTAACGCACGTTGAGACTCTTCTTGTTCTAAACATCTAAGTAGCATACAATCTAGACCTCATTTGTAAAGATCGTGACCAATAATGACATATCAGGAGGCATTACAAATAAGGTATCTCTTTTCATGATGGTTAAAGGTATCAGGAATGATTTGGTCTTTGAGATAGGAGAATAGGTTTTTATATCTAGATGAATCATGACCTAAAATAGTGCAGATCATACGGGTATCAAGGGAATCATATGTAGGATAAGATAGTGCTTCCACCAGAAACTCATAGCGTAGCTCATGTTCAGGCTATTGAAATAAAGTAGATAGCGTTGCCATTGCATCGGCAACCTTATTGTCTGTTCTAGGAATTTTCTCAAATGTGATAGATATGAAATATTTCTTTAGATCATCTACCATTCTTTTGTATGGAATGAGCTTTTCATATTTCATTTGGTACACATCATTGACTTGATGGATAAAAAGTTGTGAGTCTCCATGAATGTGTAATTCTGTTACTCTCCACTCAATTGCCATTAAGAAGGGCTTCATATTCAACAATATTTTTTTTACAAGGAAACTTGATTCTAAATGCTTTTGGGATTGAGTATCCTTGAGGAGTTATGAATAATATGCCTACTCTAGATCCATTCTGTGTATAGGAGCCATCAAAGAATAATTGCTATTCTCTAGAAGAAAGATTCATGATAGAGGAATTTGGAAATTCCATTTGCATTGGTGTGTCATAAAAAAAAGGTGCATCTGCTAATTGATCAGCAATAACTTGGCCTTTAATAGCTTTTCTTTCAACATATTCAATGTCAAATTCACTTAAGAGCATGACCCATTTGGCTAATCTACCCGTGAGGGCAGCTTTGCTGAGTAGGTACTTTAGTGGATCAATCTTAGCTACTAAATGAGTGGTATGAGCTAACATATAATGTCTCAATTTTTGTGATGTGAAAATCATAGCTAGACAAGCATTTTCAATCATAGAATAATTCTTTTCATATGCCACCAATGTTCTACTGATATAGTATATAGCTCTTTCCTTCTTGTTCTCATCATGTTGTGAAAGCAATGCCCCCAGTGATGTATCTATTGCAGAGACATAAAAGATCAATGGCTTCCCTTGAATAGGAGGCATCAAGATAGGAGGATTTGATAGATACTTCTTGATATGATCAAAATTATTTTCACATTCCTCGCTCCATGCAAATGTCACACCTTTATGTAATGTCTTTGTAAAAGGTTGTGATATGTCTGCTAGATGAGATATGAAGCATCTAATAGATTGAACTCTCCCTTGTAATGTTCTCATTTGATTGATGTTCTTGGGAGGTTGCATCTCTATGATAGCCTTTACTTTAGCAGGATCTACTTCAATTCCTTTCTATGAAACAATGTAGCCTAAAAGCTTTCCAAAAGTGACACCAAAAGCACACTTCTTAGGATTTAGTCTGAGACTAAATTTCTCCATTCTGTCTAGTAACTTTCTCAAGTCATTTAGATGTTCAGCTCTAATCATAGATTTTGCTAAATTATCATCAACATAATCCTCCATAGTCCTATGCATCATGTCATGAAAAATAGAAGTCATAGCTCTTTGATATGTAGCACCGGCATTCTTAAGCCCAAATGGCATGAGATTCCAGTAGAAGGCACCCCACACACATGTGAAAGTAGTTTTCTTTGGATCTTCTAGAGCAATTTTCAGACAAATTTATTAAAGATCTTCTAGAGCAATCTTATTGATTTGTCTAGTTTTGAAATAGGTACAATATTAAAGATCCATTCTGCATAATCAATAACTCGGATAAATCCAGTGTTTAGGAGCTTCTCTAATTCAGCTTTTCCCAAGAGTGCAACATGTGGATGCATCTTTCTCAATTTTTGCTTAATAGGTTTAACGTTTGGAGCTATAGATAAATGGTGCATTATAAGATCAAGATCCAATCCTAGCATATCTAAGTATTTCCATGCAAAGTTGATCTTCTTTTCTGTTAAGAATGTTGTAAATTTTTTCTTTCTTCTTCTGATAAAGATTGTGCTACATGGATCAACTATGGTTCTTCTGTTGTTCCCAAATTGATTGATTCAGTTGGCTCAATTAGAACTGGAGATCTATCCTGTAAATGACTTAGAAGGACATCAAATATCTCATCCTTAGGTGCCTCAGAGAGGTTTTCACCTTCGGATACATCTTTTATTTTTAATTTTGTAGGTTCTAAGATTGTCACAAAGTGGTTTTCATCCTTAGAACTCCTTTTCTTTTTATTCTTATTCTTATTTTTCTGACTAAGATACTTGATGTCCAACTCTGTCATGCTAACGCTCAGTTCACTGATGGAAGTCCTCATGGGCTCAACTGCATTTAGGTAGCAAGCAAGGGCATAGTCATTGGGAAAGGTATAAATACCTTGGTTCAAGTTGGTGGACATTATGTCAAGAAGGTCAGGGCATTGGATAGTCAAAGTGGTGAAAGATTGGGAAAGAGTGTTTATGGATATGGATCTGTCATCATTGGTCCTAACTTGATGCTCAAGTTCAAAGGTGATATTACAACTTAAAAAATTCAATTCGTGAATAGGCTCAATGTTATAGTGGAAATCCACTTCAGCCATCGATGGATCAGACTCGATAAGTTCATCATTTTTTCCTAGACTTAAGTTGGGTTTAGGCACATATTGGTGAATAACATCAATATGTTTCTCTGTAATAAGCTCATCTTCCTCTGGAATGGCTCCCCATTCATAGTCATTAGATTCTTCATCTATGCCTCTAGGAAATCTAAGAACATTAGTAAAGTTAGGATGAATACCCCAAGAAGGGTTACCCTTAGATTTTGATTTGAATTCATACTCATGAGAATCTATCTCAGAATAACTACCACCTTCCTCTTTGTCTATTTGATTGTCTTCAAGATTAGCTAGTTCTTGTGGTGCAACTATGTCTTGCTCTATAGTAGGTTCTTGTGTTTCTAATACATTAATTCTTTTTACTGGATCATCTTCAGCTTCAAGGAGGTCTTTTATTTATTTAGGAAAACACTCATAGGGAATGAGATCTTCAGTGATGTCTGAATCATCACTATCAGATTGTTCTATTGTTTCTCCCTTTATTTGATTTGATATGGAAGGCTCAATATATTCTAATACATGTGGGGAGTTCTTGCTAAGATAGAAAGGTTTCTTCATGTATCCTAAACCTATTGTATTCTTTTTTTCTCTACCACGATGATCAAGAGGTGACAGAAGACCTTTACCCTATAGTCCTAGAGGTCCTTTTCCTTTATATCCCATTTTTGTGATCAATTTGTCTTCTGGGCCATATGACTTAGAAGGGATATTTGGTATTTTAGCATCACACTTTTGAACAAATTGAGATTTAGGTTCATCATTGTATAGCCATGCAAGCACAACTTCATCTTCTTCAAACTCTTGTTTAGATACTTGTTCTACAACAAAATTTTCTTTATATGCTTCAAGAGGTTCTTTAGACTCTAGCTTGGACTGCTTTAGAGTTTTCCCATAAGACTTAGGTGAGATAGGGAGAGATTTCAAAGATAAGACTGGCTCTATAGCATATTCTCCCATACCATTTTCTTTGATCTTAACCTCTTTAGCAATGTCTTCCATCTTGGATGTTGAAGTAATGTCTAGCTGCTTAGTGGAAGATTCCCTATTATTAGGAATGAGTTTATCAACACTCTCTTTCAAGGTATTGCAAGTTGTATACAGATCAGTTGGAATCATCACCTCGACTCCTTCATAAGGAAATTTCAAACACTGATGATATGTAGAAGGAATAGCTTTCATTTCATGTATCCAGGGTCTCCCTAGAAGGATGTTGTAAGCCAAAGGTAGATCAAGAACTTGACATATAGTATCTCTGATGATAGGACCTGCTCTGATAGGTAAGACAATAGTTCCCTTAGAAGATCTTTATTTCTCATCATATGCTTTGATAGTTATCTTCTTCCTAGGATCAATGGCCATTTTTAAAAATCCCAATTGTGTAATCAAGCTGAAAGAACAAATGTTTAGGCCATCGCCTCCATCTATCAACACATGTTTGACACGATGGTTTTGGATCAAGACTTCAATATGAAAAGGTTGGTTATGCGAATGACTCAAGGAGTTATCATCTTCCTCTGAAAAGGAAATGTACTTTGGAGATGTAAGATGACCAACCGTAGTCTGGAATCTATCTAAATCAAGGTTATTAGGAACATTGGATCCGAGCAAAGCTTTGTCTAGAATGGCTCTATGAGCTGGAGATATCCGAAGCAACTCAAACATGGAGATTTTTGCATTTGTATGCTGGAGTTGTTGGACAATACTATATGATGTAGGCCTCGTGTCTTTAGGATTTGAAGATTTAGATGTAGCCTTCTATTTAGAAGCAGATGAAAGATTAAAAGGCACCTTAGGGACATTGGATGAATTTGGTATTTGTCCTTGTAGATGTGCCTGAGCTTGTGATCGAGTAACTGCATTAGCTGATTGATTTTCTCTATCTTTTCTTATAATTTTGATGACATTGCAATGCTTAGATAGGCATGGTTCAACCATATTGATGACAACATTGTTTCCAGAGTAGCGATAATTGACTTTAGCACCCATATTAGGCTAAGAAGAAGAATCTTCTTTACCATGTTTAGGAAATGGTTATGTGAATGATGTATATTATTGCTCTTATGATTGTCAATCATGATGTCTCCCTTATCAATTTTGTCTTGTATGATGTGCTTCAAGTGAATGTAGTTATTAGTCTTATGACCCTTATTGTGATGGAATTCATAGAAATTGTTCTCTCTCCACCATTTTTGTTTAGGTTCAGGATCAAAGACTTTCATCTCAAGCAAGTAGATGATTTTGTTTTCCAATAGAGTTTTCATGGTAGATTCCAAGGACTCTCTAAGAGGAGTGAATTTTTTATTAGGATTTGTAGTCCAAGGTCTATAATCAGATGACTTTTTGTTAGATTCAAATGTTTTAGCTTCAATAGCTTTGATGGCTTTGGTGCCAATAGTGAGATTGAAAGCGAGTGCCTTAGATGGGGCATGAATATTATTAACAATGCCATCAATGACAATGCCTTTATTCTTGTTATAGTTTTTGCCTCTATCTTTAGAGCTAGATCCAGATTCATACTTGTCCTTTTGAAGTGATATGTCTCCTTTTTGCACAAGTACTTTCTCAATTTTGATTGCATTATCTACCATCTTGTCAAAAGATGTATGATTTTGCATTTGTAAAGGGTAGTTGATTTCTGGAACAAGATTGTTGATGAAGATTTCCAGCTTCTCAGTTTTTGGAATAGGTCTAGCATATAGAGAAAATTTCTTCCTCCACCTCATGAGAAATGTCAGGAATGGTTCTCTTGGATATTGTTTCAGATTGCAGATGTCGATTCAAATCTAACCAGGCAATTTACTACCTTCTACTAGATGTGAGTACCTATAAGCAAACTAAGGAGGCCTATTTTCTATGCATTGGAGCCATACTTGGCTAAAACCTTACATGGTCCAACCCTTCTCATTTGGAGCTTGCTAGGTATGCCTTTTTGAAGTCTTTCCTTATTGATATGTGCCATCACCCAATCACCTAATTCAATCTACAAATCCTTTCTCCTTTCATCTATTGTAGTCTTCACCTTTTGATTGGCTTCTACCAATGTCCTTCTTACCTGCTCATGTACCTCTTGCATAGATTGAGAGAAGTCATCAGTATGATCACTCATTCCTCCTTGATTACCTAGTTCTATGAGATCACACACACCCCTTGGGTGCATTCCATACACCACTTCAAATGGGCTTTTTTCAGTGGACCTATTTATGCTATCATTGTAAGAAAATTCAACTTGTGGTAACACCTGGTCCCACACTTTTCCATAATATTTTGTAAGACATCTCAAGAGGTTTCCCAACACTCTATTTATTACCTCTATTTGGCCATCTATTTGAGGATGATAAGCTGAACCAAATGCAATATTTGTGCCTAGTCTCTTCCATAGGGTCTTCTAGAAGTGTCCCATAAACTTCACATCTCTATCTGACACAATGCTGATTGGTAGACCATGAATCCTTATCACTTCTTTGAAGAAAAGGTGTGCTATATAGATGGCATCATGTGTGGTCTTAAATGGTATAAAATGACTCATCTTACTAAACCTATCAACTACCTCAAAGGCACTATAAAAAATAGTAGTTGTCTTAGGTAAACCCACTATAAAATCCATACTTAGACACTCCCATGGCCTACTTGGGATTGGTAAAGGCTGATATAACCCTGCATTGGAAGATGTTCCTTTATCTTTTTGACAAAAAATACATTTCTCTACATACCCCCTAACATCTCTTGGCATCTTGGGCCGATAGTAAAACATTTGTACTAGGTCCAATGTCTTATTCAAGCCAAAGTGTCCACTAAGACTCCCATTATGCTTTTCTTGTATAAGGTTCTCCCTCATTAATCCCTTGGGTACAAAAAACTAATTACCCTTAAATAACAAACCATTTTTCAAGGTGTAGTCAACAAACTCACTATGAAAGTGGTTCTCAAATTCCAATCTAACCAGGGAGGCCTATTTTGTATGCATTGGAGCCATACTTGGCTAAAACCTTACATGGTCCAACCCTTCTCATTTGGAGCTTGCTAGGTATGCCTTTTTGAAGTCTTTCCTTATTGATATGTGCCATCACCCAATCACCTAATTCAAACTACAAATCCTTTCTCCTTTCATCTACTCTATTCTTCACCTTTTGATTGGCTTCTACCAATGTCCTTCTTACCTGCTCATGTACCTCTTGCATAGATTGAGAAAAGTCATCAGCATGACCAATCATTCCTCCTTGATTACCTAGTTCTATGATCTCACACACATCCCTTGGGTGCATTCCATACACCACTTCAAATGGGCTTTTGTTAGTGGACCTATTTGTGCTATCATTGTAAGCAAATTCAGCTTGTGGTAACACCTAGTCCCACACTTTTCCATACTCTTTTGTAAGACATCTCAAGAGGTTTCCCAACACTCTATTTATTACCTCTATTTTTCCATCTATTTGAGGATGATAAGATGAACCAAATGCAAGATTTGTGCCTAGTCTCTTCCATAGGGTCTTCTAGAAGTGTCCCATAAACTTCACATCTCTATCTGACACAATGTTGATTGGTAGACCATGAATCTTTATCACTTCTTTGAAGAAAAGGTGTGATATATAGATGGAATCATGTGTGGTCTTACATGGTATAAAATGACTCATCTTACTAAACCTATCAACTACCTCAAAGGAACTATCAAAAATAGTAGTTGTCTTAGGTAAGCCCACTATAAAATCCATACTTAGACACTCCCATGGCCTACTTGGGATTGGTAAAGGCTGATATAACCCTACATTGGAAGATGTTCCTTTATCTTTTTGACAAAAAATACATTTCTCTACATACCCCCTAACATCTCTTGGCATCTTGGGCTGATAGTAAAACATTTGCACTAGGTCCAATGTCTTCTTCAAGCCAAAGTGTCCACTAAGACTCCCATTATGCTTTTCTTGTATAAGGTTCTCCCTCATTGATCCCTTGGGTACAGATAACTTATTACCATTAAATAAAAAACCATTTTTCAAGGTGTAGTCAACAAATTCACTATGAAAGTGGTTCTCAAATTCCAATCTAACCAGGGAGGCCTATTTTGTATGCATTGGAGCCATACTTGGCTAAAACCTTACATGGTCCAACCCTTCTCATTTGGAGCTTGCTAGGTATGCCTTTTTGAAGTCTTTCCTTATTGATATGTGCCATCACCAAATCACCTACTTCAAACTACAAATCCTTTCTCCTTTCATCTACTCTAGTCTTCACCTTTTGATTGGCTTCTACCAATGTCCTTCTTACCCACTCATGTACCTCTTGCATAGATTGAGAAAAGTCATCAGCATGACCACTCATTCCTCCTTGATTAGCTAGTTCTATGAGATCACACACACCCCTTGGGTGCATGCCATACACCACTTCAAATGGGCTTTTGTTGATGGACCTATTTATGCTATCATTGTAAGAAAATTAAGCTTGTGGTAACACTTGGTCCCACACTTTTCCATACTCTTTTTTAAGACATCTCAAGAGGTTTCCCAACACTCTATTTATTACCTCTATTTGGCCATCTATTTGAGGATGATAAGCTAAACCAAATGCAAGATTTGTGCCTAGTCTCTTCCATAGGGTCTTCCAGAAGTGTCCCATAAACTTCACATTTGTATTTGACACAATGCTGATTGTTAGACCATGAATCCTTATCACTTCTTTGAAGAAAAGGTGTGCTATATAGATGGAATCATGTGTGGTCTTACATGGTATAAAATGACTCATCTTACTAAACCTATCAACTACCTCAAAGACACTATAAAAAATAGTAGTTGTCTTAGGTAAGCCCACTATAAAATCTATACTTAGACACTCCCATGGCCTACTTGGGATTGGTAAAGGCTGATATAACCCTACATTGGAAGATGTTCCTTTATCTTTTTGACAAAAAATACATTGCTATACATACCCCCTAACATCTCTTGGCATCTTGGGCCAATAGTAAAACATTTGCACTAGGTCCAATGTCTTATTCAAGCCAAAGTGTCCACTAAGACTCCCATTATGCTTTTCTTTTATAAGGTTCTCCCTCATTGATCCCTTGGGTACACATAACTGATTACCCTTAAATAAAAAACCATTTTTCAAGTTTTAGTCAACAAACTCACTATAAAAGTGGTTCTCAAATTTGTCACATACTTTATATGCCTTGGAGAAGTCTTCATCTTCCTTGTAGAGTTCCTTAAATCCCTCTAACTCAATGCTTTGAAGCTGGATTTCTTGGATAGTCAGTAATCTTTGGCTAAGTGCATCAGCTACCTTGTTTTTTAGACCCTTCTTATGTTTAATGGTAAAGGTATAGTCTTGGAGAAACTCCATCCACTTGATGTGCCTATGACTTAGCTTTTCTTGTGTGTTGATGTAGCTTAATGCTTGGTTGTCTATATTACCACAAACTCCTTAGAAAATAGGTAGCTCCTCCATTTCTTGAGTGCTTGTATAAATGCATATAGCTACAAATCATATGAAGAGTACCTTGACTTAGCCTCATTCAATCTCTCACTGAAAAATGAAACCAATCTTCCTTCTCGATTCAAGATTGTTCCCATTGCTATGTTGCTTGCATCACATTCCACTATAAATATCTTGTCAAATCTTGGTAGGACTAGGATGGGCTGAGTTTCCACTCTTTGCTTCAATTTTTCAAAGCCTTCTTGAGCTGCCTTGGTCCATATGAACTTGGTCTTAACTCCTCCTTTGATAGTATTTAGCAAGGGTGCACATATTTCACTAAAGCCTCTTATGAACTTCCTATAGAACTGAGCTAATCCATGGAAGCTCCTCACTTCTATCCTTGTTTTAGGAGTGGGCCAACTTAGAACTGCTTCAAATTTACTTGGATCCATCTTAAGGTCACCTTGAGACACCACAAAACCTAGGTAGACTAGTTCTTTCTTTAGGAATTCACTCTTCTCTAGATTGATGGCTAGTTTCTCCTCATGTAACCTTCTCAAGACCACCTCTAGGTGTTGCATATGTTCTTCCTTGGTTTTGCTAAAGATGAGGATATCATCTAAGTACACCACAACACACATACCTATGTAATATTTTAGGACCTCATTCATTAGTCACATGAATGTACTAGGTGCATTTGTAAGCCCAAAGGGCATAGCTAACCATTCATAAAGACCCTCATTAGTTTTAAAGGTTGAATTCCACTCATCCCCTTCTTTCATTCTAATTTGGTGAAGTATTGAGACCCCCCAAGACAATCCATAAGGTCTTCTATTGTAGGGATAGGAAACCTATATCTAATGTTTATCCTATTGATTGCCCTAGAACCTGTACATATTCTCCACTTACCTCCCTTATTTGGTGCCAAAACCACTAGGAAAACACATGGAATAATTCTCTTTCTTATCAACCCTTGATCAAGTAGCTCTTGAATCGGCCTTGTAATCTCTTTATTCTGGTCCGGGGTCACTTTGTATGCTTCTTTGTTAGGAAAAGATGATCCAGTTACAAAGTCAATTTGATGATTGATTTCCCTTTGAGAAGGAAGATTAGTTGGTGTACCATCACTGATTATGTCTTTAAACTAATCCAAAAGATGTTTGACTTCTTTTGGAAAAGTGGGGTGTAGTGCCTTGATCTCTTCCTTGGGTTTTAGGACTATGGCTAGTCCAACTCCTTCCTCATCCTTGATTTCATGTAAGAACTCCTTCCCACTCATCAAAATTACATTGGGATCACATGTACTTGCAGCTCCTTCCTCCACAAGTGACTATATTTTATAGGTAACCCCATCTTTCTTGAAGGTGTACATATTCTTCTTCCCATGGTAGACTACATCCTGGTCATATTGCCATGGTCTTCCTAGTAGTAAATGGAAATCATCCATTGGTAGGATGTCACATAACATTTTATCTTTATAACCACCTATCATGAACTCCACCCACACTTGTTCATTCACTAGAACATTCTACCCCCTGTTTAACTAGGTCACTTTGTAAGGATGAGTATGAGGTATCCTAACAAGTTTCATCTTCTGGACTAGCTCCTCTAAAATTATGTTATCAGTTAAACCTGAATCAATGATAACTTTGCAAACTTTTCCAAGGATCTTACATTTGATCCTAAAAATATCCCTCTTCTTAGGATCTTCTTTAATTGGTTCCTTATGTAGAACCCTCCTAAACATAAGGTTCTCACCATGCTCTGAATCCAAGCTAACCTCCGATGACTTCACACTACTCACTTCCTCTTGTGCATAAGATATCTTCTTCTCCCCTTGTGAGCTAGAAGCTTTGTCAGGGAACCTATAGGCAGGGTGGCCTAGTTGACCACAATTGTAACACTTCATGCTTGCAAAGTGTGACCCTCTGCTGAAATTTATTGACCTACCTCTTCCACCACCTTGAAATCCTCTTCCTCTACCATAATTACCTCTTACACTTGTGTGTGTGAAATTGTACCTAGCTGTGGACACAACACTTAAGTAAAATGTTAGAGGTTAGAAAATCTAGAAATCTACAAATGAAAACAATATAGCTAACCAGATGATTTACTGCCTTCTAGTAGGTATGATTTTGATATTCTCAGATTATGACTGAGACCAGTGACAATGCAATACCTAAATGAAGGATCTAAAATGATGAAAGCAATGAAATATGGATGCAGATTAATCTATGTTTTTGAATTTTCTATGCAATATGATGAAAATCGATATGAAATTGATCTAAAATGAATTGAAATGAGTTGCAAATTGATATAACAATGCTATAGAATGCTATGAAAATGAATTGAAAACAATGATCTCAAATTGAAAAATCTCACAATTCGCATGTTCGCAAGAGTTTGATTCTCCAAGTAATTGAAAGTGCAAGATGCAAAGATTCGGGGATGCATAATTGTTTGTGAAGGACTGAGCCTCATTTATATAGAAATCCAGAGCTTGAGGGTGCATGGAAAAAGCCATAAATCACTCCTTGATGAACTCATCTTGATTTTTGAGTTATCAATGAATTAGAAACAATTAACTCAAAAAATCATGCAAAAATAGCTTTTTAACTCGAATCAGAGTTTAGTTTACTTTTTCAACCCACAATCACATGTTGAGTTTAGAAAGTTAACAAATTGAATTGATTTGTTGATTCAAAGCTTAACTGCTTTTTCTGAATGTGCATGATTTAATATGAATTTATTTAATATTCTAAGTGATTTATTCTCAACTTAACTGATTTTTGAATTAAAATAAATGATTTATGGGTTAATCAATTATTAAATCAAACTTTATTCAAAAACTATATCATTAAATATTGACAATTCAATTTAATTAATTAAATAAGAATTTAATCAATTATTCATAGGATTTTTGATTTATTGTCAAAATTAAATAACATTAATTAGATTAAATAGAATTAAATCTAATTAAATTAATTAAGTGACAAAATTAAATCTAATTAATCAAATATTCATCATATTCAATTAATTGACTTTAGGATAAATATGATTTATCGCCAAATAATATTTAATTAAGATAATTTGGATAAATTAGGAATATTAAGAAATATTCCCCGATGTAGATTTTAGATAAAATCAATTAGGGTTTTGATAATTTGATGTACAGATTTGCCTTAGGTTAGGACTTTAAGGTCAATTTTGATCAATTTGTTGATGTAGAAGGTCAATAGTCCTATAGCCCATTTTTGGGGTATTACATTTTGCCTCTCTTTGAATTACTATGCGAAGAGCAGTGGTTCAAAGAATAATTTGTTTTTGATGATGTTCAGACTCAATTATGTGGTGGAGAAACTGATCCTGAAAGGTTAACAGATTCTGAGACAGAAACCGATTGAAAGATTTGAAGATGTTGATCCAGGTCCTGATTGACCAAAGAATTGAGATGATGTCAACTATATCAACAATGAACTGATGATTATGAAGAAGTGTCAAAATGCCTGATTCTAAACCTTATGATTACGAGGAAGTGACTATCCTGACTCCAAACCTGATTGTCCAAAGGAATCGAAAGGATGCCAAATCCAAACCCTTCAGTTACAAAGAATCAAGGAAATAACACTAATGAACCGATGGTTATGAAGAGGTGATACAATTTACAAGATTAAGAGAACATCAAATTGATATGGATTTCGCTGAATTTGATATGCCCAAAGTGATGTGCCCCAAGCGATGAGGACTTTTGATGAATCAACAACTGGATGTGGTTGTTATCTTGATCACTGAAAGAAAGATTTAACAGATTTGATTGATGATGTGCAATACCATGCCCCCTTCGGGATGAAAATTGAAATCTAGCAAGGAAAGCCAGCGTTGAGTGTTTAGAAGCATGTGAATTGATAGTAGAACTGGTTGTACACGTCCAAGAACTCATTCTGCACCATTTGGAGGTCCTGAAGACCATGTTTGACTAGGTTTGAACATGAGTTGACCATGGTTGACCAAGTTGAAATTTTGATAGTTTGATGTGAGATAATCAGTTAAGTTGATTACTGGATTTCATTGATGTTTTGAAGGTCAATTATGCCAGCAGTTGGCCGTCTTGGGTCTGAAAATTTTAAATCACGATTATGACAAAGTAAACTATCTTAGATTTTGATTTTGATCCTGAAAATGGATTCAGAACATTGAAATTAGCTAGGGGTGTAATTTTCATGCAAAATGGAGCACTTTGAAAAATTAGGTCAAAACCTATATAAGGCCCAAAAGGGTCATTTTCAAATCATTTTCACTTTTGACTTTTAGAAACCTTGTGGAGCCCTCATAGCTAAAATGGAAGTTCATGTCACCTCGCACCGATTTGAGCACAGTCGTCGATACCAGCGACCACCATAGTATGGGAACCTGGTAAGTGGACCTTTGTGCCTCTTTGTGAATTCAAAATTTGTATGTTTATATGCTTTTTAGGATTTTTATTGACGTTTTTAAAGTTTTTTGAAATTTTGCACCATGGAAACGCGTACGACAGTCTTCTTAGACTTGTATGAGTTTTTAGTCTTTTGTAGAGTGTCATGTTTGTTTTAACTATAACTCGTATAAGAGGGACCCTTTTGTTGTACGACATTTCATCAGGTCTCTCAAGTCTCATGCAAGAGCTTCTATATTCTCGTATGACCATAGATTGTCGTATGGGACCTTGTAGTAACTCGTACGATTTTTCATGCTAGTCATTAATTTTTTGAAGTGTCGTATGGAAAATAATGACTAAATTTGAAGGCCTTAAGCCAATTTTTTAACTTTTTTGATTGCGTAGCTGTATTTAGTAGCCTTTAATGCACCTTCTGAAGTCAATTTCCTATTTTCTATTTCTATAGTCTGATTTTTGAGCAAGTTACTAATAGGGTGTCCCTTTTTGTGTTGTGTAGGTACATTATTCAGATGTCCATGTACACATATCACATCTTGTTATCTAGAGGCTCTGTATGTCACTACTTGATCCCATGAGAGTACACCTGGAAACCTATGGTTTTGAGTGTTTGATCTGGTTACCTGATATTTGGGTAAACCACGACCTATTGACTGCATTGATCAAGAGGTTTCATTTAGAGACCCAGATGTTTCACTTGCCTACTAGGGAGATCATAGTTACCCCAAAGGATGTATATAGGATTTTATGGATACCATTTCATGGCCTGTGCCCTGATTATATCAGTGCGGGTAATATAGGTCTTCATGCTTTTCATACTCTATTTGGTGCTGACGAGTAGATAGCCCAACAGATTTCATGGGAGACTCTTGTGCAGAGATACAAAGAGTTGCATAGATTAGAGTGCATCATTTCTGGGATGATCAAAGGGATCATCATGTTGGACAGTCAGTAGAACAATCTCTTGATGGGCTGGGTCCTGATGGTTGTACGCCTGATGGCTAGTCCTTCTAAGCTTGGATGGGGACAATGTTTATTAGCTCAAATGTTCAGTGAGATGCATGAGATCGTCTACCATGAGGGTAAGATAGTTTCTTCAGGTGCATTGGTATTGTAAATTTGGGCTTGGGAGCACATCCCGATATGCCAACCTATTTGTGGTGATGAGCGATAGCCATAGGAGCCATTGATTTATAGGTATTCAGGATATGTCAAACATGTCTGGATGGGCCGGACATAGTACTGGAGGCATGTGTTAGATGGCATGCCTTTCATCATCTGGAGGCCTTACTTATAGATTAAGATGTGGCCAGCTACTTGTGCTTAGTTTGGTTATTTCTTTTAGAGTCGGGTACTGATAGGATGATCCACCACTATCCTTGAGAGGTTCCTAATTACACGCATTTGGTGATAGTATGGCATTATACAGGATGCTCCATAGGACTTTTCCACTTATGCACGAATGGTTTAAGAGTTGGGTTTAGGTTGGACAACTCAATTGTCTTATGCACTATGTAGCCAGGAGTACAGTGGATATGTTGCTACAGATTGGGATTATAGACCGCAAGTTGCATATGTTGGAACTACCAATTTCTTTATTGCATATCTAGCAGAGCATCTAATGAGGCATTACTTGGACCCTATTGAGCTTATCCCTACTATGGAGGATGCAGAGGATGTGACAGGTGCCCCTATGGGTAGAGGCCAGAGGTGTAGAGAGGTGCAAATACCAACAGTGCATCTGACACCACCCTGGCCCAAAGCAGTGATGACCCCACTGAGGCCATCAAGATAGATGAGACCACCTTGACCTCAGAGTGTTTTAGCAGGAAGAGCTGTAGTTTTGCATTGTAGATATACTAAAGGTGAGGGTGGCATATTGGGCGGTGTTGGCAGTGTAGATGAGATACTAGGTGCTCGACAGGATGCCCTGATGGAGGAGGCATAGGATGCTCCTGATTTTTACCTAGGTCCAGAGGTTCGTTGCCACAAGGCACATACAAATATAGGTTTAGAGCATCTGATGGAGGAGGAAGAGACTATAGCTACTGAGACAGATCTTGATTTGAGATAGACTCCTCAGGATGTAATTAGGTGACTCTGGTTGTAGATACGTGACTTGAGACTTTAGAGTGCTACTTTTAAGGTTCAGCTCAGAGATTGTGAGAGGCAACTACGAGAGTGGGAGGCTAATGTGAGACAACTACAGGTTGAGATGATCCATCAGATGAGTCGGCCCTCATATTATGTTTCTTCTTATTATTCGAGGGTACCTGCTGATGAGAGAGTGCCAACATATTCTGAGTACATGCTTGCTTCTGAGGGAGCCAGAGCACTGCATGTTGACCCACCACTAGATGCACCTGTTGGAGGAGGAGCACCAGATGTTGAGGACCAGGTAGATAGCTAATCTATCATAGTGTTCTCATTTATGTAATTTGTGTTCATACATTAATCATATCTGATAGCATAGTCGAGCTCATTCTTTTGTATACTGTGCCAGTAGTGCACCCCTGTACTTATCCCAAGTTTTGATATATATATACGCGATCCTTTTTGGTTGTGACTTCATATGCACTTGTCATTTTGTTTATGATTATTATATCATGTGATGCAAATGTTTTTTGTTAGTGTAGAATGTATGGAATATGCAATGCAATTTCTACTTTCAAATGTATGGATTATGTAATGCAATGATAGAAGGATTACAAAAATGTATGATTTGTTTATGCTTTATGAATGCACATGTATGTATGCAATAGATGTATGAAATGATCAGGATATGTAATGTAAATGTAGTGATGCACATGATATATTTTGTAGGTATTGATGAAGACAAGTGCTTGGTCATTTGTCAAAATAGATGTTTGACCCAGGATGGTGACTGCTTGCTGATCTGTTAAGGAGACCTTCATGCGATACTCAGTCCTTATGTCATGTTCAACATAGTTTTGGAGAATCATTAAGCATCAAGCCAAATTTGAAATCATGAGATAAATGCAACCATGCAAAGTGCAGAATGAAATGCAGACTAAGGACCTAGGACTTTGTCACTGATCATGTGTCAGTCATTTTCATCACTAAATATTTATTTAGGTAATCGGATAGTCGATACAATGCCCACTGGCTAAACAACCATGGACATATGAATATGGACTTTTTGTCAGAATGTCAAATTAGATATAAGTACCAAGGCATAAATGTTAGGATGACCTGAATATCATGTCCATTTTGATATTACAATTTGTATAAGCATCAGAACATAAACATTGTGATGACCTGAATATGCCTTGCGTACAAACACACCAAGTTGTAGAAATCATTTTGTCTCCAATGTGAATTTCCCCATAGTGACCCTTTATCATTCACACCTTGGGGTAGTAGCTTGTTTCACAATAAGATTTAAGAAATCATTCAAAAAGACAATAGTTAGATCAAACTTCCTTGAAGCATCTGGGTATCGATGGTAGAGGTACACATGGTCATCCAATACGAGATGGAGGCACTTGTAGTGGACACCAATTCAATCCATAATTTCCAAAGTTATTATATTTTCACTCAAAGAAGAAAACAAAGAAAATATTATGCCCACAGTCATCACTCTCTAAATCCTATGAAAGACATCATCAAGGAGCTCGAGGGGACATAATATGTAGAAATCTCAATGTGAATCAGTTAGCATACAAGGAGATAAAAGCAGTTGAGCAAATATTTTTTTTGGTTTGTTGTTGCTATTTGTTTGTGTTTGGCTGAAAAATCCTTTCTAGTAAGGAGACTGACTGAATGACTCGAATGTAGCTTCAAAGGACTCTCACTAGACATGACTCATCTGAGGTATTGAGGAATGCATGATATGACAAATTGATTGCCCCAAGTTTGAAACATTGATAGGATACAAACATTTTTTAGCTTGGTACACTGACCGACTTTATTGAAAATGGGATATATACAAACTCAAGTAGACTTAAAGCTGGGAAATACCAAGATTGCACTGATAGATGGAGCATTTTTTAATAAGTGGCACCCATTTGCCAGTTTTTCACCATCTTGGCAGAGATTCTATTTTTGCTACCAAGGCGCATGTTTCCAGGTTTTCACCAAGGCACTTTTTCTTTTTCTTATTTTTTTGTATTTTTCATCTTTTCAATTTTTTTTGTATTTTTCCATTTTTTCTATTTTTTTGTGATTCATCAAGGTGCCTATTGCTAGGTTTTCACTAGGATGATCATTTTTTTAGGACTTTTTCTGATTTTTCTGATTATTTTCATGACATATTACCATAGATTGAATGTCTTAGGCGTAGAATTTCTTTAGATGGAGAATATTGATTGGTTCTTAGAGCTGTTCTCCTTCAGTTGTTGAGATTTGATAGGCTGCAGAGCCAAAAGTAGCAGTAATAAAAAAGGGACCCATCTAGTTGGGTTCAAACTTCCCCTTGCGTTCTCGATGTGATTGATTTTTGGGATTTTCTCTCAAGACTAGATCGCCAACCTAAAATTCTCTGTGTCTCACTTTCTTGTTGTAGCCTCTAAACATTCTTTTCTAATATACTCTGAGATCATACACATCTTGTTTGTGCTCATCTAGTTGTTCAAGTTCTTGCAACCTAGACACTCTGTAATCATCATCGGTCATAAGTCCATGCATTCTGATTCTTAGTGATGGGATTTCAACCTCAATAGGTAGTACTACTTCAGACCCATAAACTAAAGCAAATGGTGTAGCCCCAGTGGGCATTTTGATACTTGTTTTGTAGGCCTAGAGAGCTAGATTGATCATGAGATACTAATCTCTTCCTATTTTATTAACTGTGCGATGTAGAATCTTTAACAGGTTCTTGTTTGATGCCTCTACTTGTCCATTCCCTTGAGGATAGTAAATGGATGACCGATGTTATATGATTTTGAATTTAGCACACAAGGAATCCAAGTCCTTATTCTTGAATTCACCACCATTATCTATGATTATTGAATGTAGAATTCCATACCAATAAATGATATAGTTTAGGATGAACATTGAAATTTGTTTGCCGGTTGCTTGAGTCAAAGGGACTGCTTCTACCCATTTTGTGAAATAGTCTATAGCTATAATGATATGGGTATGCCCGTTAGAAGAATACAAATGTATAGCCCCTATGAGATTGAATTCTCATTATTGAAAAGGACATTGTGTAGTGAAGGGAATTAGATCCCTTCCTAGTGCATGAATTAAGTTACCATGTACTTGGCACTTTTGACAATTCTTAGCATATTTGATAGCCTCTTTTTCCATTTCAAGCCAATAGTACCTAGCCCTAATAAGCTTTCAAGCTAGTGTTAAAATATTGGAATGTGATCCACATATACCTTTTTGGACTTCCTCTAATGCTCGTTGGGACTCCTCACATTCTGAACACCTAAGGAGTATAAGGTCATTACCTATGATGACATACCGTGATGCATTTCGGATAAGGTAGCATTTTTCATGGCAGTTGAAGGTATCAGGGATGATTTGGTCTTGAAGGTAGGAGAAAAGGTGTTTGTATCTGGAAGAATCATAACCAACAATAGTGCAGATCATGTGGGTTTCAAGGGAATCATATGCAGGAAATGATAGTTCTTCCACTAGGAACTCGTAACGTAGCTCATGTTCGGGCTACTGTAGTAGATATGATAGTGTTTCCATAGCATTAGTGGACTTGTTCTCATTCTAGGAATTTGTTCAAAAGTGACTGAGATGAAATACTTCTTAAGGTCATCAACCATGCATTTGTATGGAACTAGTTTCTCATCTTTCATCTGGTACACATCATTGACTTGGTGTATGACTAGCTGGGAGTCTCCATGAATATGCAATTTTGTCACTCACCACTCAATTGCTATCTTCATGCCATTAAGTAGAGCTTCATATTCAACAATATTGTTTGTACATGGAAATTTTATTCTGAACGCTTTAGGTATTGAGTAACCTTGTGGTGTTATGAATAATATGCCTGCTCCAGATCCATTCTGTGTGTAAGATTCATCAAAGAAAAGATGCCAAGTCCTAGAAGATATGTACATGATGGATGAATCATGAAATTTCATCTGTAATGGTGTATCATCAAACATTGGTGCTTCCACCAACTGATCTGCAATGACTTTGCCTTTGATAGCTTTCCTTTCAACATATTCTATGTCAAATTTGCTCAATATCATCACCCATTTAGCTAGTCTACCTGTGAGTACAGCTTTGCTCAATAAGTATTTCAATGGATCTATCTTAGCTATCAATTGTGTTGTATGAGCCAAAATGTAATGTCTCAATTTTTGTAATGCAAAGATCACATCTAGAAAAGCCTTCTTGATCATTGAATAGTTTTTTTTGTATGATACCAGTGTTATGTTGATGTAGTAAATAAATCTCTCCTTATTTTCATCATGTTGTGCTAGTAATTCCCCCAGTGATGTATCTTTGGAAGAGACATATAGAATCAATGGCTTCCCTTGTATAGGAGGCATCAGAATAGGAGGATTTAATAGATATTGCTTGATGTGGTTAAAATTATTCTCACATTCCTCGTTCCATGCAAAATTCACACCTTTATATAATGTCTTTGTGAAAGGTTGTGAGATGTTTGCTAGCTAAGATATGAAACATCTAATTGATTGCACCCTTCCTTGTAAGGTTCTCATTTGACTGATATTTTTAGGGGGTTGCATCTCCATGATAACCTTGACTTTAGTAGGATCTACTTCAATGCCCTTCTTTGAAACAATATAGTCTAGGAGCTTTCCAAAAGTGACACCAAAAGCACACTTTTTAGGGTTCAGTCTGAGAGTAAACTTCTCCATTCTATCCAGTATTTTTCTTAGGTCATTCAGATGTTCTGATCTTATCATAGACTTAGCTAAGGTATCATCAACATAGTCTTCCATAGTTTGAGGCATCATGTCATGGAAGATAGATGTCATAGCTTGTTGATATGTAGCACCAAAATTCTTTAGACCAAATGGCACCACATTCCAGTAGAAAGTACCCCATGCACATGTAAAAGCTATTTTCTCTTGATACTCTGGGGAAATTTTAATTTGGTTGTATCTTGAGAAACCATCCATTAAGGAGTACATTTCAAACCCCATAGTCATGTCCTCTATCATATCAATGTTTGGTAGTGGAAAGTCATCCTTAGGGCATGCTTTGTTTACATCTCTAAAGTATGTGCATACTCTTATAGATTTGTCTAGTTTTGAAACTGGAACTATGGTGGAGATCCATTCAGCATAATCAATAACTCGGATAAATCTGGCTTTTAGTAGTTTTTCCAGTTCAGCTTTTACAAGGAGCACCACATGAGCAAGGAGCACCACATGAGGATGCATTTTATGTAGCTTCTATTTTACAGGTTTAACTCCTAGAGATATGGAAAGATGATGCATGATTAGATTTGGATCTAACCCTGGCATATCAGAATACTTCCATGCAAAGTTAATTTTCTTTTCTGTTAGGAAAGTAGTGAATTCTTTTTTCTCTTCCTCTGATAGGGATTGTGCTACATGAATTAGTTGTGGTTCCTCTGTTGTACCCAAGTTGATATATTGAGTTGGTTCTATCAGTACTGGAGATATGTCCTATAAATGACTCAGAAGGAAATCAAATATCTCATCCTTAGGTGCCTCCAAGAGGTTTTCACCTTCAGATACATCTTTCATTTTTACTATTTTAGGTTCTGAGACTGCCACGTAGTGGTTTTCACCCTCAGAAATCTTTTTGTTTTTGTTTTTGTTTTTTTGACTAAGATATTTGATATCCGACTCTTTCATGCTAACACTAGGTTCACCGATGGAAGTTGTCATAGGTTCCACTATAGTGAGGTAGTAGGAAAGAGCGTAGTCATTCTGGAAGGTGTGGATATCTTGGTTTGGATCAGTAGATGTTTGGTCAATAAGCTTTGGATGTTGAATAGTCAAAGTAGGGGAGAATTGGGAAATGGTGTTCATGCATACAATGTTGTCATTATTGGTCCTAACCTAACTCTTGAATTCAAATGTGATATTACTACTCAGAATGTTCAGTTCACGAATCATTTCAACATCATTATTGGATTCCACTTTAGCAGTAGGTGGATCAGACTCATTAAGTTCATCATTTCATTGTAGACTCACATCAAATTTATGTGAATATTGGTGAATCACATCAATGTGTTTTTCTATGATAAGCTCATCTTCTTTTGGAATAAATCCCCATTCATAGTCATTTGATTCTTCCTCTGATTCTTCTTCTGGACCTTTGGGAAATCTAAGAACATGTGTGAAGTTAGGATGAATTCCCCAAGCAGGGTTACGTTCAGATTCTGAGCGAAATTCATATTCATGGGAGTCTATCTCAGAATCACTATTGTACCCTAAATGTTCATCTATTGTGATAGGTTTACCTTTTTCTTGTTCAATAGTAGGTTCTTCTGTATCTACTACGTTGATATTCTTGTTAGGTTTCTCTTCATCCTTAAGAAGATCCAGTATGTTTTGTTGCAAACATTCATAAGGAACAAGATCAGTGGTGTTTGAATCATCACTATCTAATTTGTGTGTCTCTTCCCTTAGCCTAGTTTATGTTGTTGGACTTATATGTTCTAGAACATGTGCTAAGTTTCCACTGAGGTGGAAGGGCTTCTTGTGATATCCAATTCTTATTGTTTCTTTGTTTTTTCTCCCACAGTGTTCAATAGGTTGTATGATTCCTTTACCTCTTGTTCCTAGAGGTCCTTTTCCTATGTATCCCATTTTAGTCATGAGTTTTTTACCTGATCCATATGACTTTGAAGGAATCTTGTTTTATTTGGAGTCATATTTTTGAATTGATTGAGAGTCATCTTTGTATAGCCATGCAAGCATAGCTTCTTCCTCTTTAAACTCTTTCTTGGACACTTTCTCTTTGACAAAAAATTTGTTGTAGATAGCTTGAGGTTCTTTGGATGCTTTTTTTGTCTATTTTAAAGGCTTCCCATAGGATTTAGGTGAGACTGGGAGAGACGTTAGAGATAGGAGTGGTTCCATAGTATATTCTCCCATGTTTGTGTCCTTGATTTTAACCTCTTTGGAAATGTCTTCCATCTTGGATGTAGATGCTATGTCTGTTTGCGTAGTGGAAGATTCCCTATTATGTGGAATAAGTTTGTCAGCACTCTCTTTCAAGGCATTTCAAGATGTAGATATGTTAGCTGGAATAGTTACCTCTACTCCATCATAAGGAAATTTCATGCATTGATGGTATGTTGATGAAATAGCTTGCATTTCATGTATCCAAGGTCTTCCTAAAAGAATGTTGTAGGCCAATGGAAGATCTAGAACTTGATAGGTGATGTCTCTGATAACTGGTCCTATTTTGATGGGTAGTACAATTATTCCCTTGGAGGATCTTTCTTGTTCATCATATGATTTTATGGTTATCTTTTTTTTAGGATCAATAGTATCTTCTGAAAATCCCAGTTGTGTGACCAATTTGTAGGAACAAATGTTTAGACCAGCACCTCCATCTATCAACACATGTTTGACATGATGGTTTTGGATTAATAATTCAATGTGCAAGGGCTGGTTATGCAGAGGACTCGATGAATTGTCATCTTCCTCTAAAAAGGAGATATACTATGGTGATTTCAGATGACCAAACATAGTCTAAAATCTGTCTAGATCAAGATTGTCAGGAACATTGGAACTTAGTAGACCTTTATCCAGAATATCCCTATGAGTGGGAGATATCCAAAGCAACTCAAACATTGATATTTTTGCATTGGTATGTTGGAGTTGTTGGACAATACTGTATGATGTTTCCTCGGTCTCTTTAGGGTTTGATGATTTTGAGGAAGCCCTTTTTTTAGAAGTAGATAAAAGATTGAAAGGCACCGTAGGGGTATTTTATGAACCTAAGTTTTGTCCTTGTAGATGTACCTGAGCTTGTGATCTAGTTATTGCATTTGCTGATTGATTATCTCTATCTTTTCTTACAATGGTGATGACATTGCAATGTTCAGATAGGCATGGTTCAACCATGTTTATGACATCATTGTTTCTAGAGTAGATGTAATTGACTTGAGCACCCATGTTAGGTTTAGAAGATGAATCTCCTTGATTATGCTTTGGAAATGGTTCCATGAATGTTGTATGATCATTGTTGGTTTTATGGTTGTCAATTAAAATTTCTCCATCATCAATTTTGTCTTGTATGAGATGCTTTAAGCACATGCAGTTATTGGTTTTATGACCTTTGTTTTACTGGAAGTCATAGAAATAAGTCTCTTTCCATCATTTAGGTTTAACTTCAGGATCATAAGGTTTTATCTCAGGTAATGTGATGATTTTGTTTGCCAGTAGTATTTTCATGGTAGATTATAAGGACTCACCCAAAGGAGTGAACTCACATTTTGGTTTTGAAACCCATGGTTTATAGTCATTAGACTTTTTAGAAGATTTAGATGCCTTTAGTTTAGAAGCTTTTATGGCTTGGGTGCCAATGGTGAGATTGAATGCTGGTGATTTTGATGGAGTACTGATGTGATCGACAACACCATCTATTACAACATTATTATTATTGTTCCAGAATTTGACTTTATCTTTGTTGTTAGAACTAGAACCTTATTCATACTTGTCTTTGTTAAGAAATATATCTCCCTTATGAGAAAGCGCATTTTTTATCTTTATGGAATTTTCTACCATTTTCTTAAAAGAAGTATGATTATACATTTGCAGGTGATAATTGATTTCCAAAATTAGGTTATTGATGAAGATTTCTAATCTCTCATTTTCTAGGATTTGTCTAGCATAGAGTGAAAAATTATTCCTCCAGTGTTTGAGGAAGGTCAAGAAGGGTTCTCCTGACTTTTGTTTAAGATTGCAAATGTCGATTATAGTGACTGAATGTTGAAAATTGTAGGAGTATTGTTGGTAAAATAGTTTGATTAGCTCCTCAAAATTCTTGATTGTTGGGGGCATTTTAGAGAACCAATGAATGGTTGCTCCTCCTAGAGATCATGGGAAAAGATGCATTAAGTAGGTTGGTTCATGCATGAACTCCATGGATTGAGTACAAAATTCTTTGACATGATCTTAGGGATCAGAGTTTCCATCGTATTTGTCATAGTTTGGGATCTCCAATCTTTTTGGGAATGGTGGTAGGTACAATTTTTTATCAAATGGAAAGGGGCATAGAGCTTCCATAGACAATTCTTTAGGTTCCTTCTCTTTTTCCAACTTGTTGAGCTTAACTTGCATGACATGCATCTATTTCATCATGGTTGCTATGGGGGTTTATTCCTCTTGCGTGATGATATCTTCAAGATTAAATTATTGAGGAAGTTTGGTTCCCTGTTGAGGTAGTTGTAAGAAATAGGCCTCTTTCTCTTCTTGGAAGAAGTGTTTCATTATTTTTTGAAAGATATCATCATTTCTATATCGTTCAACTTCAAATGGTGTTGGTTCAGGATCTCTACCATGATTAGAGTGATGATGTTGGGAGCCTTGGTTTTATCCTCCTTGAGACATTATGGTATTATGAGGACTCTCAGGGATTGATTGATGTGGAGTTGATTGATTACCTTAATGGGTTGATTGAGGAGGGTTAGAATAACCTTTTTTCAGATGTAGATTACCTAGAGCATCTTCTTTGTAATGAGTTGTATCGTAAGGTTGATTAATGGATTGAACAATATAAGAAGACAAAGGTGAGAATTTTGGTTCTTCTCTAGGTTTTCTATGTGAGGAAGCTTTGGTTTCCACCATTAACCTCAAGTGAATCAGAAGAAAAAGATTAGTAAAATTGATGAATGATCTGATTCAGGAAAATTGAATGATGCAACCTTGTCAAGATTTGGTAAAAAGATTGATTGGACGTAAGTGTAGGATATTGTGCCTTGGGTGTATGGGTAGATGCCCAAAAGATAGTAGACATGAGCTCACAGTACTTAGCAATTTTGAGGATTGAATTTGAAGATGATTTTGACAAGGTTTTGACACAAGATGAAATGGGATTCAAATCAATAAATCATAAGACTAGATCAAACCTCAAGAGACCACTTTAGGAAAATGAATTAGATTTTTCTGGTTTTCTGCTTTGTTCCTGACACAGTGAATTTTTTGACAGAATCTAATGGTTGACTGAAATGATTGAATCTCTGACAAATTTGAAGGCTTTTTGACAAGTTTGACACAACTCTCGTACGACTTTCTCTAGGCTTTTATGAGTCAGGATGAGGTCTGATACGACAATTGGCAAAACTCGTATGACAATTGACTCCAGTATTGAATTCTTCTTGGGTTTTTTGACAACAATCGTATGACAAAGAATAGGGTATTATAGGAGTTTCTGGGGGTTCTGAAATGACAATTTGAAAACTTGTACAACTTTTTTTTTCCAAGATGACAATTGACACTAGAAAGGAATTTTGATTTAGATTTGGTCAATTTTTCAACTGTTCAGTGTTTTTAGTATCAAGCTGATTGTAGATATCTCTGTCCAAGTTTTTGTTGATCTATGAAATGATTTGTCTAAGGTTGTTTAACATAGCAGTAGGCTCACAATCATAGAAAATAGAGGGAACTGACTCAATGAATCAATCACACCTATCTTACCCTAGCTAGGAGAAGAGAAGTATTACGTGCTTGTTGACTTAGGAACACACTCATGGAATCCTTAGAATATGGTGAGACAAAAACACGTAATGGATGTTGAAGCCCATATTATCCGAGTTCAAACATTGAAGAGGGCTAGATATGACAAGTTTCTTGGGGTGATTACTATTCACCTCGCACAAGCACTAAAAATCCTTCAAAGGTAGATTGGTAGAAAACTAGCTTAGTCTTTTAATCAAGGCATCCATTTACAACTATACCCCATAGTCCTGCAAGTAGGATTAAGGCTGTTAACCCTATGAGCACTCTGACAAGTGTAGTCTCACAAGCAAGATTGAAGCAGCTCCACTCTACACAGTATCAAAGTGTGTTCATGGCACAAAGCCAAGGAACAAATATAGCTATGTCTTCCAAGGCTTTAACCTCAAGGAAGCATCAAATTTTATAGTGGGGTGGAAGAGTCAGCGTAAGACTTGTCCCTACTTGGGTCATTCCCAGGAGATTTTTACCTCTCCGACAGGCCCTCTAAAGGATTAAAGTAAATGTGAGGTTGGGGACCATAAGATCGGGGTTTTTGATTCTCTAAAAGAGAAGAGCATAATCCCCTAACCTTGTCCTTTTCCCTATCCAAAACATGTCAAGCAATATTAATCTAGAGATAGTACACAAACTAGTACCAAGGAAGATACCTTTTGGGTTTCTAGTTCTCCTAAGAAGGAGAAGAGCATAATCTCCTAAGTATTTTCCTTAATAGCAATAGACACATGTACCTATTAAGCTAAGTGCCTATGAAAATGAAATTAAAATTTAACCAGACACAATATTTGCTTGATGTAGATTAGGCAACCTACAAAATCACTTATCATAATTTTTTTGTAAAACATGCTTTCTTTGACCAGTGAATTCTCTGAAAGTAGGGTTATCTACAAAAGATGGCTTAGAAGTCAAGACAAGGAAGGCCAAAGGATGGGGTTTTTATGCTCAATCTTCATCTTTCATCCTACACAGATATCATTAGGCTACCAAAAATGACCAGAAACACCAAGTAAAAATTGTTAGGGTTAGCTGTCAGTCCAAATCTGAAATCCAAATTTGAAATACTGCCTAAAATTCTAATACAACAATTGAAATTTTGGTGTCAAAACTTGTATGAAAATATGCTACTTCCCATACGACAATTCAGACACAACACAATAGTGGGGTAGTATGCATATGATAATTTAGCTCCCATACAACAGTGTTCATACAACTGGCATGACACTTCAGATTGTCATATGTTGTACGATAGACAGAGAGTTCTGATATGACAATCTATGGAATGTTGTACAAAATTGTATGGACAGAAAATTAAAAATCACAATTTTTAAGAGAAATTGTCAGAAATTTGAAAAATCAAAATGGAAACCCATTGTAGGTCCCCACGGTGGGCACCATAAATGTGCATGTGAATTTTGTACCTAGTTGTGGACACAACACTTCAGTAAAACATTAAAGGTTAGCAAATCAAGAAATCTGCAAATGAAAACAATATAGCTAACCAGGTGATTTACTACCTTCTAGTAGGTATGAGTTTGATATTCTTAGATTATGACCAAGACTAGTGACAATGCAATACCTAAATGAAGGATTTACAATGATGAAAGCAATGAAATATGGATGCATATTAATCTATGTTTTTGAATTTTCTATGCAATATGATGAAAACCAATATGAAATTGATCTAAAATGAATTGAAATGAGTTGCAAATTGATCTAACAATGCTATAGAATGCTATGAAAATGAATTGAAAACAATGATCTCAAATTGAAAAATCTCACAATTTGCTTGTTTGTAAGAGCTTGATTCTCCAAGTAATTGAAAACGCAAGATGCAAAGATTCGAAGATGCAGGATTGTTTGTGAAGGACCGAGCCTCATTTATATAGAAATCCAAGGCTTGAGGGTGCATGGAAAGAGCCATAAATCACTCCTTGATGAGCTCAGCTTGATTTTTGAGTTATCAATGAATTAGAAATAGTTAACTCACAAAATCATGTAAAAATAGCTTTTTAACTCGAATTAGAGTTCAGTTTACTTTTTCAACTCACAATCACATGTTGAGTTTAGAAAGTTAACAAATTGAATTGATTTTTTGATTCAGTGTTTAATTGCTTTTTCTAAATGTGCATGATTTAATGTGAATTTATTTAATATTCTAAGTAATTTATTCTCAACTTAACTGATTTTTGAATTAAAATAATTGATTTATGGGTTAATCAATTATTAAATCAAACTTTATTCCAAAAACTATATCATTAAATATTGACAATTTGATTTAATTAATTAAATAAGAATTTAATCAATTATTCATAAGATTTTTGATTTATTGTCAAAATTAAATAATATTAATTAGAATAAATAGAATTAAATCTAATTAAATTAATTAAGTGGCCAAATTAAATCTAATTAATCAAATATTCATCATATTCAATTAATTGACTTTAGGATAAATATGATTTATCACCCAATAATATTTAATTAAGATAATTTGGATAAATTAGGAATATTAAGAAATATTCCCCGATGTAGATTTTAGATAAAATCAATTAGGGTTTTGATAATTTGATGTGCAGATGTGCCTTAGGTTAGGACTTTAAGGTCAATTTTGATCAATTTTTTGATGTAGAAGGTCAATGGTCCTATAGCCCATTTTTAGGGTATTACAACACTTGGCTCACTTCCTTTCTCAACTAGCTTAGAGTCTCCTTGACTTCTTAGCTCATTACTTCTGCCACCATATCCAACCCTATGTCCCCAAGAGTCTCTTCCTCTGCCTCTACCTCTAGGATTAGAGTCTTGTTTCTTCTTGTTTTTCTCTTCTACCTTTAGTGATAATTGGAAGCACTTGTGAAAAGTAGTAGGATCCCACAAACTAATCTCCTCTTGGATACTCCACCTTAATCCACCCAAATATCTAGCTACTGGAATGCTCTCCTCTTCTTGGACTTTATACCTTAAGAAATTTTTTTAAAACTCCTTGATGTAAGAGGCCACATCCATTTCCTTCTGTCTAAGACTTTGACTCTTCTTGTGCATTTGGATCTCATGAACCTGTGGTAGGTAATTGTCTTTAATCTTTGTTACCATAGCCCTCCAATTGGCTATTGGTATTTTCCCCTCTCTTTCCCTCTCTTCTTGGAGGAACTTCCACCATGTTAGGGCTAGTCCCCTGAGTCTTGACTTGGTAACCTTCACCTTTTGTGAATTTGATACACCTTCACACTCAAAATGATTCTCTGTCCCTTCAATCCACTCCATGACTAACTCTGAGTCCATCTTTTCGGTAAACAGGGGTATCCCCTCAAGTGCTTTGCCTCCCAATGCCTTAATGGCTTTAAGGAAGGGTTCTTCTTACATTGGTGGATCGCGTTCAGGAATGTAGTCTTCATTAGCTATTGTTTTTCCTTTTTCATCTTCAACTTCCCACTTCTCTTTCATTTTACCAACTGCCTCTGCAACTTCATCAAGCTTATCCTTCAAAGCTTCTAGTCTCTTCTAGGATCTAGTTCCTCTCCTTTTGTTTTACCACTTCCCTTACCAACTCATCATTGGTCACCATGGTGGATTCTCCCACTGATGTACTTCCACCTTCTGACATACACTATGACTTATCCCAATCTTTAATTGGCTCTAATACCAATTTGATAGGGAGGTGTTTACTCACTAGTCCTAACTCACCTAGGACTTGTTCTAGGCCCTTCTCCTAAACTTTCCTAGGGTTACCTTAGAACCTATTCACTAAGGGATTCCTGTCAATCACCTCCACTCCACTAGACCTCTCTACCAAGGTGTGTTTCCATTCTTTACTCTTAACTCCTTCACATGAACTCATTCCTCAAGTTCATCCTCTTACCAAGAAATGATCACTACTCTACAATTAAGATAGAAGACTTCTTTTTGTATTATTTTGACTTGATTTGAGCTGCTCTAACCTCTATCCACCTTCATTCAATAGTCAATCTCCTTGAATTAGGCCTAAAGTCCTATTAGGCCTTTCTAGGTCTTCAAACCTCCTTTTTGGGGTATAGATCTCAAACCCTCCAAACAAGTTGAAAAACTCACACCATATCCTAACACCCTTTTTGAATTTCTTTAGGATTCACAAGTTATTGGATTCTCAAGGTGTTGGTATTATACTTCCTACAATCATGCCTATTTTCTAGGACTAATTAGGCCTCTCTAGTTTCAGTGAGGGTTTGGCTTTTACAACCCTTATCAGATTGGTCATGGACTCTCCTTCTTAGGATTGAGTCATTGGCATAAAAAATTCACTCTTATGTACTTGAATTGCTTCCCTCAATCCCTGAGCCTTCTAACTTTTGTTGATTCACTGTCAAGCTTCCTAGCTAGGCTATCACTGGCTCGCCTAGGGCTTGAACACAAAAATAGGTCCCCTAAAAACTTGGCTAAGAAAATACATATTTATAGATTATGTACAATAGCCTATCATGTCCCAAGAGGTTGTACAATTCTTTCCATGGGAACTCATGCTAGAGTCATTTTATTGACCTCAACTCTAGATGCACCAGTAAACTAGTCACAGAGGAGGAATTTTAAAACATAGAAAAACACTAACCTAGCTACCAAAAAAAAGATATAAAATCATTTTAATAACTATTTAGAAACTACACATGCAAAGAGATGCCCAGGTCTAATCCATGGATGTAGGATAATCGAGCTTTTGTCTCTGTTACAGTCGCACCAGTTTATTCATAAACAAAAACCAAAATTATTACAAAGATCCAACCTTGTGTTTTGGTCAAGATATGAATTAAATATCATAAGAAAACTAAGCTAAATTAGTTAGAATGCCTCTAACTAACCCTGGCCCTTGGACAGTCATTTGACAAAATGTTGTCATGATAACTTTGTAAAATTGCAAAGTTGTCATTGAGAACTTTTACATTCTTATTGACAACTTGATCTAAGTCATTCCAATAGGTATTAAATGACCTCTAAGGCTTATCCAATACTTTTAGGACCATTTCTTATATCATTTATCCATTTCATATAGTCAATCCTATGCTTTGATTGACTGGCATGTAGACCAAACTTCCTAGGTACACTCAAGCCTAATAAAGCCTTAGTTAAGACTACTAGCAACCTTCCTAAAACTATTGGATCTCTTCACACACACACTAGGGACTTCTCTAAGTCCTTATCAAATAGTGACTTGGCTAAGGTCACTACAAGCCAAAATCTAGGAGTTAGGTTAGCCAATAACCTAGGTGCTCCTGCACCACAAATCTTGCTTGATTGCAAAAGAAGTAATTCAAAATGTCACCAGGTTATGTGATGATGGTGATGTGCCTTTTCTATATGTTGCAAGAAATGATGAATTCATGAAGTTAAACATAGAAAATTTGTGCAATAGATCACTTTGTTAGGAATGAATGCTAAATGTTTGGCAACCATTCTATAGCAGTTGTTGTTGCATTCATGACTATGATTGTCATTGATGTCAACACAGTGATTTATCGAAGACTTGTAGAGAAGCAGACAGAGTTTGGATTAGTGCATTGTTAGAAATAGGGAATACTTAGAGGGGGGGTGAATCAGTATTCTAAAAACTTTATCTTTTTCTCAATTATGGATATAACAGATTATCTTTATACATGCATAACATAAGAAGCTAAACAACATGCATAGCAATAAAGAACTCATAACACATTATTTGTTCTCGAGGAAACCCTGGCCAAGGGAAAACCCCGATGGGGATGGTACCCACAAAGATCCACTAATCAAAAGTATCATGTTAAGGATGTTGACCCTATTAGGAGTCTATTACAAGCATATAGTGTATCAGTCTTGATTAAGGGACTATAGGCCTTGTTAGAAGCCTCAACCCTGTTAGGAGTTGGTAGTACAAAATGTGATTACCAGCTGAGCCCACTGCCCAAACAAGTAATGTAAAATATACACTAATTACAAAATAGGTCAAGGTACATAACCTTATACTACTTGCATTGATATCTCTTCACTGATCTTTCACTATCGCTATTACATATGCTTCATATACTTCGCATCATACTATTACAATTGCTTGCTGCTTTTTCAATTACAACTGTTACTTCTCTTTACAATTACAATTAAATTTAAATATATACCAATAGCTTTAACCAAGAGTAAACTTCTAAGATGTCATCCCTTTATATTGTTAAGACATTATTTTGATAAACAAAATAATCCCTTAACTCTTTACCAATTCTGCCTTCATATACTATCTTGTCGGCTTCACACTGTCTTCGGTAAAACTATCATAACTTCTTCCATACATTTTGTACTAAATTTCACTCTAAGATGGGTCATCATTACTCACCATAGAGTCTATGTTCAAGTGTCCAAGCACTGAACTCACTCCAGTCAACATCACAAACAAAAATTGTGTCCAGGTACACTGGTAAACATACTATCTCACACTTAGACAAATTTGCAATGCGCTCTGTCATACTTGCTCTCTAACTTGTGTGATCTTCATGTGGATCATATGTTTCCATAATGACAACATCTATGCAATCAACTCTGCCAAATTGCCAACAATCTCCCCCTTTGTCATTGGTGGCAACATATGAGAAAATTGGCTAAGTGTGCAACTCTAAAATCTCAAAATTAACAAAATTGTGGCCATAGTATAACATATATATACTATCCTTATAACTCCTTAAAAAATTATTATCTATAATACAATACTCCCCCTAAAACTATCAACTCTTATCATATATTATCAATTTTCTGCTAAATATCTCTCCCCCTTTGACAACAATGACAAAGTAACGGTAGGGAGGGCTACAAAATTGTATCAAAAAGAGTTATACCTGAATTTATTTATTGCAAAGCCGGTAGGCTTGCAACACAATTTGAAAAATTTGTCTTCATGTTTTCTATCTCCTTTTCCCATGACTTCTTAATGGAATCAACCACATTGAGTAGTGCGCTTAGTCCATAAGATGCTATTTGACAAGCTTGGAGGTTTTCAAAGTTGAATTTCTGAAAAGATGTCTAGCTATAAGACAATCTTCTAACTACTCTTCAATAACACTTGTGTTTTCTTTGATGATCAAATAACACCAATCATAATCTTTTATTAGTTCAATCTCACTTATTTTTGACATTGCATTCAATTCTTTTGCCACTTCTTTCCAAAAAGTTGTTTTTGCTCTCCTGCAAAACTTAAAACTTCTTGCAATCTCGCAAAACATAATATTTTTCTTTGCACTCTTAACCATAGCATTATAATATCATAAACTACCTTCCATTAACTATGCAAGACTTAATTCATCATAAATCTACTTCTACACTAATCTAAATTCCTAATCTACTATAATTTTCATAAATTAAGTGCTTTGAGATAGGTCAGGTAAGGATTCATTCTTACCACTTGATACTTCACCTTTTTTATTACCTTCAATGTTGAATATGTCTCCTTGATCTGTGCTTTTAACAAACTTCATTTCATCTATATTGCTACAACAACCTTTCTATCTGTTACTTGCATCTTCATTTCTTCTTTCATGACTTCTAGGGTTAGGGTTAGGATGAAAAACTCCATTGTTCATTCTACAAAACCTTGTTGTATGTCCAATCTTGTTGTATATCTGACAAACAATTCCATTTCTTCCATATCTTGGTCCAGGTGGATTAATCTATGATCTGCAATTTCTAGCAATGTGTCCAACCTTGTTGCATCTATAACATATTACTCCATTTCTTCTATTCATATCTTCAGTAGGTTTCTTATCTACATTGTTAGTATTCCTAAACATTCTACTATTATTATTATTCTCGATAAATTTAAGTTTCCTACATTCAATAGCTCTATGTCCAAATCCATGATAGTTATAACAATAACCATTAAGAGGTTTAAATTGCTTACCTATGCAATCTTTCTTCATATGACCAATAGTATTACAAGAAAAACATCTACCTTTGAATTCTCTTTGCATACCTTTGGATGATTCATCTTGCTTCGGTGATTCTTCTTCTTTAGGTGTATCTTCAGATTTGTTGATCTCATCAGACTTCTTTTCATCTAAGCTTTTAGATACTTTTAGATCTAGTTCGTTGCTTTCATCATTTTCTTTAAGAGTGTTAAATCCAAGACCGGTCTTATCATAGAATGGTTTCTAAAAATATGCTTGTGTATTAATCTTCTCACTAGTTGAATCTAGTCTTTCAAGTTGTTGCTTGGATTGAGTCAGTTCACCTTTCACAATCTTGTTGTATTTCTCAAGTTCAGCATACTGCACATTGACTTTCTCAAGTTCAGATGTTACATTTCCAAGTTTAGATTTCAGTCCTTCATTTTTAGTTTTTAGACTTTCATTCTCAGATTTAAGATTTGCTTCATTCTTTCCATTTCCATCTTTCAAACTAAGCCTCAAATTTGCTATCTTTAATTCATGCTTAAGGATCTCATTTTCTTTTTCCAAATTGTCATCACAATCTTCAATAAGAACTTCAGATTTTTTTTCAGATCTAAGATCTTCTAATTTGTTTTTCAATTTCTCAATGAGGTTCTTTACATCATCATATTTTCCTTTTAGATTATCTCTTTCATTAGTAAGCATATCAATCTTTTCAAGAGCTTCTTCAAGATTCTTCTATAGTTGATCCATATCCATAGAGATCTTACTCAAGCTACTAGGCTTTCCTTGAATGATTCTTTTCTGAGTAACTAAGCTCTGATACCAATTGTTAGAAATAGGGAATACTGAGAGGGGGGGTGAATTAGTATTCTACAAACTTTATCTTTTTCTCAATTATGGATATAACAAATTATCTTTATACATGCATAACATAAGAAGCTAAACAACATGCATAACAATAAAGAACTCATAACACATTATTTTTTCTCGAGGAAACCCTGGCCAAGGGAAAACCCTGGTGGGGATGGTACCCACAAAGATCCACTAATCAAAAGTATCATGTTAAGGATGTTGACCCTGTTAGGAGTCTATTACAAGCATCTAGTGTATCAGTCTTGATTAAGGGACTATAGGCCTTGTTAGAAGCCTCAACCCTGTTAGGAGTTGGTAGTACAAAATGTGATTACCATCTGAGACCACTGCCCAAACAAGTAATGTACAATATACACTGATTACAAAATAGGTCAAGGTACATAACCTTATACTGCTTGCATCGATATCTCTTCACTGATCTTTCACTATCGCTATTACATATGCTTCATATACTTCGCATCATACTATTACAATTGCTTGCTACTTTTTCAATTACAACTGTTACTTCTCTTTACAATTACAATTATATTTACATATATACCAATAGCTTTAACCAAGAATAAACTTCTAAGATGTCATCCCTTTATATTGTTAAGACATTATTTTGATAAACAAAATAATCCCTTAACTCTTTACCAATTCTGCCTTCATATACTGTCCTGTCGACTTCACACTGTCTTCAATAAAAATATCATAACTTCTTTCGTACATGCCATACTGAGTTGCGCTTTGAGATGGGTCATCATTACTCACCATAGAGTCTATGTTCAAGTGCACAAGCACTGAACTCACTCTAGTCAACGTCACAAACAAAAATTGTGTCTGGGTACACTGGTAAACATACTATCTCACACTTAGACAAATATGCAATGCGCTCTGTCATACTTTCTCTCTGACTTGTGTGATCTTCATGTGGATCATATGTTGCCATAATGACAACATCTATGTAATCAACTCAGCCAAATTTCCAACACGCATGTGGGTTATTTCAGTTGGAGCTATGCGATG
This sequence comes from Chamaecyparis obtusa, assembly GCA_027943335.1. Taxonomy (NCBI): domain Eukaryota; kingdom Viridiplantae; phylum Streptophyta; class Pinopsida; order Cupressales; family Cupressaceae; genus Chamaecyparis; species Chamaecyparis obtusa. Next base: position 968,683 of record BSBK01009051.1, on the reverse strand, counting down.
TTGAGGATATATTATTTGATATGTCATATGTCTATGGTTAAGAGCCCAGATAGTAATTCATTTATTCATGGAAGTTATGAGCACTTTTGTGGAAGTAGTATTCAGGCAGTGTTCCTGAGTAGTGGTTTGTGGAAATTGGATGATATCTCCTAATCAGGAAGGAATCTGATTTTGGATAGTTAAAGGGTAGTTGAAGACACATTGATAGTGATGTGGATGATAGCACAAACTTTGAGGTCGCATGAGTGAAGATTTATTGTATTTGGAAACTAACAGTTTTGTGTAATTTTGATGTAGCGTGTGGAAAATTTTATGTTGTAATTGTATGCTGACTCATTTGTAATTATTTGAGTGTGGTATAAAGGAAGGAATGTATTTCCTTGTTGTAGTGATGGTTTTGTGATGATGTTGTATGCATGAAGTGAAGAAAAGAGCAAAGTATGAAAGCGAAGTTTTGAAGGAAGACATGCGAGGTACAAAGATCTAAAATTGAGATCTGGTGTAACAGTGAGTGCAGTTTGGCACAATGAGAGAAGAGGTAACATATTATTCTATTGAGTAATAGAAAAATTATTTGGATAGTGTGTTCAGTGATCTTACCCTGAAGCTGTTTGGGTAGTGGGTCCTTCTATCTTCCATAACTCTTAATAGGGTTAGAATCTTTTAACAAGAGTTCATATGTACTGAATGTATTTCATAAGACTCCTAACATAGTCCATTCTTTCACAAGAAATATTCATATTAGTGCATCTTTTGTGGGCATCATTCCCACCGGGGTTTACTCTTTGATCAAGAGGTTCCCTAGTCAACATATCTTGTGTCATTGTGTATGAATATCTCTCTATGGTTGGTAATTATATTGCTTACATGGTTTAATGATGTTGAAGATGATAAAAGTTATAATTATCTGATAACTGATTCACTCCCCCCCCCCCCCCACTCTTAGTTATCTTAGTGGACTTTACTTTCTAACAATTGGTATCAGAGCGGCAGGTCCTTGAAAAAGAAGTTTAATAGCTTAAGAAGATCCATGGAAAATTTCAGGAAAGAAAGCCCTAAGTTTGATGGAGTAAATTTTGACAGCTGGAAAGAAAAGATGAAGACACACCTACTATGTTTAGGACTAGGTTATTGGTTGATTACAAAGAATGATAAGACTATCATTGAAGAGGACAATCTTGAAACATGTACTGCTAATGAGAGAGATCTATTCATGTATAACATACTTGCAAGAGAAGCAATTTTGACAGCCCTTCTGGAGAATGAGTACAGTCAGGTAAAATATTTGAAAAAATCTCATGAAATTTGGAATTCTTTACACTCTACTTTTGAAGGTGATGAACATGCAAAAAGAGTTAGATTACATAATTGGATATGTGCATTTGAAGATATACGAATGTTGGAAGATGAATCTATTAGAAGCTATATTGGTAGAATGTCAGAAATTATTATAGGTATAAAATCTTGTGGAGGAACAAAGACAGAGAATGAAGTGATATGGAAAATTCTAAGGACATTGACCCCTGTATTTAAGCAGAAAACATAGATGATTGAACAAGTGATACCTTGTACTAAAAAATTTACAAGAGAGACTCTTCTTGGAAGATTGAGAGCAGTAGAAATGAACCTGTGATTATCAAGAGACTTACCTAGAATGGAGACAACATTCAGTGCTCTTAGTGTTTGCCCTACTTTGTCAAGAAGCATCAGTGTGAGTGGAGATTATGCTGGTAGCAACAGATCTAGAAATGAAGAAGACAAGAAGATTGAAGAAGGCATTGCCTTTCTTTTTAAAAGAGAACCAGACGGTAAGAAAATATTTAAATGTTGGACTTGTCAAGAATATGGTCATTTTGCATCTAAATGTCCTAAGAGAGTTAAAAAGTATAGAAATAATTTCAAATCTAGAAGATCTAAGGAATGTTATTATGCTAATGATGAAGATCTTGAAGCTAGTATAGAAAGAACTTTAAGTGAAAGTGATACTGAGAATAATGATGACATAGGATTTGTAGCAATTAAAGAAGAGAATCCTACAACTGATGTTAAGGAAGAAAAAGCCTTAGTTTCTCAAGTTGAAAAGAAAGTTGATTGGATTATAGATAGTGGTTGTTCACATCATATGACTGGAGACATGAAAAATTTCATAAAGTTTAATGAATATGATGGAGGAGTTTTTAGAGTTGGAAACAATGCACCTTGTTTGATTAGAGGTATATGATCTATTACTCTTGATGGAAAGACTAATACTTATGATGTTTATTTTGTGGATGGATTGAAACATAATCTTTTGAGTGTTGGATAGTTAGTTGATAAGGGATATCAAGTTTGGTTTACTGATAAAACTTGTGTGGTAAAGGATAAAGATGGAAATCTGATTGGAACTAGATCTAGAACCAGAGGTAATGTATTTCTATTGAATCCTACTGAGATGACATGTTTGATTACAAAGATTGATGATAGTTGGTTATGGCATAGAAGGTTTTGTCATATAAACTTTAACAACATTGTGAAAGTAAGTACTACACTTGTAGTAAGAGATTTGCCTAAAATTATGAAGCCTACTAACATGATTTGCAAAGAATATGTAATGGCTAAACATAAGAGATGTTCTTTTCCCAGTAAGAAGTTTAAATCTATAGAAAAGCTAGAGATTGTTCATATAGATTTGAGCGGTCCTACCAGGACTAGAGGATTCTACGGAGAAAGGTATTTTATGATTCTTGTTAATGATTTTACAATAATGATGTGGATTGCATTTCTTAAAGAAAAATCTGAAGCATTTGATAAGTTTAAGATTGTTAAGAATAAAGTTGAGAATGAATCTGGAATGAAGATTAAATGTTTGAGATCTGATAGAGGTGGAGAATTTACTTCTAGAGAGTTTAACACCTTTTGTGAAGAAAATAGCATTAAGAGACAATATTCAGCCCCTAGAATTCCTGAACAAAATGGCATTGCAGAAAGAAGAAATAGATCAGTGACTGAAGCAGCAAGAGCTATGTTATTTGAGAATGATTTGGTGAAGATATTCTAGAGAGAAGCAGTGAACACAACAGTGTATACAATGAACAGAGTACAAATCAGAGTAGACACAGACAAGACACCTTATGAATTATGGTTTGGACATGCACCCTCAGTTAAGTATTTTATAATTTTTGGAAGAAAATGTTATATAAAGAGAGACAATGATATTGGAAAGTTTGATCTTAGAAGTGATGAAGGTATATTTCTTGGATATTCTTTGAAAATCAAAGCCTATAGATGTTACAATAAAAGAACTAAGACTATTGTTGAAAGCACAAATGTTAAAGTTGATGAAAAGTTCAAAATTTAGGAAAGAATGCTTGATTATGAATCAAATGAAGAAGCTCATCCTAAACCTAACACTGGATCTACTAAATTATTTTATGAAATTGATAGTGATTTGTTGAATGAAAGCCACAGTGAAGTCATTGAAGAACCTACATCTAAAGTGAGATTTGAGACAGTGACACCTAGCAAAAGTTTGTTAAGAAATCATCCTATTGGAAAAATTATTGGAAGCATCAAAAGAGGAGTTCTAACTTGAAATAAGGTACAAGAACAGTTATGTTTGATTTCTCAAATTGAACCTAAGACTACTAATGAAGCTTGTGAAGATGAAAGTTGGACTAATTCTATGAAAGAAGAACTAGATCAGATTGAAAAGAACAAGACATGGGAATTGGTCCCTAGACCTAAAGACAAGAATGTTATTGGAACTAAATGGGTATTTAGAAACAAGATGAATGAACAAGGAGAAGTAGTAAGAAACAAAGCAAGATTGGTATGTAAGGGTTACTCATAGAAAGAAGGAATTGACTATGAAGAAACCTTTGCACCTATCGCAAGAATTGAAGTAGTAAGAATGTTTTTGGCTTATGCAGCTTACAAGAAATTCAAGGTATATCAGATGGATGTGAAGTCAACATTTTTGAATGGAGAATTGGAAGAAGAAGTCTACATTGAGCAGCCTAAAGGTTTTCCTTTGAATCAAGAAGGAGACATGGTATGTAAACTGAAGAAAGCTTTATATGGACTTAAACGAGCATCTAGAATTTGGTATGCAAGACTGGATAAATATTTTTTAAAATTGGGATTTACAAAAGGAACAGTTGATAGCAATTTGTACACAAAAGAAATTGAAAATGGTTTGTTGATTATAGTTATTTTTGTTGATGACATTATCTTTGGAGGAGAAGATGAAGCTAGTGACAAATTTGCTGATGAAATGAAGACTGAATTTGAAATGAGTATGATTGGTGAAATAAAATACTTTTTGGGATTACAGATAACACAAAACAATGATGGTATCTTTGTAAGTTAGACAATGTACCTGAATGACTTGTTGAAAAGATTTGGAATGGAGAATTGTAAACTAGTTGGAACACCCATGGTGATTAGACATAACTTATCTAGCATAGATGAGACTCCTATAGTGGAACAGAAGAAATATAGATCTATGATTGGAGGATTGTAGTATTTGACTCATACAAGACCTAATATAGCACATTCAATTGGAATTGTAGCAAGATTTCAAGCTGAACCTAGAGAATCATATTATGTAGTAGTAAAGAGGATACTGAGATATTTAAGAGGCACGATGGACTATGGACTATGGTATGAAAAATCTGATGATTTTACCCTATGTGCATATACAGATGTTGATTGGGGAGGTAGTGTTGATGATAAGAAAAGCACCAGTGGTGGAGAATTTTTTCTTGGAGCAAGATTGGTTTCTTGGCTAAGCAAGAAGTAGAATTGTATCTCACAAAGCACAGTAGAAGTAGAATATGTAGTAGCAGCAAACAATTGTAACCAGATAATTTGGTTGAAGCAAATGCTGAAGGATATTGGAATAAAGTTTGTTGAACCTATTATCATACATTGTGACAACACCAGCACAATTAGTATGTCTAAGAATCATGTATTACATTCTAAGACAAAGCATATAGAGATTAAGTATCATGTTGTAAGAGAGAAAGTTGCTGAGAAAGAAGTCAGACTTGAGTACATAAGTACAAAGGAGCAGATAGCAAATATATTCACAAAGCCTTTTCCTAAGGATACATTTGAGTATCTGAGAGGTATGCTTGGGGTTATGCCCCAGCCTACTTTTGAAAAGTGATGTAGTTGGTTGCATCCATCCAGTAGTATATGAGCCTTATCTTTCTTCTAGATTGGATGTTGGTACTTCCTCTATGGGGGAGTATGTGTATCTGAGCTGAGTCATGGGGACTCTAGTGAATGTATTTTCTGAATAGTGTCTTTTGACATTGAAGTTGTTGTTGACATGATGATGAAAATTCTATCATTGATGTCAATGGGGGAGAAGTATACATGAAAAACCATCTGAAACATCTGTTGGAGAGAACTGAATAGGAAAATGAAGCAAGATTTGATTGATGAAGAGGATTTGGAGCAGTAGTGTTGCAGTATTGGATTTTTGGAACATTGGATGTTTTTTCATCTATGTTGCCATCAATGCCAATGGGAGATATTGTTAGGAATGAATGCTAAATGTTTGGCAGCCATTCTATAGCAATTTTTATTGCATTCATGACTATGATTGTCATTGATGTCAACATAGTGATTTACCGAAGACTTGCAGAGAAGCAGACAGAGTTTGGATTAGCACATGTGGGTTATTGTAGTTGGAGCTATGTGATGTTGAGGATATATTATTTGATATGTTATATGTCTATGGTTAAGAGCCCAAATAGTAATTCATTTATCCATGGAAGTTATGAGCACTTTTGTGGAAGCAGTATTCAGGCAGTGTTCCTGAGTAGCGGTTTTTGGAAATCGGATGATATCTCCTAATCGGGATGGAATCTAGTTTTGTGAAATTAAAGGGAATTTAAAGACACATTGATAGTGATGTGGATGAAGCACAAACTTTGAGGTCACACGAGTGAAGATTTATTGTATTTGGAAGCTGACAGTTTTGTGTAATTTTGATGTAGCGTGTGAAAACTTTTATGTTGTAATTGTATGCAAACTCATCTGTAATTATTTGAGTGTGGTATAAAGGAAGGAATGCATTTCCTTGTTTTAGTGGTGGTTGTGTGATGATTTTGTATGCATGAAGTGAAGAAAAGAGCTAAGTATGAAATCAAAGTTGTGAAGGAAGACATGCGAGGTACAGAGATCTGAAATTGAGATCTAGTGTAACAGTGAGTGTGGTTTGGCATAGTCAGAGAAGAGGTAACATATTATTCTATTGAGTAATACAAAGATTATTTGGATAGTGTGTTTAGTGATCTTACCCTGAAGCTGTTTGGGTAGTGGGTCCTTCTATCTTCCATAACTCTTAACAGGGTTAGAATCTTTTAACAGGGATTCAAAATCTCGTAACATGGATTCATATGTACTGAATGTATTTCATAAGACTCCTAATAGATTCCATCCTTTCACAAGAAATATTCATATTATTGCATCTTTTTTGGGCATCATTCCCACCGGGGTTTACTTTTTGATCAAGAGGTTCCCTAGTCAACATATCTTGTGTCATTGTGTTATTGTGTATTAATATATTTTTATGGTTGGTAATTATATTTCTTACATGGTTTAATGATGTTGAAGATTATAAAAGTTATAATTATCTGATAATTGATTCACCCCCTTAAATATGCACTCTTCTCCTTATGATGATCTCTTTCTTATGTGCAATTATATCTTTATTTTTCTCAGATGCTCTTCTCCCCCTTTGACATTAATGACAAAGGGATGTCTCTACCCTAAATTTTTATAATCAATCATCCTCTTCACTACCTTACCAACAAACACATCTTATTATTCTTACTACTCCCCATGATTAGTAGCCTCCAAAAAACAAATCCACCTTGAATGATATTTCCATAAAGTGCACTAGATTGATCCAACCTTTTGCATCTTGGTTCTAAGCATGAGGGGTAATTACACCTATCTTTTCTCTTAGATACACAAATGTATCCTTAGGAAATGGCTTGGTGATTATATCTTCTATCTATTCCTTGGTAGGAATATAATCCAGTCTTACTTCTTTCTCATTCACCTTCTCTCTTAGGAAGTGGTACTTGATTGATATGTGCTTTGTCTTTGAGTGTTTCATAGGATTCTTAGAGATGTTTATGGCACTAGAATTATCACAATATATTACAATGGGTTCATCAAATACAACTCCTCTATCAAATAACATCTACTTCATCAAAGTTGTCTATGTACAATTTTTGGCAATAGAAAGGTACTTTGCCTCTGTAGTAGATAAGGAGATGCAATTCTACTTCTTACTCATCCATGAGATCAACCTCATTCCCAAAAAGAAATTTACACCACTTGTTATTTTCCTTTCATCAACATCACCTTCCCAATATGCATTGGTATATGCGCACAAAGTGAATTCATTACCTTTAGGATACTACATCCCAAAGTCCTATGTCCCTTTCAGATATCTGAATGTCCTCTTCACTGTTACCTCATGATTGTGTCTAGGATCTGCTTGAAATCTTGCCGCAAGACACAAAATTCATTATATATGGTCTAGTATGAGTCAAATAAAGAAATCCATAAACCATTGATCTATACCTAGTCTAATTTACTTTAGGAGACTCATCACCTCTTTATAACTTGCATCATGTCACCATAGGTGTACCCACTAGTTTTGAGTCATTCAACCCAAATTTCTTCAACATCTCCTTAACATACTCTTGTTGAGATATAAATATCCCATCCATTGATTAAGTAATATGAAATCCTTGAAATAATTTCATTTCTACTATCATGGACATCTCAAACTCATTTTGTATTTGCAATGCAAACTCTTTACCCAACTCATCATTACCGCTGAAGATAACTTCATCTACAAACACTTCTACCACCAAAAGTTTCTCATTATCTAACTTGAAATACAAATTACTATCTTTAGTACCTTTATTAAATCTGATCTTAATAATATATTTTTCCAACATTGAATACTAATCTCTAGGAGGTTGCTTCAACCCATATAATGATTTCTTCAACTTACACACCATGTCTAGTTGATTTTTAAATTGAAAACCACCAGGTTGTTCTATGTATATGTTGGAAACATAGAAAATAACATAGCCAAATAGTTAGAGTGTTGTCTTTGATTTAAACAACATCGTGAATAGGTGTCATTCCCACATACACAATCTATGAGGAAATTAGATCAAGTGTTAGAATTGTTTTGGCTAAGTAGAGGAAATAGGGCATACAAAGCAGACAATTTTTGGATCTGTGCAAACTACATCTTAAGTATTTTTGGATGTATAGATAGAGAAAGCATAATTAATTTATATTCATGATAACCCTAAATTTTCATTAGCATATCTTGGTGCGCGTAGGAATTACACATTTTTTAGTGTCAATTTTCTTACAAAATAGTCAGACAAGGCTACCATGATTGAGAATCTTATTGTGCAAGTCCACTAGATGTCTTTTATGGTCAAAGTATAGTCAAAATAGTTGATATAACATGTGAAGATGAAAATTATCGATTGCCTCTAATTTATTTGAGATTTGAATTATATTTTTAGGTGGTGGAACATAAAATAGTTTACATTTCTCAAGAACATTTTTATGTTGACCTATCAAGGTAAATTAGGGTTTTCACAAGCATAAAATCAATGAAGGAAATAAGGTAACTGTTGTTGGATAATTTTGGGGTAGTCAGAATATGTTTTGGGTGTGACAAAAAGTTTTTATGAAAGGTTTTCATATCTGAAGTAGTTTTTTTATTGCAAAACAAAGTCTTGGCGGAGTTAGTAAATTCAAAATATTATATCTTTTCTTATAATTATATGGACTTGTAATCAAGCATGGTTAGATGCTATTTTTTATAGTTCATTGTATTCAAATAAAAAAAATTGTATTTGTAAGTTAGTGAGACTTCCTTAGGGTGGGTTCCCAAGGTTAATTGTATTGAGCATTGAGCTCTAGACAATATGCATGAATACATGTGCATTATGTACTTTTGTAAAAGATAATATTTTATAGAGTATTGGCTTTTGGGTATCATCCCCACCATATTTTTTCCCTCTACAAGGATTCCACAATAAAAAATAGCGTGTCGTGGTTGTTCTTCTATTTGTTTTGTTCTCATGCATATTGTTTTTGAAACTGAGTTTCAAGTTAGAACTGAGTTGATTGAGCTAGATTAAATTTCTTAGAACATGTATTCACCCCCCCCCTCTCAATGTTCCATCTTTCCAACAATTGGTATCAAATCCTACCCCTTGGGAGAAATCTAATAGCTTAAGGGAGATCCAGGTAGAAAGATGGAATCAAGTTTTCTTGAACACCTTATTGTTTCCCTAAATGATCTAGACAAATCTAATGTTGAAATTGAAAATTTGAAAAAGGATTTGAGAGAGGATAAGATGTTTATCAGGTCATTGAAGGAATAATTAAAGAAAGCCAAGTCAAAGAGAAGAGAACTATGTGAACACCTTTCTTAAATTTTGGATGATGAACAAATAAGTCAAGAGTTGAAGGACAAGATTGAAGAATGTGAAAGACTGAAGAGAAAAGATGCAACATTAAAAAATGAAATGGAATAAAAAATAGAGAGACTCACCAATTAAATTGAAGAAATAAAGAACAACAAAGACATCTTGAGTCAAACCCTAAAATAAAAATATGATGAATACAAAATAATCATGGGTAGTTTACAAGAGACAAAAGACATTTAAGCTAGGCTTAGAGAAAAGTTGGTGATTGTAAATGACTACAAAGAAAATTTCATGATTAGTACTACAAAGCTTGATTCACTTCTTACAAACCAGAGGAGAACCTATGAAAAAAGTGGACTTGGATTTAAATTGGGTGAAATCTCAAGGTTAGAATAAGGGAGTATTAGGTCTAAAATAAGAGACAATAAAGTGCGTAAAAAATAACCTAATGCTCAAAGGTTCTATGATAAGTGTTTTAATTGCAATATGTTTGGACATCTAGCCATGCATTCTATAAAAAGGGTAAATCATAATCAATTATCTTTTTTGGTCAATGTTTCAAGCATCATGACTATGGTCATAAGTCTAAATATTGTAGAAGCAAGATGTATTATCATTCCACTAATAAGAGTAAGATTAGATGTTATACATGCAATGGGTTTGGACATATTGCAAGGGATTATGGAACCAAGAAGAATCTAATGACACATAAAGGAAAAAGAAGGTTTTTTTGTCTCAAATGTAATAGATTTTTCCATCTAGCTAAATATTGTAGGTATATCACTGATACTAGCAACAAGGAAGCAAAAAGAAATAACAAGAATAAGCCATATATTGGAAAATGGAAGGAAAAAATAAGTGTTTAGGAAGTGTGCAAACATATGAAGACAATTTAGGTTAAAAAGGGTTCAACAAAGGATCTTCCTATAGATCCGAGGTTTCCAACTCATCAAAAAATTAAATTTAGGCCTTTGGCCTAGGGGAGAAAATGTAGAAAACTCTTAAGAAACCCCAAAAAGGATGTTCCCAAAAATTTTAGGCATGAAAAGTTAGATGAGATATAGATAAAGCTAAAGGAATTTACATAGACTAATTCTAGTTATATTTGATGTTGTGCATCTCAATTGGATGTTGTAGATAGAAGATGAAGGGTTTTAAATGAATTAGTACACATGCATTTATTGAAAATCAATATTAGGTGAAAAAAGCATGTAAAATAAAATTTTGAGTCGTGTCTCCTACATAGAATTCACGTGAGAAAAGTTAGTGAGTACTAAAGGTGATTTGAAGTGAAACTTAAGCAACAAAGGATTCAAGAAAGAATTTAATGGTGAGAACATTTCTCTATCTTACGGTATTCATTAAAGCTACTCTCTACAAGTTTCTAATTTGAAATAGAAACTCCACGAGTCATAGAATTCAAGGAAAGCTTCAAATATGAGTTCAAAAAGCACTCTTATAAGGCTATAGAAGTTGATGCAAATGACACATTTTCAAATGTTCTCTTTAGAGTTTTTCATTGTGAAGACACTAGAGAATATATTCATGTTCCAATTGATGATCGAGTTCAAAAAGCACTCTTATAAGGCTATAGAAGTTGATGTAGATGACACATTTTCAAATGTTCCCTTTAGAGTTTTGTATTGTGAAGACACTAGAGAACATATTCATGTTCCAATTGATGATCTAGGAACATATGAGATCAGATAACTACATTTTGAAAAGTTAACTAATTATAATAATCATCAATGATTGAAACTATAATTTCAAACCCTTGCAGAAAATAAATTTGATCAATTTTCTAGGTTTCCAGTTATTAGCGATGATGGTTGGATAAGATATGTGTTGAGAATAATCCATGGAGAATTCATGTGGTTATCACATGTGTAGCTTGTGAAGATTACAAAGGAGGTGATATAAGTTGTTACTGGATTATGTGCACAAGGAGAAGTACCCTCAATGAAGGAAGTGAAGAGAGACAAAGTACATGATGCCACTATAGCCATCACAGATAGGAGAGGTATAACCATTAATGATATAATTGAGAAGGATGTTAAATTTTCTTTAATATGTATTACGTTATAACATCTATCATGCCAATAGGGCAATTTTTCTCTACAACTACCATATATACTACTTTCGAGATGATCAAGAAATGAAAGGTGTATGATTTGTGTGAAACAATGAGATTGGAGCTAATTGAGAACCTTCAAAGGATCATGAAATATAAAAATAATGTTTTCAAGTTTGGAACACTTATTTTCTATCTATTCTTCTATTTCATGAAGGAGTTCCCTAGTAGAGGACCTATTGAATGGTCAAAGAATAGACCAATTACAACAAAAAAAAAAGTTGATGCAATGTATAGAATGGATGAGAACACTAGAGTTGGTATCATACTGGGTTACTTCAAATCATTTCAAAACATGATGTACTCAAGGGATATAATCCCTGAATTTGATATGAGGATGTGATTTATTTCATGGTGGATACAGACCAATGCCTAATGGACATCGTGGAGCCCAGGACCTCTTGTATGCAACCCATTGGATATGAGGTAAATGGACAACAATTGACATTATATTCTAATAAATTTTTGGAAGCATCAAGAGACAAATCAGTAGAGACATTTGGAACTTAAATAGAAAATATAGGTAGTATACATATGAAGTTCCATGATCCTACAACAATAAAAAGAGTAATGCATTTAGTGGAAGAAACAAAAAATTCTACATGCCTTACTCAAGAATAAATAAGGGAAGCGCAATCAAAATATAAACAAGGCATCACATAAAAGATAATAGAGATAGAGAGAACAAGTTACGATCCTCCACTCTCTACCTCTAGGCAAACCAAGAGCACATGAGTAAAATAAGGTACATCTTCATCAAATACAAAAGGAAAAGTGAAAACCACTTGTAAGAGAGGCCAAAAGGAATGATAAAGAAATAAATCCTACCATGAAAAGAAGAGAAATGAAGCCCAAAGTAGATGAGAAGAAGGACAAAAAAAAGAAATCAAAAGTAGTAATTGAAGAAATTCATCATGATTTTTTAATTGAATTAGAAGATAAAATTAAGACCATCAAGAGACACAAGAGGTCTACATCATCACATCCATCATAGGCATAACAAGTACAAAAGGAAAATTAATCCTCATCTATGCAATAAGACATGTCAATTAATGAGGTTATTAAAAGTATTTATGATGATGATACATTAAAACTAGTTCCAAAGTTTTATGATAAGTTTGATGAGGAAGTAAAGTGAAAGATTGAAGAGGCTATAATAAGATACATTATGAGACTTAGAAAGGCAATTATTGAAATTGAGTCTGAAGTTCCTAAGAGTTTATTGAATCTAATAGATGCAAGAAACACTCATGCAATAGAGGAAGAAAAAATATTGAGAAAATAAATTATTACCAAAACTAGCCCCAATGTAGATGATAAATAAATTCTAAGAATTTTGAATGTGTCAACACCTAATTTCAGAAGTAGGGGAATAATGTATATATTGATGCTTTGTAAAAATTAATAATTCATCAAAGAAACAAAATAAATAATAAATAAGTATCTTAAGGAAGATCACCATAGTGCCACATCAGATGCACATGGAGGAAGTTGCTCAAGTTTTTCAAGTGCACCAAAGAAACAAGACAAATATGTTTCTTTATGGGAGACACAAGTTGAATCAGGGAGTATGCAACAATAACAACCCAACAATTATCTTGCACAATGTGAAGAAATTATATTTGCAGCAACATACATCATAATTTATCAAATGGTACAAGTAGCAAATGATTTGGAAGACATTCAAGATGATATCTCAAATGCAATAATGGAGATCCCTAAGGAAAGAAAAAGGAGTGGCAATAAAGAAGAAAGGGAATTAGAAAAGGAGAAATAATTTGAGGTTGAAATAGAGGTATAACAAGAAACAAGAGAAGAAGAAAGAGAAAAGGAGAATAATGATGAAACCACTTAGACAATAGAGGAAAGGAATACCGAAATTCCTTATTGATGGGCATGTATACTAATCTTGTGGATGCACAAATACCTTAAGGAAAAATTGACATATCCTTACTCTCTCCAAGACAAAAGTACAAATTTTCTCATCTTGCAGAGGCTTGGGTAGAAGAGGAGATGCTAAAAAGTCATTAGGAGGATAGAAAATTGATGATTAAAACAATAGAGTTTATGATGAAGTTGGTTCCAACACATGGAAGGAACATTAGAGACAATCCCTCTTTGAAATTCAAGAAGATAATCATTGAGGTATGCAAATTAGCTGTACTAACTACTCTTAATGATAAATTAACTATTCTAAGATTAACAAATCAAACTAATTAGCAAACAACAATGAAGAATACATTAAAATTGAAGCTAAAACAAAGTTTTACCTTCACTTACCATGTAGCTTGTCTCCATTATCCTCCGATGCTTTGATTTCTTGGATGTGTTGAGCTCTCAGGTTTCCAATTTGAAGCTCCTTGCCCAAGATGCTACCAAAGTGTGGAGATTGAGTGAATTATATGCAAAACTAAATCCTAATTATGCAAATATGGTGAATGCAAATGATATGAAGATGGATTGATTATGGCTTGAATGCTCTTGAAAATGCTTGATTGCTTGATTACAAAAATACCTATTAGCTCACAACGGGGAAATTAGGCTCCTTTTATAGAATTTTGGAGGATCTAAGCCTAGGATGACTATTGATCTAGAGTAGTTCCTTAGAGACTTTCCAATTCCTCGATTAACTGATTTAGTAGCTAGGCCACCAGAGAGGGATCTAGCAGATAGATGTCATGGGAGACGTCGAGGGTGAGATAGACGAGGATGAGGGAGAGGAGGCAGTGGAGGTGGTGATGGAGGAGATGGAGGAGATGGAGGAGACAGAGGGAGAGGGGATAGGGTTGGACCACGAATGAGAGGAGGTGGTGTGAGGTAGAGGGGATTGATGCCACCTCTAGCTAGATAGGGATGGAGTTCCACTACAAGTACCAGTAGGACCAGTACAGATACCAGCTACCCCAGTACAGGGAGCAGCTGTACAGGATGATGTAGATGTTTTATTAGCCCAAGGTGGAGTAGTACATGGTGGATAGATCCCTGATGATGGGCAGGATGGACAAGATGTACCTATGGTGGATGTGGATGCTCAAGAGGAGCCAGCAGGGATGGACATTAGGGGACAGGATCCCTATTTATAGAGAGATGCTGTAGAGGAGGAGGATCTTGATATTGACTCATTGCTAGTATGACTAGCAATGACATAGGTGTAGGTAGACCATGTTCATGGTCTAGAGAGGTGGATAGAGAGGCTAGAGAGCCAGATGGGACTACTTAGACATGAGCGGGATGTGGCTATAGAGAGACTCAGGGAGTTGGAGATGCTACTAGATGAGCTACAGCGTACAAAGGATTTGGGTCCCCATGGAGATAGTCTGAGAGCCATGATACATGCCAGGAAGGAGATATCCTACTGGTGAGAGGCTTATAGATAGGCGATCCCAAGGGATCAGTGGATTGGGAGCTACAGAGAGAGCTCAGTAGCTATTATGACAATAGTTTATGATAGATAGGCACCAGCTAGTAGTGGAGATGTATCATCACACCCTCCGAGAGTACCCATAGATTCAAGAGATCAGGGTAGAGCCTCAGGGTCAGGTGGTTTAGTAGCACGGGGCCTCATATCATCTCATAGATAGTGATAGACAGAGTCTGGAGGCAGTGGCTCATAGATCATGGAGATCACTGTATACACTTTTGTATCATGTTATCATTGTATCATTATATTTTTGACTTGATGGACACTGACTTTGGACACATTGTTATGTTTCTTTATATCATTGGACATTTCGACAATTTTGTTATATTTTATGACTTTATATGATTGGACTCTATATGATGGACTATATCTATACAGTGATGCAGTTCTATCATGATTTACTTTGATGATTTTATATATATGTGCGTACTGACATATGCAGGATGTGATGATTTACTTTAATATGTATATAATGTATGTCTTAGAATGCAAAATGCTTTATATTCTATTTGATGCTCAATGATCTATCATATGATGGTGATATAAATGCATGTCTTAAATGAGTTGACACTATACAATGCTATGTGATTACTAATGAAATGATGTAAAGAACAATTTGGATAATGGATAATGAATGGGTAATAAATAAATGATATAAATGAATGATAATAAATGATGATGATAATAAATGCATAGAATGGATAATAAATGATGATGTAAAATGAATGATAATAAATGATGATGTACTTAAAATGACTAAAAGATAACAACTTACATCATAATGAAAAGATAATGAAATGTTATGGAATTTGTGCACATGAAATATGTATGTAATATAGATGGATAATATACAAATGAACACACCTAATGAAGATAATGCATGGCCTAAATGAACTGATTAAATGTTGTATAATTTGAAATGAAACATAAATGTTTTTGTTATCCAAATGTCCTCAACTTTAAATAACAATGTATCTAACACAGGAAGAATGAACTAAGAGAAAAGAAGACCTAATAAGAAGGGTAACCTACAAATCTCTATAAAAGGAGCACCAATATGCAAGTCATGAATTGTTTGAATGAAATGCAAAATGAAATATGAAATGAGTATATCTCCACAACTTCATGTAACATCTTGGAACTTCATAATAACTGGAATTTGATTTTCATCATTGAGCTCGTTATGTTGCAAGGAAATGCAAGCATCATGGTATAATTAAACCATGATGACCTGAGCACTTCTTGCATGGAGTTTAATGTAGCAAACTTGACAAGCATCTAGGTATAATTGAACCAAGATGACCTGAGTTTCATTTGCATAATAGACAAGGAATATGCCCCCCCTCCATCGGGGAACAAATATTTGGAGTTGAGGTATGTGCTGGTGTATCACCATTAATAGAATTTGTAGAACAATATGATTTGTATGTTGTCAATACTATTAAATTGATGAAGGCACTTATGCACAGACACCCCAATTATTTGTTCCTTCTACTTCATCAGAAAATATCCCACAAACAAAAATCAAAGAAAATACCATGCCCCATCCTAGCTATTCTAATCAATGACATATGGGAGTTTCAAACTCATGTCAAAGATATCACGGAATAGCGTAGGGAACATGATAACAATGAAATCCATATATGAATGCATTATCTACAACAAATCATTCTAACATGCCTGCCATGAATATACATTTCTTTTTCTAAAAGATAGTGTAAGGTACAGTGATCAGTTCAATTGATGATGTATAGTCAAGAATGATAGATAAGCAACCATGCTTTGAAGGATAGATTATAGATTTTGATTCATTATGAAGACATCATTGTAGAAGAATGTTTGATTGTGTTTCCTTGGCTGGTGAAAATACTCCATTCTATCCTCTAAGAGTCATGACTATCATAGATCCACTTCCCAAACTAGGTTGAGGACATGCCCCCAGCTAGGTGATGGACTAACTTATTATGGATGAAGAAAGACACAACAAAAACTAGGACAAAGACCATGAAAAAAGATCAAGATATGATGGGGTTTTATTATGGATAGATACAATGGATGGTATATGAACCGGCCATTTTATTATGATATATACATGGCGGGAATGGTGACTGACTAGCCATTTTATTGTGGATATATACAATGAATGGACACACTAGAAGAATCCTAATAGATAAAGGAGCTAACTTGATACACATGGTGCCTGTTGCCACATTTTCACCATATGCTTTTATTGCAATTTTCTTTTGATTGTTTTTTTTTTTTTTTTTTTTGTATTTACAAAGTATATACATAGCCCTTGCATTGGGATTTCAAGGATAGAACTTCTTGAGGTGTATGCTATTAAGAGGTTCATCCAAAGGATCTCCCTTAGGTGTGGACACTTGATAAGCCCCGAAACCATAAACTGCTATTACTACAAAAGGACCTAACCAATTGGGTTCAAACTTGCCCTTCTTTCCACGATGCAGTTGATTCTTTGGATTTTCTTGAAGGACTAGGTCACCCAGCTAAAAGTCTCTGATCTTTACCTTGTTGTTATACTGACGAGACATACACTGCTGATAGAATTTCAAATGATCATAAGCTCTCTGACGACATTCATCCAGCAGCTCTAGTTCAGTCAACTGTGCAACTCTATACTCTTCATCAGGAATCAAATCTTTGAGAGTGATACGAAGTGAAGGTAACTCGACCTCGAGGGGCAGGACTTCTTCAGATCCATAGACAAGGGAATATGGGGTGGCTATAGTAGGAGTATAGATGGAAGTACGGTAAGCCCATAAGGCTGGATTCAGTTGGATATGCCAGTCATGGCCAGCATCATTGACAGTCTTTTGTAGGATTTTAACAATAGTTTTATTTGACGCCTCAACTTGGTCATTTCCTTGGGGATATTATATGGTGGAATAGTTATGGGTGATATGGAATTTTGCACATAGTTCATCCATGTCCTGATTTTGAAATTATTTCCCATGATCAGTAATGAGATACATAGGTATACCATATTGGCAAATGATATAATTTAGGATAAACATAGACATTTGTTTCCCTGTGGCGGTGATCAATGGAACAGCCTCAATCCATTTAGTAAAATACTCGATGGCAGTGATAATCCATTTATGGCCATTGGAAGATGGAGGGTTGATAGCGCCCACAAGGTCAAGTCCCCACTGACTGAATGGAAAGGTAGTTGTAAAAGGATGTAACTCTTGTGCTAGAGCATGAATAAGGTTTCCATGTATCTGACATTTCTTGCATGCCCTAGCAAAATGAAAGAAATCTATTTCCATGGTAGGCCAATAATAACCCATACGCATGAGTTTCTTAGCCAAAGAGGGACCACTCAAATGTGTCCCACAAATACCCTCATGTATGTCTTGCAAGGTAGTTTGAGCTTCATCATGCTCGAGACATCATAGGAGAGTACCGTCAAGACCTCATCAATAAAGGGTATCAGATATTAGGACATAGTGGGAGGCTTGGCAGAGAAAATTTTATTTTTTATTTCAGGATAGGTCAGGGGGTAGGATGTCATTTTTTAGATAGGAATAATTTTTTCCATAGATTGGGGAATCATGTCCAATTAGATGACATATAATACTCGTATGAAGATCATCATATGCGGGACAAGTCAGGGATTCCACCAAGAACTCAAAATGGACCTTGGTATCCTCTATATCAAACAAAGAAGCAATCGTAGCCATTGCATCGGCAGCCTTGTTATCATGCTGAGGAATCTACTCAAAAGTGATGACTAAGAAATATTGTTTGAAGTCATCAACCATACGTTTATATGGTAATAACTTATCATCTTTAGTCTAATAATCATCATTAACCTGATTTATAATCAACTGAGAATCTCCATAGACATTCATTTTAGTTACTTTCCATTGTAAAGCCATCTTTAACCCAATCAACAAAGCTTCATATTTGGCTACATTATTGGTGCAAGGAAAGAGAAGCTTGTAAGATTTTGGAATTGTGTATCCTTGCGGTGTGACAAAGAGAATACCAGCTCCCGAACCCTGTTGAGTATATGATCCATCAAAATATAGTTTCCATGTTTGTGTAGATAAAGCCAAGATGTGTGCATCAGGAAACTCTATGTATATAGGTTGGTCATCCATTAATGGAGCATTAGCTAACTGATTTGCTATCACTTGACCTTTGATAGCCTTCCTATCTACATATTCAATATCAAATTCACTAAGTAGAATGACCCACTTAGCCAATCTCCCTGTCAATGCCGGTTTGCTTAATAGATACTTTAAAGGATCAATCTTTGCAATGAGCTTGATTGAATGTGACAACATGTAATGTCACCACTTTTGTGAAGCAAAAACAATGGCTAGACATGCTCTTTCTATAGGAGAATAGTTTAGCTCATATCCCACTAGAGTGCGACTGATATGGTAGATGGCCTTTTCTTTCCCTTCATGATCTTGCTAAGCTAGAAGAGCACCTAGTGAGACTTCCGTAGCTAAAATGTAAAGCAAGAGTGGCTTGCCCAAAATTGGTGACATCAGAGTTGGAGGATTCGCCAGATACTGCTTGATTTTATGGAAATTTTCCTCACACTTATCATCCAATTGGAATAAGATATTTTTATGTAACAAATGTTGAAAGGGATGACTTTGATCTGCTAGTTGAGAAACAAATCTTCGAATGGATTGGAGATGTCCCTGTAAAGATCTTAACTAACTGATGTTAGTGGGGGAAGCCATCTCCATTATTGCTTTAACTTTTTCTGGATCTACTTCAATTCCTTTGGCTAAGATAATGTACCCTAATAGTTTATCAGATGTGACTTCAAATGCACATTTCTTTGGATTTAGTCAAATTTGATACTTTTCCATCTGGGTGAATATTCTATCCAACACTCTCAAATGACTAGCTTTGTCTTTGGATTTTGCTAAAATGTCGTCAACATAATCTTCCATAATGGTATGCATCATGTCATGAAAGATTGTGGTCATAGCCCTTTGGTAAGTTGCTCCAGTATTTTTGAGGCCAAATGGCATCACATTCCAGTAGTATGTACCCCACGGACAAGCAAAAGCAATCTTCTCCTAGTCTTTCGGCGCAACCTTGATTTGGTTATAGCTAGAAAAGCCATCCATTAATGATAACATCTCATGCCTGGCTGTCAGATCAACAATAATGTCAATATTTGGTAGAGGAAAGTCATCTTTTGGACAAGCTTTATTAAGATCTCAAAAATCAATACAGATCCTGATAGACTTGTCTAGTTTTGAAACGGGGATGATATTTGAAATCCACTCAGCATAATCAATATCATGAATGAATCCAACATCTAGGAGCTTCTTCAATTCTACTTTAACTAGTAGTGAAATATGTGGGTGCATCTTGTGGAGCTTCTGCTTAACTAGTTTTACACCTGGTTTGATAGATAAATGATGCATAATGAGATTAGGGTCTAGCCCAGGCATATCAGCATAGGACTAAGCAAAGTTGATTTTTCTTTCTTTGAAATTTTTTGCAAAAGCTTCTTTCTCTAATTTTGTCAAGGATGTTGTTACTTTGAGGATGCACGGAGACTCTTCTATTCCAATGTTAAGAGGTACTATTGGTTCTATAAGAATAGAAAATTTCTCTCGATACAGATAATTGGGAAGAGTGTCAATCCTTCTATTATCAGGCACCTCAGAGAGGTTTTCACCATCAGATGCGTCTTTTCTTTTTACTATTTTTGGATCTAATACTACCATTGAGTGGTTTTCACCATTAGATCTGTTGATTATTTTTATATTTTTATGACTGAAAGGATTGGCACTCTCACCAAAGTAGGCCATGTCATTGAGTTCTATTAGAAATCCTGACTTGTGATCCCCTGGTGGTAAATGATCCTTGATTCTGAGATAGTCAATGATTGCATCATCATTATGGAAGACATCAAGTTCTAGATGATTAGGGGAATCCCAATCAATAAGTTTAGGATGTACAAGGGGCATTGGATCATTCAAGTCAGTTTCAAAGGCAGAGATGGTATTGATGGAAAAGTTGTCAAGGTTTATAATGGTATCAGCAAGGTCTATTTCCATACTCTTATCTAATTCATCTATCGCAAGATAAAGGTCACTTTCCTCACAATCGACAAAAGTAGTATCACGTGGGACTAATCTAAGTGAGTCAGTCTTTGAACTCTCTCCCTCATGGTAATCATTACTATTGTGATGGACAACATCAACTCCTATCTCTTCAGTACAATCAGATAATGAATCCCATTCATAATCATTTGAGTCAGAATCATCATTATCCCCAAGTCTATCAATGATTTTTTATGCTATCCTTTGTTTCTCTAGATCTACATACATACCATTCTTTCTAAATTGTAAGGTAGGAGCTTTAGATATCTCATGAAAAGATGTGATCTTTGCTTTTCCTTTTGGTTCCTTTGGTCCTTCTCCTTTGTATCGTAATCCTATAGTGTCTCTTTGATAGTTTGGATTTTGCAAAATTGGTTTGATAACACCTTCTCTTTGTAACCCTATAGGTCCAGCACCTTGGTATCCCATCTTTTGAAGAAAAGTATACCCTTTACCATAGACATCAGGTGATATATATTCATGTTTGATATCTTCCTCATTCTTTTGTGACTTAAGCAAGTGATTAGCATTACGCTCAGCTACCTCTTTGGATATTGTGCCCCCACTTATAAATGTGTCATAAACAAGTGTTGAAGGGGGTTCTGATTGTTGTTTAGTGATCAAAGATCTACCATATGATCTAGGAGATAAAGGTAACTCTATGATGCAAAGGGCTTGACCTAAAGTGTATTCTCCCATACTTCTTTCTTTTATGTCTATCTTGATACCATTTGATTTAGAATTTGATGCTATATTATTAGGATCATTGGGTGTAGTTGTAGAAGATTCAGTATGGTTATAAGGTATCAAAGAATCAGATGTCTTTACTATGTTACAATATTGGAATGGATTATTGTCTCCTTTGATAGTGATCTCCTGACCATTATGAGGGAATTTCAAGCACTGATGATAAGTTGATGGCACAACTTGCATGGAATGAATCCATGGTCTTCCCAATAGAACATTATAAGCAAGATCCATGTCAAGAACTTGGCAAGGTACATCTTTGATTATAGGACTGACTCTGATAGGAAGAACAATAGATCCCTTAGATGACATCTCTTCTTCATCATAAGATTTTATTGTGATTTTCTTCTTTGGATCTACAACATTTTCAAAAAATCCCAATGCAAGGACTAGTTTCAATGTGCATATGTTCAAGCCAGCTCCTCCATCTATTAGGACGCACTTGATTTTGTGACTCTATACAAGGACTTCGATATGTAGGGGAGCATTATGAGGTTGGGTAATAGGGTAAAAGCACAATAAGCTGTCACCTTTTTACAAAGGAAAAGGCTAACAAAATCAAACCTGTTCAACTTCAATAGTATAAAAATGATATTTATGTTTGGAATTTGAAGATGATGTAAAATAATTAAATGTGATAAAATGGATGAAGTTTATGATTCATATTTTTAATAATTTTTTTGAATAAGAATTGATATGTTTTTTTAATTTTTAAAGATGATTTTTAGTTGCTGAAAAATGCTAAAAATTAAGGGTCTAGTTCCCACCAAACAACTATATGTAAATAAACATTTTTTCCCCTAATTTCAAAGTATGTCATAAATGACATATATAGCTAGTGCATGAAGAAATAAAAATTGGTATATAACCTATATTTTCTCTTTTATAACAATTCAAATTCCAACTCACTGAAATCAATAGTTTTTAGCTCGCAACATATTTTTTATAACAAATCTATCTCAAACAAAAAAAGAAATATATATTCTTGAAGAGGACTCTCTCCTCTAGTGCACCATATATTTTTCAAATTTATTTAATATGATTTACTATTTTTCTCTTTCTCTGAATCAACATCTTCTTGATTGTTAAAATACCTACTTGCAATATTTTTTAATTACAATAAACTATGTTTAATTAAAACACTATAAAATCTATATGAGGATATTCTTGACTCTGATGTCTACAAAAGGGTATTTTTTTATTTTTAAAAATATATCATTAAAAAGATTATGAGTTATTGAAATGCCACTTTTCTGAAATAATTTTATTTTTATGGTAATTAGACCCAAAGTGGTATAAAACATGCATTTAATAGACATTTCCAATTGGAAAAGTTAAAGAACTTATCTAACTTAGTTAGAATGAATCTATCTAGACCATATGTTTGACCAAAATTAATTTTTAGTTAGAAATACTAAAAGTCAACTGTGCTGATAAGTTAGCCTAAAAGGTGACACTTGATTGTGCTTTTACCCAATAGCTAAATCATCATTTTCAGTGAAGGATAGGTAATGCGGGGTTGTTAAATGTCCCACCATAGCTTGAAATTGATCAAGATCTAGATTTGTGGGGACCTGGGTCTCTAAGAGAGCTTTTTCAAGGATAACTTTGTGAGATGGGGATAGACGTAAAATCTCTAAGATGGATATATGGGCAGGTGTTTTCTTGAGTTGTTCCAAAAGATTATACTAGTTGGAAATATTTGGTGTAGACTTTGGGACATAAACAGACTTGTTTTGAGGTGCATTTGGTTTAGACGGGACTCCTTGGAGAGTAACCTTGGATTGAGCACGAGAAGTAACATGGACTGGTTGACTCTCTGATTTGTCTTTTATGGTAATGACATTGACATAATACGTAGAAGGATGACATTAAGAAATGTTATCAACATATCTATAGGGAGTAGAATTATAATTGGCTTGATTGTCACCTTTAGTGTTGGAAGAACCTCTTTTTTCATGCTCAGGAAGTGGATCTTTGAAAGTTGTATGTGATTCATTTGAGGTATGTCCGTCAACACCAATTTCATCGCTTTCAATTAAGTCTTGAACTACATTTTTGAGTCTTAGGCAGTCATTGGTTTATGTACTTTTCCTCTGTGAAACTGTTAGAATTTAATCTTTCCTTGGTTATTTATGTATTTAATAGGATAAACCAAGGTATCCTAATGTATTTTTGTCCTCTAGTCCAAGTGGGAGGACATGTCATATTTTTAATTCCTTTAATAAGGAAAATAGGTTATTCCTCCTTATGAGGATGCCCACACTTGGCACACACATAGTATGAATGTGGCACTCATACACATAGGGAGTTACATGCAAAATCCTTCACTCATCTCTACTTAAAGAGATATTTCTCCACACACTTCACACTAATTTCTCACATTTCTCTCACACAATTTCTCTCCTCTCACATAGTAGTTCTATCATATTGTATTGAGCTTCTTGCTCATATTCTTTCTATCTCTCTTTAGGATTTTCATGCCTCATTCATAATATCACGGGGGTTTTGTTATGCTTTTCCCCCTTCAAAATATTGTCTCCTTGTTTCATTGTGCTTGGTGAATGCTCCTAGTTTTTGCAATTATTCATGGTAACACTTCTTTTCCTTACTCATTGATTAAACAATTTCCTAACTCTATATTTTGTTATTATTATTTTAACATGGTATCAGAGCAGGTTGGTTTAATCATTTATTGAGTGTACAGGTGAAGGAGCTACCATATCTTGGAGCACTCCAAATCGGAGACTCTTGAGAGAGTTCTTTACTCATTTTTTGTACTAATCTGATTAAGAGAGTAAAAATAAAATAAAAATGGTTTTGGCTGGTTTACTGCCAAAACCCATTTTACTTTTGGTCTCTTGTTTGTTCTAACTTGTTCAAACTTGTGCAGGTTTGGTGTCATTGCTATAGAATTTAATATTATAATATTGTTCAAATTTCTCAAAATCTTAATATTGTGATTGTTAATTCTTTTAGTTTCGAGCTTCTGCATGTATCTTGTTTGTTTTGTTAGTTGCAAGTTTCATCGGTTCTAGTCTTTAGCGTAGAGAGATACATACAAATATCTCTTATATCTCACTGCGACCTCGAGTTGATTCTCTGCATGCGCCTTTAGTTTCTCAGTGTGCTGCTTGTTTTGGAGGTTCGTTTAGTTTTTTTGTTTTTTTTGTTCGGTTCTCCTTGCCTTGCTGTTCTGTTCAGTGTCGTCACCATTTTCTGGATCTGTTAGAAGTGGCTTTACATCCACTTCCCCTCCACCATTTCTCCTCACCCCGCCCCTCTGTGTTCTCCTTCTCTGCCCGCCTCCTCAAACCCTTCCTCATCTATCTCTTACTTCATGTTAGCTTTCATAGCACTTGCTATCGCCATCCCTCCTCTCTCAACCAACGTATTGGATACTTTTGCCAGTATTGTCACCTTCACCAACGCCGTGTTTGAGTAGCTCCTCTGCCTTCTTTTTCCCGAGCTCTTCTTTCACTTTTTTAAACTTGTGTTTCGTCACTAAAATGCCATATTAATGCATAGATAGTAGTTGTATGCTATTTCAAGCTCACTACCATTCTGGGTCTTACTGTGCATGTTGCTTGGTGGATCGAGCCTCTATTTCTTATCCTTGTCGAAAGGGATTGGCGGCTCAAACAAATTATTTATTCCTATTTGTATACGATCCTCCACCACCAGTACCTATGATCCTTTTCACATTTGAACCCTACTTAGATCGCGCATCTGAAATAGGATTTCATGGGATATTTTCTTCTTATCATCTGAATGTACCATATTAAACCAGCAGGGTTTTCTATTTTTACTCTGTATACTCTTGCATGTTCATTCCTTTGCTTTACGCATTCTATTCTGAGCACTCTAATTTCTAGCGGTTATTGCAAATTGGTTGCCATTGGTAATCTTTGTGTGGTGGAGAAAAATAGGTCATATGTGTGATCTTTGCTTTCAGTGAAATCACATTATTGCAATCAGATTAACCCTTATATTTTTTTTGCAGGGCCATTTGTGAATTCTTCATTTATATTCAATCTCTTCTGAGTTTTTTTTAGTAATCAATCTAAATTCATATTAGTATTTGTTTTTTTTATAAAAAATATATAGTTTCATATAAGTTCCTTCTTAGTTCATCTATTATGTCATTTTTAGTGTCTAAATTTTTTTTTGTTAGATCCTTTTTCAGATCCTAATCTAGTTTGTTTTACACATTTTTTTCTTCCATATTAATGTTTGTATTCCACCATGCATGTTAGTACATTTTAGTGATTTCAGTATTCATTATAGCTTTATTATCATTTTATTCACCGCGCCCTCATTCCCATCTCTAGTTTGTATTCTACCATCCCCCAAACTCTTTTTGATATATGTAAATCAAAATCAAGATTAAAAGTTTTTTAATAGTTTTGTGTGTTCTTTCGTCTGTCTATTGTTGCTATCTGTAGGTAGTTGTTTATTTTGTTATAGCATTCTTCATGTCTTAGCTTTTTGATAGCAGAGATTCATTTTATTATAAATCGACCTCTGGTTATTAGTTTTAGGGGGTGAAGTCTCAAGAAGTTGTGGTTATTATTTGTTATCAATTTGTAATTCATATCAACGGTTTCAAGTTTTCTACATCCATTTTTATTAAAAAAAAAGCATTTAATCAATATTCATTTAGTTTTTTATAAGTTCTAAATTTCATTTCAATAGTATTAAATTTTTTTGCTATTCGGTAGTTTTATATTTCATTTACAAGTTTAATTAATTTTCTAATTAGTTAAATTAATTTTTTTTATATACTTCTCCTTTGTTTAATCTTTTAAAAAATTCAATCAAAATCAATTCTTGCAATATAGTTTCCTTTCAATCAAGAAATAGTGGTAAAATTCACTTCTATATAGCTTCCATAAGTTTTTTGAACTTCATTTCAAGATTTTTTATATTTATTTAAATCTTCTTTTTTAATTAGTTTAGATTTTTTCATAATCAAAGGGTTGTTTTTTAAAAAAATTATTAAGTTTAAATTTATTTTTCTTTCTAACTAAGTATAGATATCCAAAAAATCAATGTATTTTAAAGGTTACTAACATTTTTTTTTACAGGGTTTATTTTGTTTATACAACTCTGTTGATCCCTTATTCATTTCAGTCGTTCTTTTAACACGTGCACTATTTCTTTTAGATCCATTCTTTTTTATCTCAAGTTATCAATTAAGTCTTTTAATTAGATTCAATTTTTATTATATTTACCAACTTCGGCTAATGTTTCCTTGCAGGTTCATTTTTTTTGTATTTTTCTTTTGCTCTCGTCATTATCTGCTAATCAATAACAGTGTAACTGAGATCCGTTAATTTCCTTTTAGTCCTTTTAGTTTCAGTTTTTTTAGCTGTTGTTTTTTTCCTTGCATGACTTCGTGGAAAAAGCTGTTATAGCTTTCTGCTATTGCATGCAAGTACAATTAGTTTAAAACTTGTTCTTTCCTGCTCTTTGTTTCAGTTCTGTTAAAGTTTTCCTTTACTCAAGTTTAGTTGTTCTTTACGTTAAATCCCATTTTTCATCATGACTACCCTAATGCCAGAAATTAAACTAACGAGTACCAACTACCATGCATGGAAAACTCACATGACTTTCATATTTAGATTTAGACACATTTTAGATATTGCCACTGATGCCAGTTCTAAACCAGCAGCCTCTGTTCCTCAAGCTGACCAAATAGCTTGGCAGACAAAAAATGAGGAAGCACTTGGCTTAATTAGAATTTCCCTAAGTCCTAAATTGTATGTCCTCATTTCCACTTGTACAGAAGCCCATCAGGCTTGGGACATTCTAAAAAATACTTATGACAGTGCAGATGAAACTCATAAAATCCAGCTTCAAGACCAACTTGAAGACCTCAGGTATACTGATTTCAACTCTGTTGATGACTTCTGCTTAAGTTTGACTCCATTAAATTTTTTCTAACTGGTTTACAATTTCCTCTTTTTGATTTAAGAATAATTCATATTATTATTCGTTAATGTTTTCCTAGACAATTCCAACAGTTTATTACAAATATTTACTCACAACTTGCTATTCCTTCTTTAGCATCTCAATTAACTTATGTTATTTTTCAAAATATGTTGCATCAAGAGGAAGCTAAATTAATTAAGTTTGGCATACTTAAAACTCAGGAACATGCATATGTCTCTAACAATAGATCTTCTAACACTAATCAAAATAATCAAACTTATCAAAGATCTAACAACACTAATAATTCAAATAATAATTCAGGCCATCAATTTAATAATCATTACAATTCTAGGCCTTCCAATAACTATCAGAGTAATAATCAGTCAAATAGGCCTCACTGCACCTATTGCGGTAAAGATGGTCACTTAGTTCATAACTGTTTTAAGAAACAGAAAGATGACCAACGTAATTCTCAAAATTACTCAAATGGAAATCAATCTCATTCTGCTTTTACTATTTGTTTCAATGCTTCTAAACCACTTGAATGGATTATTGATAGTGGTGCATCTCAACATGTTACTTCTCATAAGGAAGTTTTTTATTCTTTGTGTGTGTGCAAAAATTGTACCTGATCTGTAGACACAACACTCAGTAAAACATTAGAGGTTAGCAAAAATCAAAATCATGCAAAATTGAAATCTAATCTAACCAAGCGATTTACTGCCTTCTAGTAGGTGCGAGATTAATGTTCTCAGATTATTATCGAGATCAGTGACCTAGACGACACCTAAATGAAGGATTTGAATGCAATTGATCTAGATATGAATTGAATGCAATTAATCTATTTTTTTGATATTTTCTATGCAATAAGAATGATAAAAACTGATATGAAATCTATGCTAAATGAAATTGATATGCTATGAATGCTATTGAAAATTGATATGCTATGAATCTAACAATGATATGAAATATGAATGCAAAAATAAGATTGATCTCACAAAGATGTCGATTCGCAAGAGCTTTGATTCTTCAATTCCAATTCTCCAGCGTGATTGTGCAAAATATGAGATGATTTGTGAAGAGCTGAGCCTTTAATTTATAGAAATCCAGGGCTTTGGAGGTGCATGGGAAAAAGCCATAAATCACTCAAATAACTCAACTTGATTTTTGAGTTATCTGATCATAAAAGATAGTTAATTCTCAAAATCATGCAAAAACATGCAAAAATAGCTTTTTAACTCAAATTAGAGTTTAGATCAGCTTTTTGAACTCCAAAAGGATGTTGAGTTCCAAAAAGTCAATAACTTGCATTGATTTTCTGATTTGGAGTTTAACTGTTTCTTTTGAATATGCATAATAATTAAGAATTAAATAAATAAATAAAGTGATTTATCCTCAACTCAACTGATTTTTGAAAATAAATAATTAATTTATGGGTTAATTAACTATTTTACCAAACTTTTATTAAAAATTATATTATTAAATAATGACAACATGCTTTAATTAATTAAATAAGAATTTAATCAATTAAAGATAAGAATTTTGATTTATTGTCAAAATTAAATAATACAATTAATAATAGATAGAATTAAATTTAATTACATAATTAAGTGGCAAATATTAAATCTAATTAATTAAATATGAAAATATTCAATTAATCAAATTTTTAGGATAAATGTGATTTATTGCCAAATAATTATAAAATTAAAGATAATTAAGATAATTAGGAATATTACTAGGAATATTCCCCGATGCAAAATTTAAGATAATCAATTATGATTCGATGATGTTTAGATGTGCCTTAGATTAGGACTTTGATGTCGATTTCGTTCGAATTTGATGATATAGGAGGTTAATGAACTTATAGCCCATTTTTGGGGTATTACATTTTGCCCCTCTTTGAATTACTGTGCGAAGCGCAGTGGTTCAAAGATAGTCTGTGTTTGATAAAGATATGAAACTGATGTTTGAGATTGATAATTGATATGAGATAGAAGCTGATTGATACTGAATTGAGATGGAGATAATAGGTCTTGAATGACCAAAGATAATGTTCACTGTAGAAGCAAATGAACCTATTATTGCGAAAAAGTGTCAAAATGCTTGATTCTGAACCTTAGGATTGATAAGAAGTGAGTGACCCGTTCTAGACTCGATTGTCTTAGCAGAACTAGCAGGTATCACATCTGAATCCTTTAGTTGCCGAAGAACCAAGGAAATAACACTATGATCTGATGGTTGCAAAAACTGATACAGATTACAAGATTAAGAGAATACCAGATTGATATGGATCGATGAATCTGATATGCCCCAAGTGATGATAGATTTGCCCCGAGCGATGAGGACTTTTGATGAATCAGTGACTAGACGTGATTGTTTGTCTTGATCACTGATGAAAGATATTGATAGACTTGATCGATAGAATTTGATTTACAGACTTTGAATGATGTGCAATACCATGCCCCCTTCGGGATTAAAATTGAAATCTGACAAGAAAAGTCAGCGTTGATAGTTTAGAAGCATGGTAATTGATCTGAGAAGTGGTTATATACGTTTGAGAACGCATTCTGCATCGTTTGGAAGGTCCTGGAGACCGAATTTGACTAGGTTTGACCATGAGTTGACCATGGTTGACCAAGTTGAAATTTTGATAGTGTGATGTAAGATAATCAGTTAAGTTGAATACTAGATTTCTGTGATGATAGAAGATCGAATATGCAAGCAATTAATAATATGAATGATCTCAGATTTGAATTTTGATCCCGAAAAAGGATTCTACTTGCTCTTTCATTGGAGGAACCTTCGTGTGAGATTCAGCTCTTGTTAGACTTGAAGATGCGATTTGAAGAATCATTTAAGCATTGAAGTTCGTTTAATCATTGTGAGATCATGCAAACATGCAAAATGAAATGAGACATGCAAAATGAAATGCAACCTAAGACCGAAGACCTAGTCACTGATCATATGTCGATTTGTTATCATCATTGAACTTTTAGGTAACCGGATAAATCAATACAATGCCCACTAGCCATGAAACCATAGACATATGAATATTGATTTGTATGTGCAAGAATCAATACAACACCCACTGGTTAACAACCATGGATATATGAATATTGACTTTATTTTTAAAATGTTGGATTAAATATAAGTATCAAGGCACAAATGCCAGGATGACCTGAATATCATGTCCATTTTGATATAGCAATTTGTACAAGCATCAAAACATAAACGTCGTGATGACCTGAATACGCCTTGCATTGCAAACACATCAAACAGTCAAGAGATCATTCTAAATCCAATGTGAATTACCCGTAGTGACCCTTTATCGTTCACATCCTTAGGCAAGATTGTGTTCCACAGTAGGAGAAAGAACTTACTCAAAAAGACAATAGTTAGATCAAACTTCCTTGAATTTTTTGGGTATCAATGGTCGAGGTACGCATGGCCATCCAATTCGAG
This sequence comes from Chamaecyparis obtusa, assembly GCA_027943335.1. Classification (NCBI taxonomy): domain Eukaryota; kingdom Viridiplantae; phylum Streptophyta; class Pinopsida; order Cupressales; family Cupressaceae; genus Chamaecyparis; species Chamaecyparis obtusa. Next base: position 937,408 of record BSBK01009051.1, on the reverse strand, counting down.
ATAGAGGCTCTTACAGTCGGACACCATTTCAATCCAAAATTTCCAAAGCTGTTAGATTTTCACATACAAGCAGAAGACAAAGAAAAGATTATGCCCCCAGTCATCACTCTCTAAATCCTGTAAAGGACATCATTGAAGAGCTCGAAGGGACACAATATGCAAAAATCTCAATGCGAATCAGTAAGCCTACAAGGAGATAAAAGCATGAAAAGCACAGATTGTTTCAGTTGAGTTTTGATGTTTGATTGTTGTTGATGCAAAATCCTTTCTGGAGACGAGACTGACTGACTGACTCAACTTGAAGCTTCAAAGGACTCTGAGTGGATATGACACGTCTAAGATACATGGGAGACCATAGGATATGACATTGATTGCCCCCAAGTGTGAACATTGATAGGATACAGACGCTTGAGCTGATTGGTGTACAGACCGACTTATTGAAAACTGGAAATGCAGGAACAAACCGGGAGATATGTACAAACTAAAGCAAGACTGAAAGCTGGGAAAGACCAAGATTGTGCTGATAGATGGAGCATTTTGGAACAAGTGGTGCCCGTTTGCCGAGTTTTCACCATCTTGGTAGAGATTCTATTTTTGCTACCGAGGTGCCTGTTTCCAGGTTTTCACCAAGGCACTTTTTTTTTTTTTTTTTTTTTTTTGTATTTTTCATTTTTTCAATTTTTTTGTACTTTTGATATTTTTTATTTTTTTTGTACTTTTGATATTTTTCATTTTTTCAATTTTTTTGTGAATCATCAAGGTGCCTATTGCTAGGTTTTCACCAAGATGTTCATTTTTTCAGGACTTTTTCTGATTTTTAAGATTTTTTTCAGGAGTTTTACCAAGCACTAAATGCCTTAGGCGTAGAATTTCTTCAGATGGAGAACGTTGATTGGTTCTCAGAGCTCTTCTCCTTCAGTCGTTGAGAGTTGATAGGCACCAGAGCCAAAAGTAGTAGTGATAATAAAGGGACCCAGCCAGTTGGGTTCAAACTTCCCCTTGCGTTCTCGATGTGATTGATTTTTAGGATTTTCTCTCAACACTAGATCGCCAACCTGAAATTCTCTATGTCTGACTTTCTTGTTGTAGCCTCTAGACATTCTTTTCTGATACACTCTGAGATGATCATACGCTGCTTGTCTGCGCTCATCTAGTAGTTCAAGTTCTTGTAACCTCGACACTCTGTAGTCTTCATCAGTGACAAGTCCATTCATTTTGATTCTGAGTGATGGGATTTCAACCTCAATAGGCAATACCGCTTCAGACCCATAAACTAAAGCGAAAGGTGTAGCCCCTGTAGGCGTTCTGACACTAGTTTTGTATGCCCAGAGAGCTGGATTAATCATGAAATGTCAGTCTCTGATACTTGCGTTGATACTGGTTCTGATACTGATTCTGATACTAATTCTGATAATTGTTCTGATACTGGTTCTGATACTGATTCTGATACTGATTCTGATAATTGATTCTGATAATGATTCTGATAATTATTCTGATACTGGTTCTGATACTGATTCTGATACTGATTCTGATAATTGTTCTGATACTGGTTCTGATGCTTGTTCTAATAATTATTTTGATATTGGTTCTGATACTGATTCTGATACTTGGTATACTTGATAGCATCTTTTTCCATTTGCAAACTCCTAAGCAAGATCATATCGTGCAGTCTCAATGTCTAGCAAGGTGGAGAACAAGAGGGATTAGCAAGCTGGTGGAAGAGATGGAAGATAAGAGAATGAAGGAAAATGAAGGGAAGAAATCCTCAAGGGTAAACTCCTCAAGAATACCCAAGCTAGGAAAAAATTATCATGTAAAGCGCATTTGGACAAGCAATGAAAGGCTAGCATAGGATAAGCACAAAATCATAATGCCAGAGCAGGATAGGATGCAATCCAAAGGAGTAGACATGTCAAGAGGCTTCATGGCACTGTGTTTTACTTTTTTTTTTTTTTTATTAAATCAAGACCAAAGGGGAAAAGGATAGCGATAGGCGAAAATGAATGGAGGAAGATGGATATGAAAGCTAAACATGGAAGGAATGAAAGCAAGATCATCGTAAGATAGCTCACAAAATAGTCAAATGTTCGTGTATAGATCAACATTGTCAAGATCAAAGAGAGAAGATGAAATGGATGAAATATGTAGAAGAACTACGCATGATGCCTGATTGCCAGGTTTTCATCATGGTACTTATCCAAGGTGCCACAAGGGAGTGGTTTTCACCATAGGATGAATTTATTTCTCTTTACTTTTGCTACCAAGGTGCCTGTTTCCAGGTTTTCACCAAGGCACATTTTCAATTTTTTGTTATTTTATTTTTATTTTATGGAAGAAGGCAAGCTTTTTAGATAATGGTCCTTGAAAGGATAAACCATGATATGCCAAGGATTCAAAATGATGTGCTCAAAGATGCTGATAGGGAAAGGAACATGGAAGAGAAAAATGGAGGATAGGGTTTTATGTAAAGCGAGTGAGGTTGGAAGATAGGAGGAATAGGCAAATGAGGAAAAAGGATAGAAGGTAGAAGGTTAATGCATGGAAGGATTGTAAAAGGGTAGGTGGAAAGGAAGGAAAGATCAACGTCAACACATACCTTGAAGGGTGGCGAGAGGGTGGAGGAAATGTGAATGAAGGAATACGTGAAGGAATATGGCGAATGGATAGCAGAGGTTGAGGTTTAGGCGCATGAAATGGAAGAATATTTTTGGAGGGAGATGAAGTGGAAGCCTTTGGAAGCTTGAATGTCAATTTCACTTTTTGTTCAACATGAGACTCTCTTATGAGAGACTTTGGAATCCATATAGTCGTAGGCTTTTTATTTCCTTTTGATGATTTAGAGATAATATCTTCAATGATAGATTTTGGAACCCATACTTGTCTTGTAATTTTTTTCTTAGATATCTCTTTTGACTTTATGTTTCCATGTCTATTAGAGGAGACATGGTGATCTTTTTTTGATGGATTCTTGTATTGCTTCTTTTTCTTGTATTGAACATTCAAGTTACTTCCAAAAGACTTGGGATTTGTGGAAGAAGGAGGATATGACTGGTTTAGATGGGTGGGTGGATGAAAAAGATTCAAGGGTATGCATCTATGTTGATCTTGAGGAAAGATGGGAGATGGAGGTATGTAAGGACCCAAGATGGATGACAAATTAGGAGAGTTAGGAGGGGAAAGTGAAGGGACATAAGGACCCAAGATGGAAGGAATGTGTGAAGATCTTTGTAGTGGTGGAAGAGGTCCAAGGATGGAAGTGGAAGATGCAAAAGGATAATTAATAAGTTCATCAGCATCTATATGACAACCATAGATATCAACAACTTTAGAGTGAGCATTAGAATTTTCAATAGAATCATGGACATCTTGAATATGAGCACCTTCTTTGATAGGATTTTTCAAAGCTTGCAAAGACTTAGGAAGAGTAGAAAGTGGAAGTGAATATGGAGTGGTAGAATAAGAAGATGGAAGACTTTGATCTTGACAAGGATCTTTGGATAGCACCAGCACATAATTTGTCTCTTGATTTTCAATAGGCTTAACATTGGAAGTAACAACACTATTTTTACCAACCTTAATGGAAGTATCATCTTTGGAAAGCGCAAGTGTAGTAAGGTTATTTTGATTGTCAATAAGCTCAACAGTGTAAGTAGTAGCTTGATCTTGCTTTGGCGAAGACTTAAGACATGGTGGAATGCATGAAAAAGGGGGTACAGGATCAAAAGAACCCTGAGGCAGATAAGAGACATTGGGAAAAGAAGTGGATGACATGGAGGGTTCTTGATCTTGATCTTTCTTTATGTTCTTCTCTTTATCATTTTTAGAGTCCTCTTGACATGGAGCCACTTCTAAGGACAAGGAAGCATGTTGGGATTGTATGGATGACTTTGGAAGAGATGGTGAAGGACTAGCTGAAGTAGGCATTATAGCATATGAAGGCTTAGGCTCTTTAGGTTTGTCATTATTGAAAGTATTTGTAGCCAAGTGAAGGTTAGCTTGAGTCTCTTTAAGAGGTAGCCCTGGAGGATAACTATAGGGAACCACATGAAAAGTATCAGGGCTTGTGTCAGATGAAGGTTCTGTGAAAGATTTGAAAGACTCGGAAGCTTTAGGAAATGTATGGGTATTGGAGGAAGTAGGGGATGGAAGGGAACCATCACTAGACAAAGGTCCAACATTAACATGATCTTGCTTGAGAGTGTAATCTTTATTTTCAGTCTGAGAGTTCTTAGAGGAGAGATCCTTATAGTATGCATGTTTATAATCAGCGTGGTAAACTTTCTCTTCCTCAAGTGAAACAGATGGATCATCTGGGTATTGTGCATAGAAATCATCAAAGTCTCTTTGATAATCAGAATCATATGGATCACTCTCCTGATCTATCCAATGTGATGGCCCATTTGTAGTAAGTAGGAACGAATGACGAGGAGGACTCTTAGGAACAGAGGTGTCATAGGTATCATTACATTGTCTGTCATCATAGTCATCATAGTCTCCAAAGCTAGATGTGTCACTCTCCGTGGAAGAGGTATCATATTGCTCAATTTTTTTTCGGGGGCATGGTGACATGTACAAGTCTTTATCAAATGGAAAAGAGTATAGAGGTTCCTTTTCTTTCCCAAGTTTGTCAAGCTGGACTTGCATAGCATGTATCTGTTTCATTATAGTGGCGATCAGAGGTTCTTCCTCTTGTTTACTGATTCTTTGAGACATGTGTACTGATTCTCAATAGCTACTGATTTGTTCTTGACACAATGATATTTTTGACAGATTCTGGAACTAGGCTGGAAACATTGGATATCTTGCAATTTGACAATTTCTGACAACTCTCTCAAATTTTTCCAAACGACACTCTGCAGACTCGTACGACACTGGGTAGTCTATGAAATGACAGTTGCTAAACTCGTACGACAGTTGGGTAATACTGAAATGACACTTGACAAAACTCGTACGACTTTTGACTTCCTGAAATGACTTTTGACTCCAGAAAGAACTTTACGTCAATTTTTGCAAAATTTAAGGTTTTCAGTTTTGGATTGTTTGCAAATTGTACTATCCAGATTTTGAAGGTTATACCAGATTTGATCATTTTTAATAGCCAAGTAGATAAATAAGCACGCAGAACAGCAAGCAAGTGATTCCAAGCACGTCTGAAAACAATGAACAAGGGCAAAAGCAACCTTGCGCATGAACAATCAAGTGACCAAATTGTGCTAATCCCTGAGAGTACTAATTGTGTATGTTCTGAAAAAGTTTTGCAATAACGCACATATACCTGAGAATGAAAAATTGGCCTCTCTAGGGTTTTTAGTAATGGTTTGACTCTGCAACTTTTATGATTCAAAGGGGTGAACTCCAATCCCGGCGCACCAGGGTTTTGACACAGTCCGAGAACTTAATCTTCAAGAGCTGCTAGGGAGATCTGACAACCCAACAATGAACCATACCCGTGGAGATTTCTTCCACAAGGACATTTATATAGCGGCTGTCACTACCATGGCGAAAATGGCTATTACCGCTTGAGGTTCCGTCAATGCAGTTTGCCCTGTGAAGGGATTGTCCGCTACGGTTAACCCTCTCTAAAGATGACTCACAATAGTATACCACAAGGGGACTTGGCTCCAGATTCAAGGTTTTGACACCTCTTCACTTTTAACCCAAACAAAGCAAGCAGATTAATCCAACACGCTAAGACAAAGTTTTGTTCCACCAAGGTCTGTGATATCAACTCCACGTGATCTATCAACCTCTCCGGGGAGAGAATGTATCAATCAATAAGAGAAGACACACTAACCAATTTTGATTCACCAAAGCTCGTGATATCAACCCCACGTGATCTATCAACCTCTCCGGAGAGAGAATGTGTCGATCAATAAGAGAAGACTCACTAACTAAGTTGAATGTGAAACGCACTAAGTATCCTCCCTACCTACAAGGATTCTATCGTCAAGAAGGATTTCGCTAGGAATCCAATCTCTCAAGAATCACAAATAGTGTTCATAGGGCCTAATTACTATGTGAGCACAGATGTATGTTCCGAAAGCAAATCTACCAAAAGTATCCAAAAAGTAGAAAGAGGAACACTTAACGTTTAAAGCGAATATGAGATGAGTCCACAAGGTGGAACACTTAACACCTCACACAAGCTGAAAATGAGTCCCCAACTTAGAAAACAAGTGAGTTCCTAAAAGCACAAAAGGGTTGCCAAGTGGAACATTTAACGCTTCTGTCCTGTTGACCCCTCCCCTTTATGGCGCTGAGATTGCAACCACGGGGCGGAAATGAGGGGCCGGCGGATTAGCGAGTCCAATAACCCAAGATAGCAATCAAGATCAATCACAAGTATTCTAAGACTACTTAATGAATCCTTAAGGGTTCACAACCTAGTATCAGTTATGCAAGTGTGTAGAAATAGATCAAAAGCATGAAAAGATGCACACAAGCTTGACACATAAGAGATTTATTTTAAGTCCCAAATCAAAATATTATTAGATGAAGGAGAATACCTGGGATCCTTGCAACACGCTTAGTATATTTTACTTGATTTTTAGCAATTTTTGTTGAGCTTTTCCATGCAAGCAAGTGACGAACTCTCCAACAAGCAAACAAGCAAACAAGATATGCAAAATATATTCAACTTATGAAAACCATAGGGTTAGCTCTAAAAATCAATTATTATCAGTAATAATAACCAGCAATCAACCCAAATGACAACTCATATCATTCATTGAACCATGTAAAAAAAATAAGTGCATACCCATCACAAAACTTTATTTTTTCTTTTGCATTTGACCTAGTCAACAAGATCTAATTTTTTTGATATGATTTTGGCCACAAAAATAGAAATTCAGAATAGAGACCCCTGCTAAAAAACAGAGAGCTTTCCAAAAATGCAAAAATTTTAGAAAAACCTCTTCATTTGTGCCCTAGAGACCCATTTTATCAATACAGACCAGTTTTTGTAAATTGACTATTTGAGCTATGATATCATGTCCAAATTTAAAACACAAAGAATGGACCCCCTATATAATTTAAAGATCTTTCCGAAAATATAAAATTTTTTGAAAAATATGCTGATTTGCGTCAGATATTAATTTTTTCCGGAATTTCAAGAAAAAATTATTAAAAATTCAAAAAATCTCAGAAAATTCTAAATTTTTTACTGTAGCTTCCATGACATGTCACCAACCTGCAAAAAAAATTTCAGATCAAAATTCCAAGCCGTTTGGGAGATAAAATTAAATCTTTGAAACTTTGGGGTTTTAGCTCCCAAAAAATCAAAACCAGCATGCAAAGGTGGGTTGCCCCACGGTGGGCGCCAGAAATGTGTGTGCAAAAATTGTACCTGATCTGTAGACACAACACTCAGTAAAACATTAGAGGTTAGCAAAAATCAAAATCATGCAAAATTGAAATCTAATCTAACCAAGCGATTTACTGCCTTCTAGTAGGTGCGAGATTAATGTTCTCAGATTATTATCGAGATCAGTGACCTAGACGACACCTAAATGAAGGATTTGAATGCAATTGATCTAGATATGAATTGAATGCAATTAATCTATTTTTTTGATATTTTCTATGCAATAAGAATGATAAAAACTGATATGAAATCTATGCTAAATGAAATTGATATGCTATGAATGCTATTGAAAATTGATATGCTATGAATCTAACAATGATATGAAATATGAATGCAAAAATAAGATTGATCTCACAAAGATGTCGATTCGCAAGAGCTTTGATTCTTCAATTCCAATTCTCCAGCGTGATTGTGCAAAATATGAGATGATTTGTGAAGAGCTGAGCCTTTAATTTATAGAAATCCAGGGCTTTGGAGGTGCATGGGAAAAAGCCATAAATCACTCAAATAACTCAACTTGATTTTTGAGTTATCTGATCATAAAAGATAGTTAATTCTCAAAATCATGCAAAAACATGCAAAAATAGCTTTTTAACTCAAATTAGAGTTTAGATCAGCTTTTTGAACTCCAAAAGGATGTTGAGTTCCAAAAAGTCAATAACTTGCATTGATTTTCTGATTTGGAGTTTAACTGTTTCTTTTGAATATGCATAATAATTAAGAATTAAATAAATAAATAAAGTGATTTATCCTCAACTCAACTGATTTTTGAAAATAAATAATTAATTTATGGGTTAATTAACTATTTTACCAAACTTTTATTAAAAATTATATTATTAAATAATGACAACATGCTTTAATTAATTAAATAAGAATTTAATCAATTAAAGATAAGAATTTTGATTTATTGTCAAAATTAAATAATACAATTAATAATAGATAGAATTAAATTTAATTACATAATTAAGTGGCAAATATTAAATCTAATTAATTAAATATGAAAATATTCAATTAATCAAATTTTTAGGATAAATGTGATTTATTGCCAAATAATTATAAAATTAAAGATAATTAAGATAATTAGGAATATTACTAGGAATATTCCCCGATGCAAAATTTAAGATAATCAATTATGATTCGATGATGTTTAGATGTGCCTTAGATTAGGACTTTGATGTCGATTTCGTTCGAATTTGATGATATAGGAGGTTAATGAACTTATAGCCCATTTTTGGGGTATTACACTTTGCAACCTGATTCTATGAATATTCATGTTTCTTTAGCTGATAATCATTGATGTCAAGTTGAAGGAACTGGTAATGTTTCTGTTCCAAATGGTAAATTACATGATGTGCTTTATGTTCCTGATTTGAAAGCTAACCTTATCTATGTTCCTCAATTATGTCAAGATTATAAGGTTGAGTTTCATAAAAAGAATTATCATATCATTGATCCTAACACTGATAAGATAGTTGCTAATGTTAAATTAGATGATGATAATCTCTTTAAATTTTATCAATTTTCCTCTCCTAGATACTCTTTACTTACTACTGTTGATTTTCATATTTGGTGTGAGAGGCTAACACATTTAAATTCAGATTATATCTCTTTAATGCAAAAAGAAAATATGGTAGATGGACTACCTAAGCTTACTACTTCTAAGTTTGATTGCAATGGATGAATGAGTGGTAAAATGCATAGAGAATCTTTTCCCCATAAATCATCTTGGAGAGCTAATAATAAGTTAGTTCTGATTCATAGTGATCTTTTAGGTCCTATGGAAAATAATTCTATTTCAAGTTCTAAATATGCTCTAACTTTTGTTGATGATTATTCTCGTAGAACTTGGATTTATTTCCTGCATAGTAAAGATCAAGTCCTTGATACTTTTTTTGAATTTCATGTTTTTGTAGAAAGACAAAGTGGTTGTAAAATTCAGATTCTTAGGACAGATAATGGTACTAAATATGTTAATCATGCTTTCCATTCTTATTTAAGATCTTTTGGTATCAAACATGAGCTTACCGTTCCTTATACACCCGAATAGAATGGTGTGGTAGAACGGAAGCATAGAACAATAGTTGCAATGGGTAGATGTTTTTTACATGCTAGAAATATGGATTATAAATTTTGGGCTGAAGCTATGGCATGTGCCACCTATATTCTTAATAGAACTCCTACTAAGGCCCTTCCAAATAAAACTCCTGAAGAAGTTTGGTCCGATAGAAAACCCAATTTGTCTCATTTACGAATTTTTGGCTCAACTGCTTATGTTCACACACCTAAACAGAAAAGGAAAAAGTTAGATCCTAAATCCTCACCTCATATATTTGTTGGTTATTCTGAAAACACTAAAGGTTATAGAGTTTATGATCCTCTTACTAATAAAGTTCACATAGCTAGAGATGTTTGCATTGCAGAAAATGGTGTTCATGACTGTTCTCAAATTTCAGATTCTGATTTTAGTCACAGCAACATAGTGCTTGTGGAGGACCAACCTCCTTCTCTCAACCCTATTCCTCACATTTCTATTTTTGCATCTTCTATTTCTGCTCCTAAAGTTTTTGTTCCTTCTGTTTTAGCTTCTAACACTAATGATAATACTAATAAACAGGATAATGATGAACAAATAGATAGTAATGATACTCCTAATGCTTTTGTTCCTTCTAGTAGTAGCAGTGATGATGATGATGATGATGGTAATAATATATTTACTCCTCCTAGTAATATTTTTGTTAATTCTAGGAGAAATCCTAAATGGTTTAAAGATTTACTTAATGAGGGTGATGATTACATTGCTAGAATGGGTGGACTTAAACCTAGAAGGATAAATTACTGCAATTATGCTCTTATGTCTTCTCTCTCTAATTCTAATGATCCTCAAACTTTAGCTCAAGCTAAAAATCAACCTCATTGGAAAACTACTATGCAAGAAGAATATGACTCTTTAATTTCTAATAATACTTGGGATTTAGTTACTTTGCCTCATGGTAAGAATCTAGTTTCTTATAAATGGTTATATAAAACTAAGTTAAATTCCAACAATGAAATTAGTAAATTTAAGGCTAGATTAGTTGCACGTGGTTTTTCTCAGATTGAAGGAATAGACTATAATGAAACTTTTGCTCCTGTTGCTAAAATGCCTATCATTAAAGTTGTTCTTGCTTTAGCTGCTAAAATGAATTGGCCTATTCACCAAATGGATGTTAAAAGTGCTTTCTTAAATGGTGATTTGCATGAAGAAATTTATATGTCTCAACCTCCTAGTTTTATTCAACAAGTTAATGAACATTTAGTCTGCAAACTAAAGAAGTCTATTTATGGTTTAAAACAGTCTCCTAGAGAATGGTATTCCAAAATTAATGCTTTCTTCATTTCTCAAGGCTTTGAAAGAAGTAAAAATGATCCTAACTTGTATATTAAGCATAGTGAAGATAACATTATTATTATCATTTTGTATGTTGATGATTTGATTCTTACTTCTAGCTCTAACCATTTAATTTCTGATATTAAGTTCCAACTCAACCAAAAATTTCAAATGATAGATTTAGGATTGTTACATTATTTCTTAGGAATGCAAATTTGGCAAACCTCTAAAGGTATTTTTATATCTCAAAGTAAATATGCTAAAGATCTTCTAGATAGATTTCATATGAATGATGTTAATCCTACTTCAATTCCATGTGATTTAGGAACTAAGTTAATGATAGATATGGAATCTCCTTTCATAGATGCTACTCCTTATAGAGAACTAGTAGGTAGCTTAATTTATCTAACCCTCACTAGACCTGATTTATCTTTTAGTATTTGTTTAGTTTCAAGATTTATGTCCAAACCTCAACAAAATCATTTCAAAATTGCTAAAAGAATATTACGTTACATTAAAGGTACTATTAACTTAGGATTATTTTATGCTGCAAATTTTGATTTTACTTTAAAAGGCTTTACTGATTCAGATCTAGGTGGAGACCCCAATGATGGGAAATCTACTTTTGGATATTGTTTTTTCTCTTGGTTTAGGTTCTATATCTTGGAAAAGTAAAAAAGAACAATCTGTGTCTCTATGTTCTACTGAAGCTGAATATAAAATTTGTACCCATGCCTCTAAAGAAGCTCTATGGCTGAGAAGAATACTTGAAGATTTGGGTCTACCTCAACAAGAACCTACACCATTGTATTGTGACAATCAAAGTGCAATAGCGTTGGCAAAGAATCCAGTTTACCATGCAAATTCAAAACACATTTCTCTCCACCACCACTTCATTAGAGAGCACATTGCAAAAAAGAAATTTTCCCTCATCCATTGCAAAGGTGAAGATCAAGTTCCAGATATTTTGACAAAACCTCTTTCTAGAGAGAAATTTGAATTTCATTGTAACAATTTGGGTTTGATACCCCTTGATGTAATTACCCCAAGTAAAGATTAAAGAGGGGTGTTAGAATTTAATCTTTCCTTGGTTATTTATGTATTTAATAGGATAAACCAAGGTATCCTAATGTATTTTTGTCCTCTAGTCCAAGTGGGAGGACATGTCATATTTGTAATTCCTTTAATAAGGAAAATAGGTTATTCCTCCTTATGAGGATGCCCACACTTGGCACACACATAGTATGAATGTGGCACTCATACACATAGGGAGTTACATGCAAACTCCTTCATTCATCTCTACTTAAAGAGATATTTCTCCACACACTTCACACTAATTTCTCACATTTCTCTCACACAATTTCTCTCCTTTCACATAGTAGTTCTATCATATTGTATTGAGCTTCTTGCTCATATTCTTTCTCTCTCTCTTTAGGCTTTTCATGCCTCATTCATAATATCATGAGGTTTTTTTTATGTTTTTCCCCCTTCAAAATACTATCTCCTTGTTTCATTGTGCTTGGTGAATGCTCCTAGTTTTTGCAATTATTCATGGTAACGCTTATTTTCCTTGCTTATTGATTAAATAATTTCCTAACTCTATATTTTGTTATTATTATTTTAACAGAAACTCACAATAATCATTCGCATTCCACCAAGAAGGTTTTACTCTAGGTTCAAAGTCTTTCATTTCAGGAAGCATAATGAGTTTCTTTGTGATTAACTTTCATAATGCTGATTCGAGAGATTCCCCTAAAGGAGTAAAATTTCTTCGAGGTGACATAAAAGGCAATCTTGGTTTTGATGAGTCTTTATTGGTGTTTGGATTTTCTAATTGATTGTTGTAGGTACCTTGAGTAGCATTGGCCTAACTTGTGAGATTGAGAAGGGGTTGTGTTGGTTTGACATTACGATTATCAACAATCCCATCATTGACAATGTTTTTGTTTTTATTCCAGAATTTTGATTTGTCATTGTTGTAGTTGTTGGGATTGGAATTTGAGGACCCAGCATTGTCTTTGGAATAAATTTTTATCTCACCTTTTCGGACCATGGCTTCCTCAATCTTGATACCATTTTCTATGAGCTTATTGAAGTTTGGTGGACATTGCAATTGTAACCTATAACTCATTTTTGGTGTAAGGTTGTGCACAAAGATATCCATCTTTTCTTATTCAGGAATCATTCATCGATATTTGGAAAACAATTGACGCCATCTTTGCAAAAAAGTAAGGAAGCTTTCTCCATTCTTTTGATGTGCATTGCAAAGATCAAGCGTAGTGACTTCATGATGTTATATGAATAATGAGTCACAAATTTTTCAAGAAGCTCATTGAAAGATTTGATGCCTAGTGGTAGTTTGAAGAACCATTCCATGGCTTGTCCTCCTAAACTTCATGGAAATAGTCGCATAAGATAAGTGTCATTGTGAGAGACTTCAATACAAGCAACACAAAACTCATGAATGTGGTCTTGTGGATCTGAATTCCCTTTTTATTTGTCAAATTTTGGTACCTCAAAATGAGGAGGGAATGGAATCATTGCTAAATTATTATCAAAAGGATAAGGACATATATCATCCAAGGAATACTTCTTAGTTGATGATCCAGTTTGGATGTCACGGATTTGTTGTTGAAGCATCTAGATTTGTTGTAGAATGGGATCCAAAGATAATGTGTTTCCTTGAGTGTTTTGGGAAACATTGTTGTGGCAAGCATTTTTTGGGGAAGCATGGTTCTGTTGATCATTTTGAGAAGCATTGGATGGTTGCTTGGTTTCTTTTGCTCCATGAGTATCTTGAGAACTACTAGGAATTTCTTGATTGGTTACAATAGTCTGTTCTCTAAGATGAGAGATATCAAAATCACTTGGTAGTTTGGCTCCTTGTTGAGCAAGCATGAGTAAATACATCTCTCTATCTAGGTCTAGGAGTCTTTCCATGACATGATAAAATCTAGGATCTTGTGTAGCATCCCTAAGTTCTTGATCTTTGGATTCCTCTTCGGATGTAAAAAGTGAAGTTTTCTTAGGAGCTTTAGGCCAAGGATTTTCTTCATTACTTTTGTTTCCTACCATTTTGTCTAGGGATTCTGAATCAATGGATTGTTTTAGTTTCTGAGATCGAGTTTGAACCACAAAAATGTGAAAATTGATTTGTGGGATGAAAGATTTTTGATGAAAAGATATGGAAAGAGTGGTTGATAGAAAAGATAGTGAAAAAGTGTTGAAAAGTGATGAGCCAACTTGATAAAATCTAAGTCAATAGGAAGTATAGATTTCACTATGATATGACAAAGAAAATCAAGAGATAGTAACCTAGGTAAGTTTGATTGAGGATGATAGATCCTGATAGGATAAACTCATAAAGATCAAAATCTGATAGATAGGGTAATGTTTCAACACTAGATTTGGAATTTAATAAGATTATAAGAAATGATTTGATGATTTTTGGTGAAGAAAGGTTGATGAAAATTGATGAAGAGTGATGAAAATGGTCAAACTAAAGATCAGAGGTTTGTGTAGCTTGAATGTTTTCCCAGAATCTGACTAAAGACAAAAATGGGTATCTGAAAAAGTGATTGTGAAATTTTCAAAGTTTGTGGAAATGCTCACTGTTGTAAATGCACAGTAACAAATGCACAGGATGGATTGATAAATGCATAGGAAAATGAAACAAATGTGCAGCAAGTGTGAACTGATGCAGGGGGAAATTAACCGATGCGCAGAATAGTATAACATATGCGCGGAAAAATTTGATGAATCCACAGGAATTTGTTTCTGATGGATTGGAATTGTAAGATGTTGAATTTTGTTTTTTGATTTTCTGATGTTCTAGTTTTTTGGCAAATGGAAAATGCATAAACACACACACGCAAGATAGAAATGATTTAATCTAATTGTTCTAGTATGAATGCACAAACACGCTTACAATCCTAAGGTTGGCAAGGATAATATATGTTGAATCCCAACTAGGATAATAAAATCTAGCCATGCAAATCCACAACAAATAGCCTAGGAACTTGGAGGCATGGGCTCCTCCTTACAATGCACTCACTTCTCAGGTACACCAAGTTTCAAATTCAATGGGTCATTACTTCCCAAAGAACTGCTATCTCTACTATGAACCGTGAGTAATGTGAGGTGTCTTCACGGGCTTGGGTGACCCCTTGAGCCAGCAAATAGAAGGTTTTTGGCCACTAAACAAAAGTATATAATAAGGACATCTGTTCAGGTGGTTGTGATCAAGGCATTTTCCCAATTAAGGGGGCTCTCCCAATCTTTTCAAAGCAAGGCTTTCACCTCTACTAAGTAAGACTTTAATGCACCACTAGGGTACTAGAGGAGATTTTGGTTGTCACAACGAATTCACACCTATCTAATGTGAGACTAATCACACTAGCATTTTTTATATACTAGTTTGGAAGGGCTTGGCTTTAGCCTGTTACCGGTTGGGTCATTCTTTGGGGTGATTACCTCTTTTCCCACCAAAGACTGCCCTCTAAAAATTATAACAGTTTCTCTTACACCCAAGGTCCACGAATGGCGAGGGGAGAGGATACGTTGTTAGAGCAAACCCCTTAAAAATCTGCAAAGAAACTTGTTAGAAATTTTGGCAATGGGGTCTTCAAAATAACATCCTATAAAACAGCCTAAAATACTACCAGAACAAATAGAAACTTGTTAAAAGGTTAGCAAAAATTAAATCTAACAGAAAACTAAATTTTACCACAGTAACTAACAAATGTGCAGAATAGTGAAATAAATGCGCAGCAATTATGAGTGGATGCGCAGTAAAATGAAATGTATACGCCGAGAGATTATGTAAATGCACAGCAGAAAATTATGTATGCACAAAGAGATGAGGTGAATGCACAGTTTTATACCAGTTAGTTGAAAGAACAGAAAGTGAAAGATGACAGTTTGATAGAAATGAATGCACAACATAGAATGATGAATGCACAGGAATTGTGGATATATGCGCAGGAAAAACTTGGAAATGTCTGCACATGGAAAACTGCAAATTAAATGTTAAAAACATGGGGATGGCCCCACGGTGGGTGCCAAAAATGTATGAAAATTAGCTGTACTAACTACTCTAAATAATAAATTAACTATTCTAAGATTAACAAATCAAACTAATTAGCAAACAATAATGAAGAATACATTAAAATTGAAGCTAAAACAAGGTTTTACCTTCACTTACCATGTAGCTTGTCTCCATTGTCCTCCTACGCTCTGATTTCTTGGATGTGTTGAGCTCTCAGATTTCCAATTTGAAGCTCCTTGCCCAAGATGATACCAAAGTGTGGAGATTGAGTGAATTATATGCAAAACTAAATCCTAATTATGCAAATATGGTGAATGCAAATGATATGAAGATGGATTGATTATGGCTTGAATGCTCTTGAAAATGCTTGATTGCTTGATTACAAAAATACCTATTAGCTCACAAAGGGGAAATTAGGCTCCTTTTATAGAATTTTGGAGGATCTAAGTCTAGGTGGCACAATCCTATGGTGGAGAATGAAAGGTGGAAGATCCTAGGGCTAGGATTGACTTGGTTGAAGGATTTGAGAGAAAGGGGGATGTAGTCAGAATGTGAGAGGAAGAATAAGGATGATGTTCCTCTCACATTGACATGGAGGAGAACAAGGTGGAAGGGAAATACACATGTCAGGTGTCTCACAAAGACCAAAGAGAGAAAGAGGGAGAGACCTTTTCCTCATGAGGACTCTTTGTACAAGTGTCCCATGAGTCACTTTTGACCCTTAGAGGTGGCTTGAGAAGCCCCTTAGGAATAGGGCATGTCTCTTGACTTGGTTTAAGAAAGGACATGTGGTCATGAGACCAAGTCCTATGAGGCCACATAGCCCTTAAGAATATGACATGTGTGGGTGAGGATAATTATCAATAAATAATTAATAATAATAATTTATTTTAGCCAAAGTGATGTGTCAAGTGACTAGGTAGGTGAAGTGGACTAGGGGACTTAGTCATATTTAGGTGATTGTGTATTTAATTAAATCACTTTAATAAGACTAATTAGAAGACTTAGGATAGAGGAATAAACTATAATGAATTTACTAAATAAATTGAATAATCTATTTAATAAATAGAGGAAATAATTATTAATTAAATAATAAATATTTAATTAATTTATCAAGTCAATATCAATTAAATAATAAATATTTAATTAATTAATCAAGTCAATATCAATTAAATAATAAATATTTAATTAATTAATGAAGCCATTTTTAAGTGTATACAGATCACAATTTAAATCCTTTGAAAAGTCTATAGAGATCAACGTAAAAAGAGCACTTGATGAGAAAAGATTTGAGAAACTAAAGAGGAAAGTTGCACAAGATAGAATGGTTCTCAATTAGAGTATATAAGTAATCAATGAGGCTATAAATGAGGGAACCAATATATATAAATCCAGTTTGTATATAAATAAATTTGTGGCAAGTTTTGAGGAGAAAATAAAGAAATATGTGAATCAATTGGAGCAAACTGCTCAACTATTCAATCCTATGCAATCCTCCATCTCTTTTGTAGAAAGTCAAGTTGTGCCCTTGTTTGATAAAATGATGTTTTTGGATAAAGACAAGCATAAAATGATCAGAAAAGTGAATGAGATGAAAAAATTCATTGGTCCCAAACTTCACGCACTTTTCTGCTCCTTGAAGGAAGCTCAAAGGAAATTGCAATATCTGAACCTATTGATTTGATGATGGTAGAGACCAATGCATATAAATTCAATGAACATATATCTATTTTAATGAGCCTAAGGCAAGGATGGGAAATAAATTTACAACTTTTGAAGACCGTCTATGCAAAACTTTTTCCATTAATGTAAGTAATTTTTGCTTGTACATAAGCGGCCTTTATATTTCCTTTGAGTTTTTGGAGAAAATTTTGTAATAATTATATTGATGTATTGGCTACACCATTTTCCATTGATGTCAAAGGGGGGGATATGGAGTCAAAAAAAAAAATGAACTATGAATATACATCTAAGGGGGAATTAGATAGAAATTTTAAAAAGAGGACACTTAGACAATTTTTCACCAAGTGTTTCCATCAATGCCAAAGGGTGAGATTGTTGGCAAGATGGAAAGAAACATAGCCAAATAGTTAGACTTTTGTGATTGATGGAAACAACATCATGAATAGGTGTCATTCCCACTTGCGCAATCTATGAGGAAATCAGATCAAGTGTTAGAAAAGTTTTTAGCTAAGTACAAGAAATAGGGCATACAGAGCGGACATGTTTTGGATCTGCACAAGCTACCAGTTAAGTATTTTTGTGTGTGTAGCTAGGGAAAGAATAATTAAGGTATTCATGATAATACCAAAATTTCCATAGCATATCTTGGTGTTCGTAGGAGTTACACATTTTTTTAGTGTCAGTGTGCTTACAAAATAGTCAAACAAGGATGACATGATTGAGAATATTATTGCACAAGTCACCTAGACGTCTTTTATGGTCAAATAATAGTCAAAATAGTTGATCCAACATGTGAAGAGGAAAATCAATTATTACCACTAATTTATTTGAGATTTGAATTATATTTTTAGGTAGTGGAATAGAAAACGGTTTACATTTCCCAAGAATATTTTTATGTCAACCTATCAAGATGCATTAGGATTTGCACAAGTATAAAATTAATGAAGGAAATAAGTTAAATTCTATTGGATAATTTTGGGGCTGCCAAAATATGTTTTGGGTGTGACAACACAACTTTTTGTGAAAGGTTTTCATATCTAAAGCAATTTTTTTGTTGCAGAACAAAGTCTTGGTGGAGTTAGTGAATTTAGAATATCAAATATTTATTTGTAATTACATGAAACTATAATTAGGCATAGTTAGATGGTATATTTGATAGTTCATTATATTCAAATAATAAAAATTTTGTTTGTAAGTTAGTGAGACTTCCTTAGGGTGGGTGCCCAAGGTTAATTATATTGAGAAATGAGCTCTAGGAAGTGTTCCTAAATGCATGTGCATTCTCTACTTATGTAAAAGATAATATTTTTATAGATTATTGGCTTGTGGGTATCATCTCCACCATGGTTTTTCCCTTAACAAGGTTTCCACGATAAAAATTAGTGTTGTGGTTGTTCTTCTATTTGTTTTGTTCTCATGCATATTATTTTTCAATATGATTTTCAAGTTAGAACTAATTTTATTGAGCTAGATTAAATTTGTTATAACATTGATTCACCCCCCCCTCTCAGTGTTCCCTCTTTCTAATAGTATACCTCTTCTTCCATCTCTCCATTCAAGAATGCATATTTGGCATCCATTTGATGCACTTTAAATTCCTTATTAGCAGCATAGGCAAGAAATAATCTTACCTCTTCCAATCTTGTTATAGGAGAAAAAATTTCATCATAATCAATACCTTCCATTTGAGAGTATCCTTTGCACACCAATATTGATTTGTTCCTGACAATTTCTCCTTCTTCAATTATCTTATTTTTGAACACCAACTTGGTACAAATAACATTCTTATCTTTAGGCATTAGAACAAGAACCCATTTATCATTATTCTCAATCTGTGACAACTCTTCTTCTATGGCATCAATCCAACGATCATTGTTGCAGGCTTCATCCACACTATTTGGCTCAATCTCAGAGATCAAGCATACCTACTCTTGAGAAATCTTTTTCCTAGCTTGAACTCCCTTGTCATTGTCACCAATGTCTGATCTTCAAAATGGTTTAGTCTCACATACCTTGGTGTCTTCTACCTTTCCATAGGTCTTTGATATTCCTCTTCTCCACTTGTATATGCATCATCATTTGCAGTCACTGAACCACTTGGAGCTTGCATCTGAACTTGCTCTTTCTTAACCTGATTACTACTAGAATTCTTATCATCAATATCATATATACAAGTCCTGGATAGATTCCCAAAGCTTTCATCCACCTTTACATTGGTACTCTCCACTTACTTATGTGTTATATGGAAAGCACCTTCATAGGGTTAGTATTGCAAATAAATGAATATAAGAACTAAATTACCAAAAACAACAATCTAATTTAAATAAATAATTGACAATTAAGCACTCTATGGATCTATTTAGGTTTTCTAATGTAAATCTCTCAACAATCTTCCATTAGTGACAGCCCTAAAATGAGAATGAATGATAAAGCAACTAAAAAGTTCAATTCCAAAAAAATAAGCCTTAATTAGTTCTAAATTTGCCTTTCTAGCTCAAAATTGCAAGAGGTTTGATGTTATTCTCAGATTTGTGGATGATAGTTGATTGATTTAAGCCTTTATTTTATAGATTTTGGCAACGGTAGGGGATAGATTTGATTTGATCATGGTTGGATTAGGGTTAAGTTCATGGTTCCACCTTTGGAGACAATTTAAATAGATTGTCCTCAAAGCTTGGGACAAAGAGACAAAATGGGTGGACAAGATGCTCTCACCTTATGTGTGATTGAGATTCATTTTGAGCTTGATCCATGTGAGCTTGATCCTTAAATCCCATTGGTTGATGCATTTTCCTCCCATTTGGTGGTTGAGGGAAAATAGAGATTTAATAATTGAATTTATTTAATTTGTTTAACCATGTGTACCCCTTAAATGAGTTGATTTGATTTAAATTGAACTATGCAATTAATTAGATTAATTGCACAATTTATTGATTTATTTGATTTAAATTGATTTATTGGCTTTTGATTTTCAATTAAATTGGATTATTGACTTGATTGCAATTTAGCTTTGATTTTAGCTTGATTTTATTGATTTGATTTGATTTTTCCTTGATTGATCACTTAGATTAATCTTGTCCATTTTGAGGTGATTACAAATGCCCCTCTTTGAATCAATGTGTGAAGTGCATCGGTTCAAAGAATGTCTTGATCATTTTTTATGTGAAGTCCTGATTAGATTGATGTTCAATTTGATGTTTGATAAAAGATGCAGATCTTGATGATTAAAGCTAATGCAGTTCTGATTGATTGAAGTCCTCAATGGTCGATATGATGATAGTTTTCTGATATGATGCCTGATTTGATCTGATTCAATGTTTGATGCCCCACTTGATTGTTAAGCAAAAAAAAAAATCAATGAAAGATTAAGCTCTGATTTTATGTTATGCTCTTGATTTGATGATTATGATGTCGGTCCTAATTGTTTGAGTGTATGCCCCCTCAGAAATGAATTGAAATTTGATCCTGGTGAAAGATATTGCATTTTTTATCAATTAGTGTGGAAAAATAGTTCATTATGAGCAAATTCCAATTTAATTTTTGATAATGTACTTGTGATGTAGTGATGAAAAATGCCCCTGATTTAGTTGAGTAGGTGTTAATTTTAGGTCCCTTGTCATTTTCTAGTAAAAAATGCCCCTTTTAGGTCAAACTAGGCTATATATAGGGATAAAAGGCCTTTTTACTATTCATTTTTACCCTCTCTTTTGACTTTTCACTCTGACCCCCTTTTGAGCTCTTTTACAATGGTGATCTTGATTCATGAGCATAGGTTCAAGCAAGGCAGTCATTATCAGCATCCACCCGGTGATGGAGCTCCGGTATGTACCCTGACAACTTGCTTTGTCTGATTTTTGCAATTTGATTTGAAAATTTTGGATTTTTCTAGGAAAAACCTATATTTTTTATTTTTCAATTTAAATAGCACATATAATATTTTAAACAATGTGTAGACCCCTCCTGCTACGCATCTATAGTTTTCTGCAACGTGTACAACCTTTTAAATAGTGCTTACAAATGCTAAGGGCATGTTTCGCATTCTCCCTTTCTTGTAGTGCTTTCAAATTTGATTGCATTTTTAATATTTTTAGTAGCACGTACAGGGGTTTCCTGTAGCACGTACTAAGTCCTATAGAGCTTACACTTTATTGTAGCGCGTATGATAATTTCTGTAGTGTGTTTGATATTTTAAATTGTGTTATTGATTTTCAATGCTTTTAAGTAATGAAATAGCTTGTATACCCTATTTGGTCAAATTTGCAAGCCTCTGAGTTAGTTTTTCGATCTGTTTGATGTCGACAATCAGTCGATTGGCTTATGTTTTTGATTTATGCTTCTAGCAAGTTGTGTGATGTCAGTTCGCATCATTTGATATTGAAAATTTGATGGTCAATCTAGATTTAGATGATGGATGATGATACATTTTCCATCCCCTCTAAGTAGAATTAGGAAAATTGATTGTGGTTTGATAGGTTTAAATGTTTGATTGACTTAAGATAATCCAATATGTAATGATTTTGATTTCTAATATGTTGAAACTTGCTTTTGTAGGCTCAGCTTTGAAAGCTTCAATTTTGAGGCCTTTATCCTTTGCCTTTTGATATGATCGATGACTTGAGCGGTCCAGAGCGTCGAGTGATAGGAATATGTGGTTTGTCTTTCCTTCTTTCTCTCCCTTGATTCTGCATGAATTGAGGTTTACTTACCACTGTGGCAGAGCATTGGAACTCTAACCATAATACTTTTCATTTATTGATGGGAGAGATGACCATCACTCTTGAGGATGTCTATCGGTTGTTGTGCATCCCTACATATGGGGAGCTTGTTTACTATGATTAGGTCTATGATGGCACCGTATGCAGACACTTATTTGAAGACCCCACTATAGGAGATGAGAGAATTCATTGGGCTCAATTTCCATCTTTTCCCGTGCTTCATGCAGTTCTTGGTGCACTTGTTGGTGGCTTCCTGGTTCCTGATCGGTGTGGTCATGGATTTTCCATTGGTTGGGGAAGGGTTTTGGAGGATCTGATTGTGCATCCTCACAAATTTGATTGGGGATCTTGTGTCTTAGATCAATTATACCATGAGCTACATTATGTGGTTTATCATCATGGGGCCACTCTTTCTTATGGGGTGGTCCTTCAGTTATGGACATGGGAGCATATCCCTGTCACTCATCCTATATCAGTTCTCCATCAAGATGTGGGTTGGCCTTTCACCTAGTTATACGAGGAGATAGTTGTGCAGGCCCACCTAGGCAAGGTGGATTACTGGTGCTACATTATAGATGATATCAATCAGGTAGTTTGGTGACCATATATTGGTTGTGATGCATGGCCAGAGGATGCAGTGGAGTTACCATACATGTGCATGCCTCAATGAATGATAGGGAGGATGCCCTTGATTATAGAGCATTTTTTCTTCCAGAGATTTCTATGATAGTATGGCTGGATACAGGGGATGTCATAGGGGCTAGCCCTATACGCTCGTGTAAAGGTGGAGAGGTCCCTCTAGGGCCCTCAGATTTATTATAGGATGGCATGAGATGCCTTGCTATAGTTTCCCCATCATGCATGGGATATGAGAGATCACATCATTGACACCGGCATGACTGATGATTATGCTTAGTGGTTTGTTCGGAACCCTTTTTTGAGATTTATAGATCTATTTGAGATAGTACCGGATATTGAGGAGTCAAAAGATGATGGTGGGGATGGTAATGGTGGTCAGAGAAGGGGTCATCGAGGATGATGGGGGTGGCATGGTGCTAGAGGAGGAAGGGTTGTTATTCCTATTATTTTTTATGCTCCTATTCCTCCTAGAGGTGGTGTGCAGATGAGAGGTGGGTGGGTGAGAGTGAGGGGTGGACCATTTTGAGCACTCCATGAAGTTGGGGTTGATAGATTGGCTAGATGGGATCAGCATCAAGTGTGGTTATTCAGGTAGGTGGGTGCACAGGTTGTTGCTGATGTGGATGCATAGGCAGCACAGATTTTTCTCGATCAGGGATAGGGACCTCCATAACCTCCTCCTCCATAGGGTCTTATTCCTCCATTAATTACATCTTCTTTCATTCCTTCTTCTTCCATTCCTTCCTCTTCCATGGCTCCACCATAGGCTCCTCCTACACAGGATCCTCCATAGGCTCCACCTACTTAGGCTCCTCCTACAAAGGCTCCAACATCAGTTGGTGATGTTTGAGTTTTATAGTCCAATGTGTCAAAGATCAGGAAGTGGGTTAGTCAATTGGGCAGCATGATGCAGGAATTCATGGTTGCTATGAGTCAACATGGCTATAGGCTATCTTGAGTAGAGCTCCAGATACGGATCCTAGTCCTAATGGTGCCGATGGTTCTGGTAGTTGATGCCTATATGATGGATCCATTCTTTTTTATATGATGATTATTTTTGATATCAAGACATTGGACTCATATTCTTTTATTAGATTATGTTTATTTATGATTGATACTTGTTATGTATGCTAGACTTTAATGCACATATTCTGATGGGCTCTTTGATGATACCATGGACTCTGATACATATTGATAGATTTACTTTATATGATTTCATTATGTGTTGGACCTCTATTTTAGGTGCTTTATATGATATGCAGGTCTATATGATTCTATCTTTACATGCTTTGTTTTTATGCTTTTCAAATATAGTTTATGATATGAATGCACATGTTTATGTTCCTATTGATGCAAATGATTGTCTTATTTATGACATAGAATAGGTGGATGCATGTGATACATGATTTAATGTTTATGTGATATATGATGATGTATAATGATGAATATGTAATGGTTTTTAATGATTAATGCTATGTGATGGTACTTATGGATGTATTTTATATAACATGATGATAATGCAATGTAATGCGATGGATGTAAATGAGATGTAAATGTGATGTAAATGCAATGACCTAATACACTTAAATTTTGAATATAATTCAATGTTTAAATGCAATGTAATGCGATGGATGTAAATGAGATGTAAATGTGATGTAAATGCAATGACCTAATACACTTAAATTTTGAATATAATTCAATGTTTAAAGGTAATTAACTTTGATGAATGCACCTATATGAAAAATGCAATGTATCAATGAGATGATTTAAATGCAATGTTTTTAGAATAAATGAAATATAATTAATAATGTCTTAATGATGTGTCTAAATGATGAGAATTTAAAGTGAATGCAAACTATTGTAATGTAATCTAAAATGAACTTAATGATATGATGAATCATAATGAATGGATCAAACTACATGTATGCAAACTAATGCAAATGTATTTTTAAAATGAACTTAATGATATGAAACTATAATGATAATGCAATGATTTGATTTAAAATGAATGCAACCTAATACACTGAATCTAAATGAACTAAGGTTAATGCCCTAAATGGATGTAAGATTACAAGGAATGAGATGAATCTAAATGCAACACGATTTAAATGCAATTGATCTAATGCAAGATGCCTTTGTTTTTTATGTTTGATTTCCAACACACTCTATTACATATAGTTTTTTTATGAACATTTGATTTTCAATTTTTTATTTAACTCTACCCCCTTTCCTTTTTCTCTTTTTCAAATCTATTTTCAAGCTAAGAAAGGCTAACCACTAAAATGCATTTAATCTAGGATGTATGCAGCTATTTGTCACTATTCACAAATTAGGAGCTTATATTCATCATTGAACAGTTTTGAAGCCTAAAATTAGTACAACCATCACTGGTTCAACCATGATGATATGACCACAAGTTTCCTTTCCATGTTACCTTCCCATTCTTGGTACAAATATCATTGATTGAAATCAATCTTGAGAGTATGAATACCGATTTCATCAGATTCTATATTGCAAGTGGATTGGGGTATTATGATTTTTAAGATCAAAATATCCACGGTATCTTGTTGCGTAAACAAACAAAGATCTCAATTTTTCCATATGTACGTGTCCTCGATGATTCTTTGATGATCATATCCTTAGACAAATAATACATACTTTAAAACCTTGACCTTAAGACAGTCATTCAGAAACCAATAAAATATCATGCTTTCATCATAGCTTGTCTAGTTTAAAAACTTTCATCGATTTGCTAGAAAGACATGATTTCATCAATCAAGTCAACACTTACAAAATTTTACACTATTTTTTTTTCAAATCCATATTTCAAGTATAGTTCCATCCATTTCATACCTTTAATCCTGATAAAGATAAGGTCTTTGTGAGATCTTGGATCAAAATTTTGTGTTTATTTGATTGATGTTAGGATATAGGATTATGTGTCTAAGTGTTTTAATTTATGATTTGATGAATTGATTTGGTGTCATATTGATGTTTGCTTTGATGAATCCTTCCTCATCTAGAATAGATTTTCCCCCAGTTTGATGTGATTGCAATTGTTGGACTTGGGACATTTTTTAAATTAGTGACAAAATATTTAGGTACTTGCAAATGCAACTGTGGAGTTTTATTATGCAATATATACAAATGTTGGCGAATGCAATATTTACAAGGATGAAAACTAGGTATGAGACTGACTTGGACTTTCAATGGTGCCTATTTAACAAGTTTTTACTGATTGAATGGATTTTCTATTTTTCTATTTTTCAAGCGTTTTCCTTTTTTTGCTACCAAGGTGCCTATTTTCTAGGTTTTCACCGAGGCACTTTTTCTCTGTTTATAATTTTTTTGTATTTTCTCTTTTTTTCAATTTTTTTGTATTTCATATCATCAAGGAACCTATTTTCTAGGTTTTCACCAAGACAACATCATTTTGAGGATCATTTATGAACGTTTTTAGCTTTCTTCAGGCTCAATTTTCCACTATTTTTTATCTTTTCTGATTTGTTTTCTCTTTTATGTTTTTTAATGTTTTTAATATTTTCAAGATCTCTTTTGACTATGTACAATAAATAGGATTCTCTTTCATCTGGTTTTTTGATACTCTTTCTCTTTATCCCTGTTCATTTGCTTCATGTGTAGAACCTTTTCAGGTGTATACTAGTGATAGGTTCTTGTAACTCTTCTCCTTCAAAATCAACTAGTCTATAGATGCCTATCTCAAAAGATGAAGTGATCACAAAAGGTCCTAACCATTTTTCTTCCCATTTTCTTTTCTTCTCTCTTTCTACTTGATTTTTGGGTTTTTCTCGCAACACTAGATCACCTATATCCTCAGTTTGATGTGCTTGTTATAGTTCCTTGACATTCAATTCTGATACACTTTTAATTGGTCAAAATCTTGTTGTTGTCTTTCATCTAATAGCACCAATTCATGCAACCTAGCCACCCTATAGTCTTATTCACTTAGTAACCCATGCAATGAGACTCTTAAAGATGGAATTTCTACCTCCAAAGGTAAAACTGCTTCTGCTCCATAGATTAGTGAGAATGGTGTAGCACCTGTTGGCATTCTGATACTTGTCCTATAATCCCATAGAGTAGGGTTTATTTGAATGTGTCAATCTCTACCTGAATTATCCACGGTTCTCTTCAATATTTTTAAGATGTTCTTGTTTGTTGCTTATGCTTATCCATTACCTTGTGGGTAATATATTGAAGATGAGTGGTGTACCACATGAAATTTTGTACATAGTTCTTTCAAGTCCTTGTTCTTGAAATGTTTTGCATTATCCATTATGATGGTGTGAGGAAAACCATATCTACAAATGATGTGATTTGATATAAACAAGGATATTTTCTTTCCTATGGAAATGGATAAGGGTACAACTTCCAACCATTTGGTAAAATATTCTATTGCAGTAATGATGAATTTATGACCATTTGAAGATGGTAGATAAATCATACCTATCAAATCCAAACCCCATTGATAAAAGGGCCAAGGTGTAGTCATAGGATGAAGTTCTTGTGCTGGCACATGGATCAAGTTCTCATGGTACTGATATTTATGACAAGTTTTTGCAAAGTGACAAGTGTCTTTTTCCATAGAAGGCCAAAAATATCCTATCCTAAGAAGTTTCCTAGCTAGGGTTAAACCATTCTAATGTGACCCAAAAATTCCCTCGTGGATTTATTGTAAGGCTATCATTGATTCCTCTTTATCTAGACACATTGAAAGCATTACATCTAGACTCTTTTGATACAACATGTCAGATACCAAGGTATAGCGAGAGGCTTGCCGTATAAAACTTTTCTTTTGATTTTTGGTTTGGTCCATGGGTAGGATTTGGTCTTTTAAGTATGTGTAAATGGCTCCATACTAGGGTGAGTCATGTCTCATTAGTAAGAAAATGGTGTGAGGATGGGTAGGGTCAAATGCAGGTTGCTCAACTTCTTCTGCCAGGAATTCATATCTAGCGCTTTGATCTAGTTTTTGGAGAAGTGATGCCAATGTAGCCATTGCATCTACTACATTATTCTTACCCCTTTGTACTTGCTCAAATGTGATTAGTGTTGGTTCTTGGAATGGATTTTACACTCCATGAGACACAAATATACCTAAGACTGATTTTGGGAATGGTCAGTTCCAAATATGGGGAAATCTATAGGTAACTAGACCAACTATAGGGACAAGACTTCCCTCTTCACTTCTGGCTTTGTAGAACCAAGGTGGGTGCACAAAATCCAATAAATAAAACACTCTTTACAATACCAAGAATGGATTGAACAAAGCAGATAATAGGAAGAAAGTACTAAATGATAACCAGTCATTCATTGACTCTCGATTGCTATAATGAAACCGATACCCACAACATAAAACTGAAAGGATAGAAAGGATAGAAAGGATAGAAAGGATTTTAATTTGAGTTCTTGCATAATGTAAACAATCATGCCAAACTTGCATCACTATAGGAGATACTAATTTTTGATTAGTGCCTTGTCCATTGGGAAATACATCTAAAACATATAAAGAATACAAGAACAAAGGTTCCAAACCATAAACACAATAAACCAGATTCATACCCTGCTTACAAAACATCCTTCATGTTGAACCAAATGAATCTATGCTTTACTCAGAGACTTTTAACTTGATCCTAGACCAAGGCTGAGAAATAAAACACATACACAAGTAAACCATGTGCAAGGAGTCAAAAACCCAAGATTCAAGAAGCACAACAAAAGGAGAGATCTGAAAACTAAAAACTATATTAAGTATGAGGACTCAAGTTCCTGTATTACAAACTATTCTAGAATACAACACTTTAGACAATATGCAAAATATTTTGAAAGGTTTTCCACTGTATTGACACAACTAGAAAAATATATTAAAATCTAGACTGAGGATACACACTTAGCTTTTCAGCTTCCTATGTCAAGAATTTTCCAGCCAGCCCCTTCTAAATGATCACAAAAATCATTTTATAGGAACAAGGATGCAATGAGAAAAAGATCATTTTGGTAAAAAACCCTAAACCAAACTAATCAATCCCAAGGTCTGCAGGAAAATAAAATTTGATCTGTTTGTACTCTGCAAGACATTCCCGGGAAAAAGCTACCCCCTTTTTCTAAGAAAATCAAATCAGCAATAAAGTCCTTGAAACAATCAACAAATCTGATATCTTTGTGAACCCAACAATAATCTCTTCAAAGAAAGCCAAGTTGCTAAAAATCTGATTTTCCCCCTTTTCCAGATTTGCATACCAATCTGATCTGAAATGAAAAATCTTCACCAAACTCTGATCTTGGATATAACAGTCATTACTACTCTTGCCCAACTAATCAAATCTAAAAATAACCACTGCCAGTGTATTCCTGGTCTTCTTGTGTTTCTGAAAACATATAATATGCCCATATTCTGATAAAAATAAAGCCTCCAAACATTACTTTCTGTGAGCAGATAGTCATTTAAATATTTGGATTTATTTCAATAGTTCAAACTATATAATCCATTTTAATTTATTTCTGCAGACTTTGAATTTCAAGGTGGGCCCCCATGTGCCATGTGGCACCATCCTATTGGGTCAACCGACCACCTCATCACCCTGTCAGACCTCTACATCATCTATGCCACTTGTCACTCTCTGATTGGCTTATCTCACTGATTGGGCATCCTCCTTCAACATCCTCACCGCCTTGCCACATCGTAGCACATCATTGTCCCGCAATGCTATCCATCATGCATCTTCCTCATCGTGGGGCAACAATGACCGTCAATCTCTTGGCACATATCCTGAGGTACCTATCTGCACAGTTCAAGTCTCATCAAAATTTTCTTACCTTCTGTGCAGGACCCACTCGCCAAGTCATCATCCACGTCAATAGCCTCAATCCATGTGTGTGTGAGTTTGGCCCTCCAACCGGGCATCCACTTTGGACACCTCAATATTATGTGTTTTGGCTTATAAATTACTTGTTTTCACTTCACATGGTCAATATGGGATAAAGTCTCATTGGGATTAATAAATTTACTTTCAAAATTTTACCTTAATATGTGTCAGCTGGCTAGCCCCACACAAAGTCCTCACTCTCTCCTTCCTCTATCTTCTCTTTACCTCTAATCTTTTTGTTCTTCCTTTTAAACAACTTTATTACATAGAACAAAGTGAATGTGGGATAAATGGCCCAACGCATAACCCTTATTTGGCTGGCCCCTATGATAGGCATTCAAATGTTTTTACATTACCATGGTGATGAATCTACATGGCATCCCTAGTAGCCTCCTCCTAGGCCTGCTCACGTAGTTCTTAGAAGCATGTGTAGCATTTGGAGGTCTCCAAATCTTAGTGCACAACACCCATCTATTTGTGTGTGAGCAGCATTAGTTGCATGTTTGGTGCATGGCACATATGACTAGTATGCAAACGTAACACTTCTTTGTGCATGAGTAACAACACTCTAGCTCTACACATGTACTCAATTTGGTGCCCCATGAAATGGTATGCAAAGCTTTCTCTTATTTCCCCTTCCTTACAAATGCTGGCACATGCATGGGAAAAGGCCCCTACAAAATTCTCCATTTGTTTGGTGCATATTTCATATTTGATGCACACAGCAAGGTAGAGGAAAACATGCAGCACTCTTCCCTCTATTCGGCATGCACACAGCCATCTTGTATGCAGCAAATGTGATATAATTTGAATAGTGTGCCCAGCATATATAAACATGTGTGCCTCCCATTCTATACAAACAACTGGTGTATTCCAATCAAAATGTGCATCCTTTATATACGTAGTGTTCTTTTATTCATTTCTTACCCTGCACATAGCATAATGTTGGTGTCCTCACATAGTATGCCCCTGGCAGCCCCTTGTTTGTGACTACAGTACTTTAACAAATTTGGTCTATACTCTACCTGCAAACAAATTTGCAGTCCCAGAACTCACATATGCACAACATGAAGGGTGTTTTTCATTGTTTAAAAGAAACTTTGAAGTTCATTATTAAGAGTGGAGCATGTAGCCCAAAGAAAAGTATGTATGCACAATGGGAACTTGGGCAAGCTTCACTTAACACTTTGCAGCCTTCATGGGATATGTGTGAATGAAAACCTTGATCCCATTCACTATTAAAACATCTCTACTTTGTGTCTCTTCAAAACTCAAACCTTTAGTCATAATTCCAAGCCTCAATAGAATCTTCATCACTTTCATCAATAGGCATCTAAATCCGCTGCTTAAAATTTACTGAAAATGAAATGTCAGGAGTAATTTTATGTGCACATCTAAAAATGATAGAACTTTTAAAATGATGTAGCTGGTCGGGCCCCAAGTGGGTTCGGCCTAAAAAAAATTTGAATTCAAACACCTTACCCTCAAACAAAACCAAAATGACTGGTGCTTGCAACTGGATCCAATCCGGACAACCGGAAACTTTAAACAAAACTTCAAATTCTATCACTTTTCCATTTGGCAAATTTGAATAAAATGCCTCCAATCGCACTATCAAAAGACCAATCTAAACATATCACTAAAATCTAAAACTTGGTAGACACAAACCTTGTAGTATAGAGAAACATCATGTTAGACGGCTTTGCCTAAAGATAAATGAGGTAGGAGATTTTAAAACTTGAAAATGCTTGTTCAGAATTGTTGACAAACACAAATTGAAAACACTGTCGACTACCTCGCAAAGAGATGATTTAAAAATATCAAATGATGAGTTGAGGGTGAGCCACTAAATCTGGCAGAAGCCTCATATACAAGGAATGAAAAAAAACAACCCTCAACTGGAGATGAGCATCTGAAAAAAAATCTACAAATTTTAGAAAATGGCTACTTTGGAAAGTTATTCTATCTGCACTTTTCATCATTATTGAACACTTTTTACCTGACCTTGCAATCCAATCAAATGAAACCTTCACAATTTGAAAACCTGGATAGATGATCTCTCTCACACATAGAAAATAAGGCTACAATGAGATTTCCAGGATGATAAACCGATTATCCAGAAATAAACTTCAAAGTCAGCCACTTAGAATATCCCAAATTGAAAGGTAGTGAAACAGTATAAATTGCATCCAGAACTGTCTGAGGAAATGGGTCAAATAGATTGGCCATGATCTAAAACTCATCAAGGGGAATCAATTCCAAGTCTACAGTATGGAAAATCATTCAATTATGTTTGACCTCAAATCGGGTGCAAATGGAAAGACCCCAAAGTAAGCCACTCGGAAAATTGAACTATGCACTCCTGGAGAAACTTAGCAATCTACAAATGAAAAGGCTCTGGAAAACATGTCAAACGGGCACATGGGGGAATAAAAATTGGTATGGACACTCTTTCTCATTCCTACAACATGATGCAACAACCCGCATGTCATAAATATCAACCAAGTGTCAGATGCAAACCTTCAAAGTAGGCCCTTCAGTAAAAACTGGACAAAATGCAAAAATGGAGATTTGTAGAATGCCCTTCAAATGGGTACCTCCAAAACATGTCAAAACTGAGATCTGGGAGTTGCAACCAACTTTATATGCTAAATGAAAGGCAAGGAACACATTACCTAAGCACCATCCCATGAAAATCAATAGGCCTATCCTTACATGCACTTGAACTTAGGTCTTTTAAACTGGTCTTTGAAGGGCACAAACTTTGCCTTAGGAAAATTCTCTAATTATGGGCTCAAAACTAGATGGATTTTTGAGAGCACCAATAGTGGCTCTAGTTGGGGACATGTGCTACTTGTGGGTATGTAGAGAATTCATGAATCTTTGGTATAGCAGACCATTCAAAAAATGAAA
The DNA here is from genome assembly GCA_027943335.1 of Chamaecyparis obtusa. Taxonomy (NCBI): domain Eukaryota; kingdom Viridiplantae; phylum Streptophyta; class Pinopsida; order Cupressales; family Cupressaceae; genus Chamaecyparis; species Chamaecyparis obtusa. The sequence continues at coordinate 904,797 of BSBK01009051.1, read as the reverse complement.
ACTGACTTCTTTCTCTCTCTTCAAAAACAAGGAACCTTAGTGAAAGAAACACACCACACAACTGAAAGAAAGAAAATGTACAATATATACATTACTTGCAAAGGCTCAAAGCCTCAAAATTGGAACCACTTCTTACCTCTTTCATATATATAATTTTCATCCATAAATGAAACTAGTCGCTTAAAAAACTTTTGACAAACATGCTGCCAACATATATGAAAATATTTGGGCTGGAAGGTAGCTCTGTACCTTCCATAACCCACACTCTTTTAGTCACAACCAACCTCATGTACATATTCTAGAAAATACAGAACATCCTTTATCTCTTCTTGTTTAGGACTGGAAGTATAAAACTTATCTAGTAATGCCTCAAAATATACACTACAATGATGATCTTGCATTACTAAAATCTCACCTGACTGAGAAGGAACCAGATCTTCAGAGTTATCCTTGTGAGATACCTCAGCCATTGAATAACTTGGTTCATTAGTTTGTGAAGAAGCAATGTGGTCAGTTACAAAATTGGTTTGCAAACTAAGGGGAAACATCTCCTCACAAAATGACTAAAGACCAACATTTTTCTCACAACTTCTATGAATGTTTTGCACACATAAATCTGTATGATCAAACAATGTTTCTTCTAAAACTTGTAGGGCTAAGAAGTCACATTCAAATTTATCACTTTCCTCAATACTCTGATTTACACAATAATCTCTGACACTAAGCTCATCAAAATCTGAATCTATACCAGCATATGAATCTTCATACTCATTATACATGACATTCTTATATTCCTCACACTCATATGCATCATAATCTTGCAAAGTATCCAATCTAGTTATGGGAACAAAATTGACATTATATGTATCATGCTTCATACCCTCACTAACTTCATCACTGTCAAAACACATATCCTTCAGGCATGAAAGTGTAGAGTCAAAAATAAGAGGATACCTTTGAAAATCAGCATCTAAGAGGTCTAAGATTTCCTCACTGTTCAGTGGATATTGGATTTCATTTTCATTTTCTTTGGTTTCTTATTTGATGCTGAAAATTTCCTTCTTGTTTGGAATAGGAGCTGAAAAATCTTGGCTCCCATTATCTTGTGCAAAACCATCACTGCAGGAACTTTCATCTGCATCATAATTATCTCTTTGTTGTTTGTACAAATATCTCTTATACCGAAACAAGAAGATTGTTCTCTTATGTTGATAAAAAGAAAGGTCTACAAACTTAATAGAAGCATTATCAACTGTAGACTCTTCTCCAACATCTTGACATTCACTAAATTCACTATTAACATCATAACCAGCATTACCAGTACAAAGGGAAACAACATCATCAAATTTATTTGCATAAGGGTGCCCACAAGAAAACCTTTCTGTCATATCCCCGCAATCTGATTTTGTATCTGCAACCAGTCCATGATCACCACAAGAACTCATACCCTAATCATTCTCACCAAAGGATTTATACTTATATAAATCATCTGCAACATTTTTTATTATCAAAATAGAAATCAATAGGGTCTAACCTTCGCTGATTAGATAGATGTGTATACTTATTATATTTAGTTGTCAACAAATTAGAGAACTCATCACTACTGAGGGAAGGAGAACTTAACTCATTTGCATGCATTGCCTCTTCATGACTAGAAGTACTTGCAAAATCAATATCAGAATCCTAATCATTTTCATTACCAGAAGAACACACTTCCTTACTCGGTACAACATCATAACTGATGTCAATTTTGGAATTATGAGAAATGATGTCCAAATTTTTCAGCACTAGATCACACAAATCCAGAGACAAGTCATCCTTAATATCTTCATCAAAATCTTCACTCAAATAATTCTGACTTTCAAATTCATACATCTATGAATCAGTAGAAGACCTTGTATACAATGATTCTGATTTTTTATCACTACTATAATTTGAATATTCTTCTGACATAACTTTATCATTCTAAGAAACATTATCATCTTTAAATATAGGATTCTCTAGGATAATGTTTGTATTATTTCTTTGCGGATGATCCTTTTGCAATTTATCCCATTCATCATCATCAGTAAATTCTTCTAAGAACAACCACTTGAAGTCAATCAATGAAGATATATGTTTTGGGGGTAAACTTAAATACCAAGCAACTGCAACCCCTTTAAGGGATCTCCCAAAGAACATCATGCTAACATCTTCATCATAAATCTAATATTTTACAACAAATCTGAAGAATTCTAGGACATGTCCTACTGCTGAATTTGACAGATCATCAAAGACTAGAATTAAATCAATGATCTTACTAGGGAAAGAATTAGGGGATCCATGAACATGATCACAACTTGAAGCTCTATCCAACTCGATAAAACATAGCCTTCTAGGCTGACTTATTTGTTGATTATCCATTTGATTTGAAGCAATATGAGAACTATTCATCTTGTTATGTCCTTACAAGAGGTATACCAAAATATTTAAACCTCTATGACAACATTCAGAGTTTCATGAAAATATATTCAACATGGAAACATGAAACTGCTCTATGTCATTCTTCCCTTCTTACTAGTGATGAAACACTTAATAGAGAACAAAATACTTCACAACTAATCTTATGGAAACACACATAAAGATCAAAAATACCTGGAAGCATTATGGTTGAAATTCAACTTGTTGAATGGAAAGCCTCTGAATCTAAAGCTTTCTTTGTTGAAACAATTGTAGAGCCACCACCTCCTTGAAGAGGACAAACACCTTAATAGCTGAAAACTCCTTTTGTATCCTTTTCCACCAACACAACAAACTTCAATAGGGTACACACATAGTTTATCAGCACTAAAAATATATCATATTATGCACTGATCAAACAAAGAACTCAGAGTCACCACTCGCAACTTGGTGAGATGATTTAAAACCTTTTAAATCTAACTCTTTAAATCAATGGAAACCACTAGACAAATAAATAAGTTGACCAGGAGTCTAGCTCTACTTGTACCTGTGTTATTCATAATAAGTTTACTCAACATGTCCCTAGCAGAGTCACCATTTTGTTGGATCCTAGAATGGATTTTACACTCCATGAGGCACCAATATACCTAAGACTGATTTTGGGAATGGTCAGTTCCAAGTATGGAGAAATCTGTAGGTAAATGGACCAACTATAAGGACAAGACTGCCCTCTTCACTTCTATCTCTATAGAACCAAAGCGGGTGCACCAAATCTAGTAAATAAAACACTCTTTACAATACCAAGATTGGATTGAACAAAGTAGATAATAGCAAGAAAGTACTAAATGATAACCAGTCATTCATTGACTCTCCATTTCTATGATGAAATTGATACCCACAACATAAAATTGATACTCGTCATTGATTTTCTTAATAACTAGTTGGGAATCTCCATAGATTTGTAGCTTTGTTACTTTTAATTCTAATGCCAACTTTATGCTGATGACCAATGCTTCATACTCAGCTATATTATTGGTGCATGAAAATAATAGCTTGTATGACTTTGGAATTGTGGACCCTTGAGGAGTAATCAATAGTATCCCTACCCCTGATCCATGTTGTGTATAGGAACCATCAAAATATAATTTCCATGTCTTTGCTTCAACATTAATGATTTCAGAATATGGAAATTCCACTTGGATTGGATGTTCATCTTGTAAAGGTGACTCTACTAGTTGATTAGCTATTACTTGGCCTTTGATATCTTTTCGATCCACATACTCTATGTCAAACTCACTTAGAACCATGACCCATTTGGCCAATCTTCCATTCAGTGTTGTTTTGCTAAGAAGGTATTTAAAAGGATCATTTTTTTATATGAGTCAAATTTTGTGAGATAATATATAATGGCGTAATTTTTGGGAAGCAAAAACTACAGCCAAACATTATCTTTCAATAAATGTGTAGTTCAACTCATACTTCACCAATGTTCTTCTTATGTAGTGTATGGCCTTTTCCTTTCCAGCTTCATCCTCTTGAGCCAAGAGTGCCCCTAATGCAAATTATGTCACTGAGATGTATAAAATTAAGGGCTTTCCTCTTATTGGTGGCATTCATGTGGGTGGATTCATTAAGTACTTCTTCAATAAGGTGAATGCTTCTTCACATTTCTCATCCCATTTGAAAACTGTGTCCTTGTGAAGGAGTTGAGTAAAATTGTGGCACTTTTCTACTAATTGGGAGATGAACCATCTGATGGATTGAATCATTCCTTCAAGTGATCTCATTTGAATTATATTTTTAGGTGCCCCCATTTACATTATTGAGTTTAATTTGGCTAATTCTACCTCTATTCCTTTGGCTGAAACTATGTATCCTAATAGTTTTCCTGATTGAACACCAAATGCACATTTCTTTGGATTTAACCTTACTTTGAATTTCTCCAATCTTGTAAATATCCTTTCTAGGATGGGTATATGTTCCTCCCTTTAATGGGATTTAGCAAGTATATCATCTACATAGTCTTCTAGAAACTTATGCATCATGTTGTGAAATATGGTCGTCATGGCTCTCTGATATGTCACTCCAACATTCTTGAGACCAAAGGGCATAACATTCCAACAGAATGTTCCCCACATGCATGTAAATGTCATTTTGTCTTGATCCTCAAGTGCTATCTTAATTTGATTATATCCACTAAACCCATCCATAAGTGAGAACATTGAATGTCATGTTGTTAGATATACAATGGTGTTTATGCTTGGTAGAGGAAAATCATCTTTTGGGAATGCAAGATTAGGATCCCTGAAGTCTGTGCAAATTCTGATAGATTTGCATTTTTTTTAAATAGGCACAATGTTTTAAATCCGCTCGGCATAATCAATGGCTCTTATGAACCCCACTTTTAATAATTTCTCTAACTCCACTTTTGCAAGCAATGCTATGTGTGGATGCATCTTTCTCAATTTATGCTTGATGGGTCTCACTCCTTCTTTAATCTTTAGATGATACATTATCAAATTAGGATCTAGTCCTAGCATATCATCATAGGACCATACAAAATTTATTTGTTTCTCCTTGAGGAATTTTATGAATTCCTTTCTTTCTTCACTAGATAAAGATTTTGCTAGATGTATGATCCTTGGTTTTGATTCTAACCCAATGTTCACTTTCTCTGTTAGCTCAATTAGGATAGGTGATATTTCTGCATAGTGCTTAGGAAAAGCATCCAACCCTTCTTCCTTAGGTTCCTCTATTGGGTTTTCACCTTTGGAAATGCTCTTTATTTCTTTCTCTTTTTTATCTAATGTTGCCACAATGTGGTTTTCAATATTATATTCTTTCCATTTTTTATTTTTTTCACTTTTAATTGAACTAAAAGGTTGGGTACTTCCCTTCATCAATTATTCTTGGTATTCCATGGTAGAAGAAGTTTCAATTGCATTGAGGTACTGGGACACCAAGTTATCATTCAAGAATGTGGGGAGGATGGTAGGTTCTACGGAATCCCATTAAATTAGGTTTGGATAGATAATAGACAAGGGATTGATGTTTTGGGTTGGTTCACTAGGTTTTAAGGACATGACCTCATTGGAAGGATCAAACATTGTATCACTCAAATCTATGATATGTGCCTCTTCTAGGTGTTCTAGAGAACTAGGGTCAAAATATTCCTCACTCGAATCCTCTTGGGTTTCTAATGGGTAAAAATATCTTGGGTTAAACCTAGGGTTAGATTACTCTATAGTATGTCTCCATGATGGAACATAAGGTTCTCCTACCCATTGAGTTTCTTTAGATTTTGGATTTGGCATAGCTTCTAACACTTCATGGTTAGAACTTGAAGCTTGATTCTGACTTGATTTTGGGGCTTGTTCTTTTCCCTTGCTAGAAGTATAGGTGTGGATTACATCTACCTCTTTATCTTGGCAAGACTCACTTGAAAATGAGTCCCACTCCCAATTTTTTGAATCTTCATCAATTTGGGAACCTAATTACAAGATTTGATCATAAACCCTAGGATACTTCTTTTGAGTGTACCCTTGTTCTAGGTACCCTAATCCAGTCTTTTCCTTACTATCTCTCCATGACATTTCAATGGGTTCATTTAGTCCTTCATTTCTTGTACCTAAATGCCCTTGTCCTTTATATCCCATCTTCTGCATTATTTGGAATCCTTTGTGATATTGCTGAGTGGGAATGCTTATGTTTCTAATGCACTTTTCATTGGTACTTGATTCTTCATCCTTATATAGCTAGTTTAATATTTCATTATCTTCTTCATCCATGGATGAATAAGTACTTTCCCTCACAAAGTGTTCATTGTATTTATGAGGTAAGCTAGATGGTCTTCCATGGGATTTGGGAGATAAGGGTAGATCCATCATAGATAATGAGTATTCACCTACACCTTTTAATTTAATTTGGCATTGCTTCTCAAAATTCTTCATTATGTGATCCATCTTTTGATAATGGGCATCCTTGGTGTAGATTTGAATAGATATAGCTTGGTCTTCTTTTTTATTTTCATTGGTACTTTCATCACTAACTTTCTCTTTTCCTTTAGTCGATGTAGTTAAGTTAGTGGGAACTTGATGATTTTCAACAACACTTTCTTTTTCTACCTTTTCTTTTCCTTTCAAAGATGGAAGATCTTTTGAGCTTTTCCCTTGTTCTATTATTTGGGACATAGAATCCTCTACATTATGTGTGACTAAGGAGTCATTTATAGGCTTCATGTTATTGCAATAATGGAAAGGGTTTGAATTCCCACTTACCATGACTTCTTGTCCCATGTAGGGAAATTTGAGGCATTGATGATAGGTTGAAGGTATAGCCTGCATTTGCATGTGCTCAGAATCCCGTAAAGCTCCCCTTAATACCACAAACACATAACAGAAAAAGAGAAACAACAACAATAATATGCAAGAATAGAAAAATTGGCTTCTTATTATCTCCACAAATGTGGAATTACAAACTTTCAGAATTACAATATGCAAAGCCACATGGGCATTCCCTTACAATATTCTATAGGATAAAGCCTCAAACTATTACCCAGAACTATTTTGCAAAGGTTCTTCTGTAACTTTTTGTTTGAAAGGGTTTGTATCCAATAACATGCCCGATGGATTACCACCAGTCAGGAAGATCAGTCATCAGATGGACTTGATCCCAGGAGCGAGTTTGCCGAATAAGGCAGCAAACAGAATGACACCTGCAGAAAGTGAGGAGTTGAACAGACAAGTACATGAACTATTACAAAAAGGATTGATCCATGAGAGTCTGAGTCCCTGTGCTGTACCAGTGGTATTAGCACCAAAGAAGAATGGAGAGTGGAGGATGTGTACAGATTCTAGGGCAATAAACAAGATCACAATCAAGTACAGGTTTCCATTGCCACGAATGGATGATATTATAGACTGTTTGAGTGGAGCTGTGTATTTCTCAAAGATAGATCTGAAGAGTGGATATCATCAGATTCAGATCAGAGAAGGAGATGAATGGAAGACTACCTTCAAGACAAAGGAAGGACTATATGAGTGGTTAGTCATGCCTTTTGGGCTAACCAATGCACCGAGCACTTTCATGCGGCTCATGAACGAGGTTCTGAAAGAATTTCTGGTTAAGTTTGTCATTGTTTACCTAGATGATATTTTGATCTTTAGTAAGACATTGGATGAGCATATGATGCATATTCGTATGGTATTTGAGAAGTTGAGAGAAGAGAAATTGCTGATTAATTTGAAGAAGTGCAGTTTTGTGAAGAAAGAGTTGGTGTATTTAGGGTTTTTTGTTTCAGGAGAAGGTCTAAAAATGGACCCAGACAAGGTACAGGCTATCCTTGAATGGCCTACTCCAAGGAGTGCTACTGAGGTAAGATCTTTTCATGGTCTAGCTAGCTTTTACAGAAAGTTTATCAGAAATTTTAGTAGTATTTGTGGACCCTTGACTGAAACAATGAGAGGGGATAGAAAAGAGTTTAAGTGGACTAATGGGGCAGAAAAGAGTTTTCAATTGTTGAAACAAAAAGTTACAGAAGAACCTGTTTTAGCACTTCCAGATTTTAATAAGGTGTTTCAAGTAGATTGTGATGCTAGTGGTACTGCAATAGGAGCTGTTATGAGCCAAGAAGGTAAACCTGTTGCTTATTTCAGTGAGAAGTTAAATGATGCCAAGAGGAAATATTCTGTTTATGATCAGGAATTTTATGCTATAGTTCAGGCATTAAAGAAGTGGAGACATTATCTACTTCCTAAGGAGTTTGTTTTGTATACTGATCATCAAGCTTTGCAATATTTGAATAGTCAAGGAAAGTTGAATCAGAGGCATTTGAAATGGGTTGAGTTTTTACAGAGTTATACATTTGTTTTGAAACACAGGAGTGGAAAGTCTAATAGGGTTGCAGATGCTCTTAGCAGAAGGCAACTATTGCTAATAGAAATGCAGATTGAAGTGGTTGGGTTCAAGGAACTCAAGAATTTGTATCCAGAGGACCCTAATTTTGGTGAAGCTTGGAAAGCTTGTACAGAACCTGTTACTCTAGACAGGACGAAATGGTTGGATTTCATCATCCAGGATGATATGCTATTCAGAGGGAGTCAGTTGTGCATTCCACGAAGTTCTATGAGGGAGAATCTCATCAAGGAGAAGCATAGCGGAGGATTGGCTGGACATTTTGGTCGTGATAAAACCCTTGGTTTGGTTAGTGAGAATTATTATTGGCCACAGTTGCAGCAAGATGTGAAGAAGTTTGTACAGAGTTGCAGAGTATGTCAAATGGCGAAAGGAGTGAAGTAGAATACAGGGTTGTACCAGCCATTGCCTATACCAGAGAAGCCTTGGGAGGATATCAGTATGGACTTTGTTCTTGGTTTATTGAGGACACAGCGGGGACATGATTCAATTTTTGTAGTAGTTGACAGATTTTCAAAGATGGCACATTTCATTCCCTGCAAGAAGACTAATGATGATGTTCATGTAGCAGAATTGTTTTTCAGAGAAGTAGTGAGACTTCATGGTTTGCTGCCAAAGACTATAGTTTCAGATCGGGACACTAAATTTGTTGGATATTTCTGGCGAACATTGTGGAAGAAGTTGAAGATAGATTTGAAGTTCAGTTCATCACATCACCCACAGACTGATGGACAGACAGAGGTGGTGAATAGGAGTTTGGGAAATTTGCTGAGATGTTTGGTTGGGGATAAGCCAACAGGATGGGATTTGATTTTACCACAGGCAGAATTTGCATACAATAATTCTGTCAATAGGAGCACTGGTAAATCACCATTCCAGATTATATATGGAGGTAGTCCAAGAAATGCATCTGAGTTGAGAAAGATAGATAAAGGAGAAATAAGTAGTGCTGAGGCTGAAGATTTTGCAGAACATTTGAAGAACATCCATGGGGAGGTGAGGAAGCATATTACCAAGATGAACGCACAGTATAAGGCTAAGGCAGATGAGAAAAGGAGGTATAAGGAATTCCAGGTTGGTGATGAAGTCATGGTTCATTTGCGGAAGGAGCGGTTTCCAGTTGGTACATATAACAAGTTGAAAATGAAGAAGTTTGGACCATGTAAGATATTGAAGAAGTATGATTCAGGAAATGCATATGAGGTAGAATTGCCTAGTGAGCTGAATATTTCACCAGTGTTTAACATTTCAGATCTGACAGAGTATCATGAAGGAGGTGTTGAAGATGAGATCATAGCAGCACAGTGGAGTATTCCAGCAACTAGTTCAGACACTAAGGAGATCGAAGACATACTGGATAGTCATGTTGGTAGAAGCACAAGGAATAGGACATATGAAGAGTATTTGGTCAAATGAAAAAGATGACCTGTAGAAGATTCATCGTGGCTAACAAAGGAGGAGGTTAACCATCTTGGTTTTCCTCTGCACACCTGAGTCGTGACAGGGTCACTTCTCAAATTACCCTAGGTGTCTGATGCAGGAGCATCCTGGGTGTAAGAGCAATCTTGTATCACCCAAAAATATTTCTATTTTTATATTCAATAAGGGCTATTTTAGTGCAGAGCTGCTATTTATGGAAAGTTACTATTTTTGGTAATTTTTGCATGTGCTCAGAATGATCTGATTTCTTTCTTGGAGGTTCATTTTGGTCATGTAAGCCTGCCAGTAAAGTTTCATTGCCAGATCAAGTGTATATTGGAAGATATTGAAGATTTTTGGTATTGGCAGCAGGGTACAGAAACTTTGAACTCAGTTTTGAAGGCTTTAGAGGCCCTGAATGAGGTCAAAAATTTGGGTGACGGGCGCTTGCATGGTTCAAGCCTGTAGAGCACTTCGTGGCATTTCCGAAATGGGGTTATAATAGCCGATCGGGTCAACTGGTGATGACTTATGGTCTTCGGAAGTTGGGCCACCTGAAATGGCGAAAAATAATTTTCTTCAAAAATTTTGTTCGGGTTTCAAAGGTTATCTTGAGCCGACTGATGTAATAAAATGTAAAATAAAATAATTCTAAGTTTGGTCGGCCTTATTGGCTAAAATTCTGGAACCTTCCTAGGCGGTGGATAATTGCCTATATAAGGAAGGCTGTATTATTGTCTTAGGCATTTCAGAATAGTTCTGGGTAATAGTTCGAGGCTTTGTCCTACAGAATATTGTAAGGGAATGCCCATGTGGCTTTGCATATTGTAATTCTGAAAGTTTGTAATTCCACATTTGTGGAGATAATAAGAAGCCAATTTTTCTGTTCTTGCATATTATTGTTGTTGTTTCTCTTTTTCTGTTATGTGTTTGTGGTATTAAGGGGAGCATCCTTCATCAAGAACTCATTCAACAAATCTGCAACTTCTACAGGAACATCTTCTACTTCCTCTTTACCAGCTTTTGGAATTAAAGCAAAACATACATGCTCATGCCTCATACCATCTAGGAAATTTCTTCCATCAACAAAAGTTATCCTTGCATTACCACATACCTTTTCTTCAGTCTCCTTCAATGGTTTTAGCTTATGTCACACTCCATCCTTTGTCAGGGAATAGGTATTCGCACGACCATCATGTACAGCACATCTATCAAACTGCCATGGTCTACCCAACAACATATGACATGCATCCATAGATATGATATCACACAATACCTCATCTTGGTATCCGCCAATCTTGAACTTCACTAGGCATTGTTCACTGACCATGACCTTGTGGTCATCCTGTACCCAGGCAATCCGATACGGATGTGGGTGTTTCTATCTCTTGAGCTTCAACTTTGTCACCATCTCTTCTGACACCAAATTTTCAGTGCTTCCACTATCAATAATCACATCACAACATTTACCTTCACACTTACACCTGGTGCGCAACAGGCTCCTCCTTTGCTCAGGTTCATTCTCACCACTCAACAGGACTCTTCTGTTAATCAATGTTTCTCCTCTTTCAGCATCTTTAGAATTTGATGATCTGGCATCTTCATCTACATGTGCAACTCTGGCCTGGCCTTCATTTCTCCTGTCTGTTCTGCCTTGGTGCTGAGGACATTCAAATGCCCTATGACCTTCTTCTCCATAGTGAAAACATGTTCCACAGAAGCCACCTCTTCCAGATCCTTGTTCTCTTCCTCTTCCTCTCCGATCTCTATTATTCTAATCCTGGAAGTGATTGGAATTATTTCCTCGCTGATTTTGGCTGCTACTGGCCTCATCCTTCTTTTTTGGATCTTCATTTCGGCCACCATATGACCGTCCACCAGATCGTCCACCGTGACCTCTTCCGTTTTGTCTGCTCTCGAACTTCTTGTTCAGCTTTTCCTCTACTTTTAGGGCAAATTGGTATGCCTCCTCAATACTATTCATTCAAACCAGATTCAACTCCTCCTGAATGCTTGGCCTTAACCCATTAAGGTATCAGGCAACTTTCTCCTTATCAGCTTCGGCATGGCCTGTTCTGATGAGGAGTCGATAGAACTCCTCTGTATACTCCTGAATAGATTTTCCTGCTTGCTTCAAACTTTGCATTTTCTTCAGTAGGTCAAGCTCATAATCAACAGGAATGAACTGTCACTTCAATTTTTCCACCATCCGATCCCATCTTGTGATTTTATCTTTCCCTCTTCTATTTCGCTCCAATTGAATTTCTTGCCACTAGATCTTCGCATGACCTTTCAGTCTGGCCTTCGCAAATTTGACCCTATCAGGATCCTCAACATCTTCATACTCAAAATACTCCTCACATTCATTGATCCAGTCAATCAATTCCTCTGGGTTAAGATTTCCAGAAAATGTAGGAACCTCAATCTTAGGTCTTTTCCCAATCTTGGAAATCACCTGAAAAAGTCTTTCTTCCTCCTGGTTCACAATTTCAGCTTCTCCTTCTTGATATTCTTCTTTGGCTTCATCCTCGCTTTCATCTCTGACATTAAGATTCATTCCTCTGCGAATCTCTTCTTGCAATGCTCGCACTTGTCTCTGCAGCTCTCTAACCTCAGGTGTTACAACACCAGCTCTTCCGCCACGTTCCCTTCGTGGAGGCATTTTCACGATGCGCGCTGAAACCCTAGCCACGGTCCTGGTGCAAACTACCTCACAGTCGGTGATCTATTTACACACTCAAGAACTCCTGCTCTGATACCACTTGATGAAGGATGCTCCCCTTAATACCACAAACACATAACAGAAAAAGAGAAACAACAACAATAATATGCAAGAACAGAAAAATTGGCTTCTTATTATCTCCACAAATGTGGAATTAAAAACTTTCAAAATTACAATATGCAAAGCCACATGGGCATTCCCTTACAATATTCTGTAGGACAAAGCCTCGAACTATTACCCAGAACTATTCTGAACTACCTAAGACAATAATACAGCCTTCCTTATATAGGCAATTATCCACCGCCTGGGAAGGTTCCAGAATTTTAGCCAATAAGGCCGACCAAACTTAGAATTATTTTATTTTACATTTTATTACATCATAGTCGGCTCAAGATAACCTTTGAAACCCGAACAAAAATTTTGAAGAAAATTATTTTTTGCCATTTCAGGTGGCCCAACTTCTGAAGACCATAAGTCATCACCAGTTGACCCGATCGGCTATTATAACCCCATTTCAAAAATGCCACGAAGCGCTCTACAAGCTTGACCTGTGCAAGCGCCCATCACCCAAATTTTTGACCTCATCCGGGGCCTCTAAAGCCTTCAAAACTGAGTTCAAAGTTTCTGTACCCTGCTGCCAATACCGAAAATCTTCAATATCTTCCAATATACACTTGATCTGGCAATGAAACTTTACTGGCAGGCTTACATGACCAAAATGAACCTCCAAGAAAGAAATCAGATCATTCTGAGCACATGCAAAAATTACCAAAAATAGTAACTTTCCATAAATAGCAGCTCTGCACTAAAATAGCCCTTATTGAATATAAAAATAGAAATATTTTTGGGTGATGCAAGATTGCTCTTACACCCAGGATGCTCCTGCATCAGTAGTTAAGTTAGTGGGAACTTGATGATTTTCAACAACACTTTCTTTTTCTACCTTTTCTTTTCCTTTCAAAGATGGAAGATCTTTTGAGCTTTTCCCTTGTTCTATTATTTGGGACATAGAATCCTCTACATTATGTGTGACTAAGGAGTCATTTATAGGCTTCATGTTATTGCAATATTGGAAAGGGTTTGAATCCCCACTTACCATGACTTCTTGTCCCATGTAGGGAAATTTGAGGCATTGATGATAGGTTGAAGGTATAGCCTGCATTTCATGGATCCATGGCCTTCCTAATAAGATATTATAGGTCAATTTGAGTTCTATGACTTGACATATGGTCTCTTTTTGCATTGGGCCAACTCTAATGGGGAGTACTATGACACCTCTGGAGGCTCTTTCTTTTCCATCGTAAGCCTTAATAGTTATTTTATTCTTTGGGTCAATAGCTTCCTCAAAAAATCATAAGGCTTTAACCAAGTTTAGGTTACAAATATTTAGGCATTCTCCCCCATCAATCAAGACTCTCTTCACTCTATGATTGTTGATCAAAATCTCTATATGTAAAGGTATATTTTGTGGGTGATTCGAGGACATATCATCTTGTTCTAAGAAGGATAGACAATGGGGTGCAATAAGATAACCTACCATGTTTTGGAACTTATTTGTATCTAAATTCAAAGGAACATTATTCTCTACAAGGACCTTTTCCAAAATCTCCTTATGAGTTGGTGAAAGTTTGAGCAATTCTAGAATAGAGATTTGAGCAGGGGTTCTTTGCAATTGTTCTACCAAATTATATTGCTTAGTAGATGAAGATATTAGGTTAGGGAGGATAATTCTTCAGGCACCTCTTGATAAAGTTATATTTTATGCTTTCCCCCTAGTTACAACATTAGATGTTTCCTCCCTTGGCTTTTCTTTTACCACAATCACATTTATTGTGTTTTCATCACCACTTAAGGCAGTAATGGTGTTATTATAAGTATGGACAAAGTTAACATTTTCATTACCCCTTTTGTTGTTGTGATTGGTATTTGACGATTCTCCCTTTTCATGGTTTAGGAAAGGGTTTTTGAAAGCTATATTATCCTCATTATTTTGAGGCCCTTCCACTTTTATGGTTCCATCATCAATTAGATCTTGGACAAGGTGTTATAATTTCATACATTCATTCATTTTATGTCCTTTGTTGCGATGATATTCACAATGATGAGAATCATTCCACCATGTTGTCTTGATTTTTGGTTCATATGGCCTTGATTCGGGTAAAATAATGATCTTGTTGGCCACTAAAGTTCTTAATGCATTTTCCAAAGGTTCAGCTAGAAATGTGAATTTCCTTTTATGATAGGTGGAAAAGAATGGTTTAGGTTTATTAAAATTGGAATTATTGAAGGAATTTTTGTTTTTTTTGTTTTCATTATTGTTGGAGCTATTATTATAAGGATCCTTGGTCATTTGGTTGACATTATACGTTGGGTTTGACCCGCTCGATAAGTTAAAGGGGGTAGCCTTCAAGTTGTGTGCTTCCACAAATCCATCACTCACAAGATTTTTATTGGTGTTCTTCAACCATAGTCTTGGTTTATCATTGTGATTTTTGGCTCCTTTATTATTATTATAATTAGATAAGTTATGATTTTTATTGGTTTTGGTATAGGACTTATTATCTTTGAATAACTTGATTTCCCCTCATTTAACCAACACTTCTTCAATTTTGATCCCATTTTTTATGATCTTTTCAAAAGTAGGGGGACACTTAAGTTGGAGCCTATAGTTCATCTCCACATTTAGATTATTCATAAATATTTCCATCCTCTCTTTCTGGGGTATGCTTCTTGGATATCATGTGAAGACTACTCTCCACCTTTGGAGAGACCTTAGAAAGGACTCACCATCTTGTTGTTTAGTATCGCATAGATTAAGCATTATGATTTTGTGCTCAATGTTATATGAATAATGAGTCATGAATTTTGAGGCTAATTTCTCAAATGTTTTTATCCCTTGTGGAAGTTTTGAGAACCATTCCATGGCTTGGCCTCCTAAATGTTAATCTCTCTTGAGCATTTTAGGTTGTCATTAGTATCAAAGGTTAATAAATAGGTTGGTCAGTTATTTATATTGAGACAGTCAGTAACTAGAAGTAATATAGAGCAGTCGGTAAAGCCTTACACCGAGCATCACACAGTTGACCGAGCACCAACGACACTGAAACTGATAGTCAGTAAACACCGAGCATTGTAGTATACACCGAGCAGATTATACAGTGTTTACCGATGATCATAGAAAATGGCATAGTAATCAGAAATGGCACATTATTCTATGTAAATAGTTATAACAGATCATAAAATGGTTTACCAAGATCAAGGAGCATTTATTGTAAAAGATATTCATTAAATGCAATGATTATCTTATTTGTATTAGTTGATCTAGGTTATTTTTTGCACCGTAGATCTTAGGGTTATGATTTTTTTTTGTAACCTAATTTTTGTTTAAGCGAAAAAATAGAACACTATATATTGTATTTGTTCGCACCATTTTGTAAGGTTGTTGAACTGATATATATGAATCATAAAGCACTTGAAGAAATTGCCTATCTTCAAGAAAATTAGTTTATCGAGTAGGAAAAAGTACAGAGGTTTTCATATTAAGCAGAATCAAACAAGGCTACCAAGCAGATCAGAGAACCATCACAGATAAGGTGATATTTTGATAAGAACTTATAGATCTATTTCAGACAATTGAGTTGTCAACTAGAAGATAGTTTACTTATTACTTTCTGACAATTGTGATAGAGTTTTGATAAATCTCTTAATAGAGTAGACTTAACAGTCTTTGTATAAATCCCTTAACCGAGTACACACTTCATATAGTGTTGTTAAATCCTATAACTAGGTAGATCTAGCTGATCTAATATGTTACTCCTAATAGGGTAAGATCACCAAAAGTGATCAAAACTTGTAGCCTTAACAGGCAAACCTTTTCTATCTGCAGTAGTGAAGAATTTGTGGGTCTCATCCCCACCATAGCTTTTACCTTCTAACAAGGGTTTCTGTGTTACCAAAATACTTGTGTTATGTGATTGTCATATTGATTTCATGATTGTTTACTTTCTTAAGTTAACTAGATGATTGATTTATGCAATTAGATTCAATTTATTTTGATCAGTTATCATAGTATTCAGTTATAGATCAGAAAGGTTTTGCAACTAAAGTTTTGAAGGCACTGATTCACCCCTCCCCTCTCAGTACTTATCTCTCCTAATTCCAACAATTGGTATCAGAGCTCAATTCTCTTGTTGAATAGTTTAACCACTAAAGGGAAAAGATCTAAGTCATGGAGAGATACAAGCTTGACAAGACCATTGAGAATTAGAAGATACAAATGCAGATGTTTGTGGAACAATATAAACAAGCCAAGGAAGAACTGAAGAAATTACTGGTTGAAAGAAAGAACCTTGCAATTCAGTAGAATGAAATAAGTTATCATGAAGAACCTATTGATGACATATTTGATCATATTGGATCAAGCTCTGGAAGCATCTCTGACGGATCCGAGAGCATAATCTCTGAGTTATCTGAAAAGAATCAGCATCTATCCGAGCAAGTGAAAACACTTCAAATCGATCATGAATCTCAAATGGTGAGAATGGTGGAAATAATGAACAATGGTAGACAAGCTGAACAAGATCAAAATCTAGCTATTGAAGACCGAAGACTGATGACTGAACAACTTCAAGCAAAAGAAAGTGAAATCCAGAGAC
Source organism: Chamaecyparis obtusa (assembly GCA_027943335.1). Classification (NCBI taxonomy): domain Eukaryota; kingdom Viridiplantae; phylum Streptophyta; class Pinopsida; order Cupressales; family Cupressaceae; genus Chamaecyparis; species Chamaecyparis obtusa. The sequence goes on along the minus strand of BSBK01009051.1, from coordinate 887,649 downwards.
TCACCAATCGTCACTTCCAAATATCAAATCAGATGATGACAGTTAATCAAGAAATGAACCGAGTAAATGGAGAATTATCAAGAAGACTTGAAGATGTTGCAACACTCAGAGAAGATAATGAAAAACTAAGAAATGAAATAAAAACAAAAAAGAAACACAATGAGATGATGAAGATAGTCGAGGATAGCTCTAAAAATATTGATGATTTTCTAACTAATTAGAGGAGATTCAAAAGTAAAACTGGTATAGGCTACACCGATGAAGGAGAATCATCACAACAAGCTGAAGAAGTCAACAACAATCAAAGTCAAAAACCTAAAGTGTTGACATGTTACCACTGTGGAAAACTAGGACATACATCTAATGTGTGTAGAAGCAAAGCACAAGGTAAACCTCCTATCATTCCTAAGTTCAATGGATATTGCTATTACTGTGGTAAGTTTGGACATCCAGCTTATGAATGCAAAGTAAAGAAGAATGACATTGCTAATAATACTACTAAGGAGAAAATATGCTATACTTATAATAAGTATGGACACACTGCAAGGGACTGCAAGGCAAAAATGAAGCAAGTCTGGACACCTAAAGAGAAACTACAATGAAAGCCATATCAACTGAAGAGACAAGGTAACTCATATGTTTGGGATTATAATACATGGACTAATTGTACTACATGTGGTCGGTATGGACATATTGCAGCAAACTATTATAGAAAGAGTCGAATTGGACAATCAAGTAATTGGACAAATGCAGGAATGGCATGTATGCACTGTCACAAGGTCGGTCATGTAAGCAAGAATTGCAGAGACCGAGCACCTGATGAAAACCATATATTTGAGAGTGGATATAACATTGTAGAAATTAAAAAGTTAAGGAACACAATGTGGAATAAGGCATCCAATGATAATGTTGAATCAAGTAACACTGTCAGTGAAACCTCGTCCACTGGATTGGTTGACATCGGTACCTCCACTTAAGATGACAAAGGTATGTATGGAACTGACATTTCAAATGATCACATTTTACATACAGTTCCTTATATATGATGTAAAAATGCCAAATCTTCATGAATGAAGATGCACTATGGTTTATATATTATAAGTTTGCAAATATTATCTAGTCGGTAAAAGAAGAAACATGAGTTGGTTACCCGTCGGTAATCACTATACAAGGTTAACCGACAACAGTTCAAACCAATGAAGAAACTCTATGTTAATCAAGAAAAAGATATTGAAGACATTACCCAAATGACAGTTGTCTCATACTGAAAGTTAGGTCGCACATTTATTGCATCAAAGTTTGAGTGGGAATATCGAAAAACCCTATATATACGCGGAAACAGAGTTCCTTGTTACATTGTGATTTCGAAGAAAGGAGATTTTATAGAGAAGAGTTTGATCTAACAATTTTCAGAATAGATTCAAAGCTACTATAGATCAAACCAATGACAATTCTTCGATGAAAACTAGTAAGTTCATCTACCTACCAAACACTAGTTATCTATTTGCTTGCTAAAACCCTAGAAAAAATTTATGGCATAGTCTTCGACTACAAGAAAATCACAGAACATTGAGGGGGAAGTGGAATTAATTGTTAGGGCACAATTTGTTGAGGAGAAATTCAAACCTCATCCTAAGGTCACAGCACAAATGGATAATATGGGTGCATTTTCTAGTATTCCTGATAAGGTTTTGTTAACTAGAGATGTTAGGGCTTACATTCACTGCAAGATCGGTGAAGTATGTGACTTTGAGACCATAGCAGCTTATCAGCAAGTCTGTGGACCAAATGGTAAGATCAAATCCAAATATAAGAAGATTAAGGAGTCAGGGTTACGGTGTTTCACATACTTCCCGTAATCATTTCACAATGACTAGAAAAGAATCATGCTAAGCAGATTCCATGATGGCAAATTTTGGCTAGACAAACCAGTTGAGGTCACCAAGAAGATTATCAGTAGGGTTACTGGGTACCCTACAACTGACAAAGCCAAAGCATTTCAAAGTTCATCTCATCCCGACGTAGAAAAGAACACTGGAGCTCAATGGGATGGTAGGGAACTAAAGATTTCAACTATCAAAGATCCAACAGTAAAATTTGTAGGTCATGTCATCAGGTACAAGATATTTCAATCAAGTAGACCGAATAGTGTACCCTAGAGCACTGTAGACATGGCTTACAAAATTGTGAAGAAAGATCACCAGGTTGATCTTGCCAAGCTACTACTACACCAACTATATGACAACATGAAGACAATAAAAGCAAAGAAGTCTAATACATGTAAGTATGGATCACTGCTTGTCTGTACATTCCTCTATTTGTCAAAATATGTATCAGGTATTGGAAAAGTTAACTGGCAATCAGACAAACTGATAACTGCTCAAATCGGTGATATGATGAGAAGTCTAGGAGACAATATGAACAAGGAGTTTCATGCATATTTCAAGGAATTTCAAACAAGAATGCAACAAAGAAGCAGAATTCCAAAAGAATTAGTGAGAAAATTTGAAGATGACATATGCTTTGTGTTAAGCACAGACCACTCAATGATAAAGGCAATAGAATTGAGAACAAAATGGCTAGCACCAATGGGTTATGAAATGAATCAAGATTTTGCTCTAAAATCTATCAATGCATTGCTAGCATTACCGATTGACATCACTACTAGTAGGTTTGGAGTGTATGAGGAAGCTAAGTCTAGAATTACAATGGACATTGAGATCGGTAAAATGTCAAGAAGGGAAAAGAAAATGAAAAAGGATCTCATAGCAAAATATGGAACTACATCTAACTCACATAAGGAGTAGCCGATTGATGAAGCAACTGAAGATTAGTTACAGCTGGCTGACAAACCCTATGACAGTGAGGAGATCGAGTCAAACAAAGAAAAGGATAACACACCAGTTCCTCCCACCAATGATGAAGAAGAAACTCAACTACCAACAACTGATGAACAAGATATTCAGCTACCAAAACCTGAAGGAATGAGGACACGTTTAGCAACTATAGCATAATCAACCAAGCAAAAAGAAGAAGCAGTAAAAGTAGCAAAAAGAAGAGCAGCTACACCAATGAAGAAATACTTCAAGAGAAAGAACAAGAAAGCAGCTGAACCACCAAAGAAAAAGAGGAAATACATAAGGAGTAAGGAAGATATAGAGGAGACTGACACTGAAAATGACCCTGATCAATTTAAGCTAGTTCATAACAAGGATAGTACCATAGAAGAAATAATTGAAGATATTATTGAGAATGGAAATCTTAATGATCCAGGCATAGGCAAATTTAACAACATGTCAATTGAGGACAAGACAAAGATAGAACATGATATTGTTCAAATGATGATCAAGTTCAAAAGAGTACTGATGAAATTTTCATGTCAACTGCCAAAGGAACTTGATGACAAAATAAGTGAAAGATGGGCTATTGCACTAGACACAGAGAAAAGAAAAAGAGAACAATCTCTAGGCCATACAGCCACACACTTTAGCTATGTTGAGGTAAGTGAATACATGACAAGGTATCAGCCTATATTTTTAGTCAAGAATAGAGCTATGCAAATTATGGATGAGAATGTAGATGATATGGATGTCGTATGTGACTCCCTATGGACATCAATTTTGAAAGCAGAAGAGAAAGCTGAACAGGAAGCATTCCTGACATTGTCTAAAAAGAGACACAGTTCAAAAGGTAAAAGTATTTTCATTGATGATAATAAAGGCAAGAAAATAGAAGACATCGGTATACCAGTTACCAAGGTAATTGATATCACTGAGCCAAAGGAAGAAATCAAAATTTCACAAGATGCACTAGATCAAGCTAAGATCCACTTGCAAAAGAAAACCGATGATGATGCACTCATTGAGGACATCACTAATGGTGATCCTGATGATAAGGATGATGAAGATGTAATAATTACACAATACAAAGATGAAGCATTAAACACTGACAATGTGTGTACATCTCTACCGGGTGAACTACCTATACTTGTAGAGGCCATTGAAATAATTTCACAAGTACAATCCGATGTCTCTCATCCTGAGCCAACCAAAGATACAACTGAGATTCAAGCACCCGAGCAACCTGCAGATACAAATGAGCCTGTCAAACTAGAGGCAGAGTCTATAGAATAGAAGGAACCTAAAGAAACCAAGTCAACCGAGGTGAACCAACCTGACACTACCATCGAGACTCCCACTCAATCTACCAAGGAGTAGAAGAAGGATGATATAGTGTCAACTGGTAAGGATACTCCGAGGAGTGAAGAAAAAGCTATTGTCGTAAGTGAAAAGAAGTCACCTCTAGCCCCAAAGAAGAAAAAGAAGAAAGCCAAAGGGCCAATCACCATTGATGAAGTTATCATTATACTAGAATGTGACCCAAGAACTCTAAGCCCCAAGGAACTAAGTTGGTATGGGGAGTTATGTTCAAGGAAAGCGGCACAAGAAAAATTGAGGCAAGAACAAAAACATAAAGAAGTGTTAAATGATGTAAGGGATATTCTACAACAGATAGTACCAGAAACAAACATTGATGAGAATACTCCCATTTTAGATCAACTTGCCACCCTCACTGACAAAATCAATGCCCCTGATACAGATATAGATACAGACAAAAGAATAGAAGAACGGGTAGAGTCAAAGATTCAAAACAAATTGGCAGAAAGGATTAGCACTGAAGTGGCACTAAACAAGGTAAAATTATCTGAGGTCATTACTGAGGTAAAATCTATCACCTAGATAATCTGTCAACTGCTAATAAAGCTTTGTACTATAGACACCTTCACTGTAGAAATCAATGAAAAGATAAAAGGTTTAGAAGAAGAAATCAAGTTGAGTACACAAGTAGCTATCGCCGAGCCAACTTCTTTCTTAAAGCACATTAACCAAGTTCAGGAACTCCGGTGGCTGATAGCAGACTTAAGGAAATAGGAAGCGCACATCACCGATCAAGTTACAGAGTTACAGAAAGAACTCACTCCTTACCTAAAGATTTTTGAAACACATACTATCAAAGCTGAGCAACTTGTGGCAACACCAGAGATTTCGGTGTTGGAAAATATCTTTGACATGCATGCACAAGTCGGTCTTGAGAAAATTGCTCTTACCAACTTGAAAGAGGAATGGGAAAACCTCTTGGAGTTTGTAAAGAAAACCCATCAGAACATTTTTTATAAGCTATAAGTATACATTACATATTTTTTTTGGGTATTTGGCATTATTATCAAAAAGGGGGAAAACATGTATATGCCAAATAGTAGTATATTTTTTATATGTATATTACATAATACCGGGAGCATGCACCGAGGGGGAGTACTTTTGTACTTAGAATTTTTTGTAGTGGATATGTATATGGCGGAGATATAAGGAATATATAGAACCATTTTGTCTATATACATTATGAATTTTTGATACTAATGCCAAAGGGGGAGATTGTTAATCTCTATTGAGCATTTTAGGTTGTCATTAGTATCAAAGGTTAGTAAACAAGTTGGTCGGTTATTTGTATTAAGACAGTCGGTAACTAGAAGTAAGATAGAGCAGTTGGTAAAGCCTTACACTAAGCATCACACAGTTGACCGAGCACCAGTGACGCCAACACTGATGGTCAGTAAACACCGAGCATCATAGTATACACTGAGCAGATTATACAGTGTTTACTGATGATCATAGAAAATGGCATAGTAATAAAAAATGGCACATTATTCTATGTAAATGGTTATAACAAATCATAAAATGGTTTACCAAGATTGAGGAGCATTTATTGTAAAAGATATTCATTAAATGCAATGATTATCTTATTTGTATTAGTTGATCTAGGTTATTTTTTGCACCGTAGATCTTAGGGTTATGAATTTTTTTTGTAACCTAATTTTTGTTTAAGCAGAAAAATAGAACACTATATATTGTATTTTTTCACACCATTTTGTAAGGTTGTTGAACTGATATATATGAATCATAAAGCACTTGAAGAAATTGCCTATCTTCAAGACAATCAGTTTACCAAGTAGAACAGAGTATAGAGGTTTTCATATTAAGCAGAATCAGACAACGCTACTGAGCAGATCAAAGTAGAGAACCATCATAGATAAGGTGATATTTTGATAAGAACTTATAGATCTATTTCAGACAATTAAGTTGTCAACTAGCAGATAGTTTACCTATTACTTTCTAACAATTGTGATAGAGTTTTGATAAATCTCTTAACAAAGTAGACTTAACAGTCTTTGTATAAATCTCTTAACTAAGTACACACTTCATATAGTGTTGTTAAATCCTATAACTAGGTAGATCTAGCTGATCTAATATGTTACTCCTAACAGGGTAAGATCACCAGAAGTGATCAAAACTTGTAGCCTTAAAAGGCAAACCTTTTCTATCTACAGTAGTGAAGAATTTGTGGGTGTCATCCCCACCGCAGTTTTTACCTTCTAACAAGGGTTTCTATGTTACCAAAATACTTGAGTTATGTGATTGTCATATTGATTTCATGATTGTTTACTTTCTTAAGTTAACTAGATTATTGATTTATGCAATTAGATTCAAGTTATTTTGATCGGTTATCACAGTATTCAGTTATAGATCAAAAAGGTTTTGCAACTAAAGTTTTGAAGGCACTAATTCACCCCTCCCCTCTCAGTACCTATCTCTCCTAATTCCAACACTAAACTCCTCTGAAAAAGCCTCGTTAAATAGGTTGTGTCGTGCATGAATTTGATACTTAGAGCACAAAATTCTCTAAGATGGTCTTGTGGGTCTGATTTACCTGTATATTTATCATATTTTGGAAGGACCACATTTAGCGAGAAAGGTTCCATAACCAAGATCTTGTCAAAAGGAAATGGGCATAAGGCCTTGATGGAAAATGGCTTAGGTTTGACCGATTTCTTCATTGTATCAATTTGTGCTTGAAACATTTTCAATTTTTTATTCATAGCACCTATTGGATTACCCTCTTCCTTATCTTTCTTAAGTTGATTAACATCATAGTCATGAGGAAGTTTTACCCCTACTTGGGATAAATTAAGGAAATATCTTTCCCTATTTATCTCTATAATTTTATCCATAACTTCAAGGAATTCGATGTCTTGAGCCACCCTATTGGTTTTGTCTTCGATTCTTTCTTTAGGCTCTTGATTTGAACGGTTAATGTTTCCTTGATTTTCATTGTTTCCCCCATGCATGTAATCATGAAATGTGGAGTTTCTATCCATTGGATCAATTCTCTTTTGAAAAAGGTTTGGGAGACTATCCCCTTGGTCGTGATTTATGAAACAATTTTGAGATTCAAATTCGGGGACCTCTCTTGCTATGCAAGTTCCATCTTATTGTAAAGATAGTTTAAGTCTATGAGATCTTGTAGAAACTGGCATTAACAAAGGTTTGATTCAAAATTGTGATCCCCAAACTTGGTGATTGTTCTTTTTAAAAATATAAGATGATTTTTCAAAATGGATATCTCTCACTTGTTCTATGTATCTTCAAAAAAAGCAACCAAAAATACACTTTTTCTTTTTAAACCCTCTACACAAAAAGTGTTTGAATATGTAAGGATGTTATCATGGGTTTTTGTACAAAAATTAACTCCAAGAAATCTACCTAGTTGTCAAATTGGTTCTTATGCATGGCTTTACAAGGTAGGATTTCTAAGTTAACAAGGTATTTAATCAAGATTCCGTTCAAAATGGACATTAAGTTTCATCCCCCAAAATTAGGAAGCTTCCCACCACCAGTATATTAGAGTTTTCCGCAATCCCGAAGGACTACTCGAGGAAGTTCGAAGCTTAATATCCTTTTGTCACACACCCCATTAAGGATACATGCATTTATTTTTATAGTGGGTTAGATTTTTGCGGCAAAGGAAAATGTATCCCAGTTTGGGTTGTCCCTCTCACCGGCCTTGTTAAGGAAAATCTTGGGAGGCAAGCCCACTAAAGATCTAGCATGTTCATTTATAAAGAAATAAAATAGATTTAAGAAATAGGTTTTAGGAGTTTGATTCACCAAAAGGTGAAGAGCATATCCCTATCTATTCTCGCCTCCCAAGCATGATTAACAATGTTCAATTTATCCAAACCCACTAACTAATGGGGATTGATTATTTCTACTCTCCTCCACAAACAAGGGATTGTTTGATTAAATGTTTGATTTTATCCTTTATGCTATTTTTACTTACTAGATTTTAGCAAAAATCACAAGGCCACAATTTAAACAAAAATTGACCAAGTTTAGGCTTACCTTGATTTGAAGCTAGCAAAGGCTAGGGGCATTTTTAATGGATTTTGTCATGTTTTTGACTCACCTAGTGGCGATCGTTCCCTTTTCTTTGCCTCCTCTCCAACAAGTTAGTCAACACAAACAAACAAAATGAAGAAAACAAGTGAAAACTAAAATTTAAGCCTTATTTATCAATTTTGACACAAATCGATTAAGGAAAATAAATCCAATTTAAGGAAATGAATTTTAATTTGTAAGCTTCTACAAATTTCAAATACTGTTCATATACCTCACTTTCTTGCTGTGAATTCTCCAAAACCAGCTTGATGTTTGCTATGTTATCCTTTTTTATTCTTTTGGCCAATGCTTTTCCTTTGTTGTTAAATCTGGTCTCTAGATTTTTAACCTTTTTGTGACCTGTCATCCTGAAACCACAGAGAAATCATTTCCTAAAAGTTAGATTCTGTAAATTTGTAATTTAATTAAAAGCGCAGCAGAACTTATTAAAAGTGCTATTAAATCAATTGAAAGCGCTACAGAATAAATTGAGCGCTCAGAAATAGAAATTAAACGTGTTGTTTTAATAGGAAAATGTGCTAAAAGAAAACATTAAACATGCTTCAGAATCCATCAAATGTGCTCCCTAGTCAGGGTATATGTGTTGAAAGAATGATAGACAGGATAATAGAAAGATCAAATGCATTATTTAGCTATGTAAATGTGTAACACTTTATCATGGAAGCACTATTACAGGCATTGGATGCACTGTTTAAACCTTCATACGCACTATAGAAACTATCAAATGCACTGTTTAACCTGCAAAACAGAGAAAAATAAAAGCATATGCAAGGAACAAATGATTTCTCAAAATTTTATAAAAATGAGGCCTAATGCCCCACGATGGGTGCCATTTTGTGTGCTATGGAAAGAACCTTCATAGGGTTAGTATTGCAAATAAATGAATATAAGAACTAAATTACCACAAATAGTAATCTAATTTAAGCAAATAATTGACAATTAAGCACTTTATGGATCTCTATTTAGGTTTGCTAATGCAAAGCTCTCAGTAAGCTTCCATTAGTGATGGCCCTAAAATGAGAATGAATGATATTGCAACTAAAAAGTTCAATTCCAAAAGAAATAAGCCTTAATTAGTTCTAAATTTGCCTTTCTAGCTCAAAATTGCAAGAGGTTTGATGTTATTCTCATATTTTTGGATGATAATTGATTGATTTAAGCCTTGCTTTTATATATTTTGGCAAGGGTAGGGGGTAGAGTTGATTTGATCATGGTTGTATTAGGGTTAAGTCCATGGTTCCACCTTTGGAGACAATTTAAATGGATTGTCCTCAAAGCTTGGGACAAAGAGACAAAATGGGTGGACAAGATGCCCTCACCTTATGTGTGATTGAGATTCATTTTGAGCTTGATCCATTGAGCTTGATCCTTAAATCCCATTGGTTAATGTATTTTCCTCCCATTTGGTGGTTGAGGGAAAATAGGGATTTAATAATTAAATTTGTTTATCCATGTGTACCCCTTAAATGGGTTGATTTGATTTAAATTAAACTATGCAATAAATTAGATTAATTGCACAATTTATTGATTTATCATGATTTATTGGATTTAAATTGATTTATTGGCTTTTGATTTTCAATTAAATTGGATTATTGGCTTGATTACAATTTAGCTTTTATTTTAGCTTGATTTTATTTTATTGCTTTGATTTTGCATTGATTGCTCACTTAGATTAATCTTGTCCATTTTCAGGTGATTACAACTTCTTCAACCTTTTTTGTAGCACCTATATGCCTTTCTCTTGGTAGAGTATCCAAGGAATATACCTTCATCACTTCTTGCATCAAATTTTTCTATGTCCTCATCTCTCTTAATGTAAAATCTACTACCATAAATTATAAAATATTTGATAGTACACACATTTCCATAAAAAATTTCATAAGGTGTCTTACCCATATTTCATTTCATGTGCACTCAGTTAATACTATAGACTGCATTATTAACCACTTCTCTCCAAAATATCTATAAAACATTTCCTTAGAGCATCATGGTCCTAGCAGTATCAAGAATGGACATGTTATTACCACACCATTCTATTGTGGAGTTTGTGGAGCAGAAAACTCTTCTTATTCCATGTTTATCACAAAAAGTATTTAACTCAGCTAATGTGAATTCACCTTCTCTGTCTAATCTCAAGCACTTTGGCTTTAGTCATATCTTAGTCTCTACCATGGACTTAAATATCTTAAGCTTATGAAAAGCTTTAGATTTTTATTTTTTAAAAAGTCACCCATACCATACTTGAGTAGTAATAAATAAGCAACGTAAAGTACCTATCACCTTGTAAAATTCTAGTCCTAGCATGACCACACAAATAAGTATGAACAACATCTAGTGATCCATTAGAATTTTAATATTTGGAATGAAAAATGACTCTTGTTTTCTTACCCAATTGGCACTCTCTGCATAAAACATTAGAAGGTTTATTCACTCTAGGACCATTTCTTACAATATGATTAGAACTTATAGTCAAAATGTTGTCAAAGTTCACATGACACAAATTTTTATTCCATAACCAACTTACATCTACTTGATTAATCACACAACTTCTCATACTAGTATTTAAGAGAAATAATTTATGTTTTTGATTAGCACCTATTGCTACTCGTCTCCTAGAGTTATTCAAGATATTGCATGTTTCATCCTTGACTTCTAGGTTATAACCTTTATTCATTAGTTGTCAAACACTAAAAATATTATGTTTCAAACCTTCAACATATAATACATTATATGCATTATTCTTACCATCTAGAGAAATAGAACCTCTACCTATTGTCTCCCCATTTTACCATACTATCATTATACTTCTCAAGTCTCACAAATTTACTCTTGTCACATGTCATAGGGTGAGATAAACCACTTTCTATTACCCTTTCATCCTTTTTGAATACTTGAGAAGCAATGGATTTCTCTTCAACAACAAAATCAATAGAGCTAGAAGGCACAAAATCTTTAGATTTGGGATCATCTTCTTTAATAGCAATAAAAGAACTAGTAGACTTAGGATCATCAAAATTAGTACCTTCTTTCTTCACATCAATAAATGAATTGGTAGGATTAGGATCTGCAGGCTCACTATCCTCATCTTCAGAATTAGTATCCTCATCTTTAGAATCAACATCCTCATATTTGACAATAATGAATTTGAACTCATCATCATTGTTGTTAGCACCATCAGACTCATTAAATGTAACTCCTTCATCATCACTAAGATAAAAGTGGCATTTATTTACAATAGTAGGCTTTCTCTTCCATTTAGAAATTCTATCTAGATATATAGAAGAAATGTGTCCTATATTATTGCATGTAAAACATTTTAGAGGTACTTTCCCTTTGTAATTACTAGCAGGAGCTTTAGGTAGTCTCATTGCAATCAGTGCCTCCAACTCTTGGAGCTCTCTTTCTTCTTCTTCCATTTCCTTCATTTTCCTCTCATACCTTGACATCCTTATTGAAGATCCTTCACTCTGATCTAATCTTTGCATGTCCTTCTACATACATTAGCCATAAATGCAGCCTTAACCTTATGCAAATATCTACCCAATTCACTAAGCTCAAATGTAGTAATCTTACTAACCAATTTATTTCTTGTCACATATGTCATTGTTTGAATCTCCTTAATGTATCCAACTTTGTGACTGTAGGTAGGGGTTAGTGACCTTAACACTTTTGAGAAAATATCATCTTCATCTAAAATACCTCTAACACATCTAATAGCAGTCACAACCTAATTTACCCTAAGCATGTATGAGGCAATATTTTTATCTTCATTCATCTTCAAGCTATCATACTTACCCTTCAAGATATACAATTGGAAATCTTCACTTCCTTCTCTCCTTCATGCAGGTGTAATACCCCAAAAATAGCCTATAGGTTCATTAACCTCTGACATCAACAATTCGATCGAAATTGACATCAAAGTCCTAACCTAAGGCACATCTGCACATCAACTTATCAAAAACCTAATTGATTATCTTAATTCTACATCGGGGAATATTCCTTGAATATTCCTAATTATCCTAATTATCTTTAATTGAATAATTTGGTGATAAATGTCATTATTTATCCTAAAGTTGACTAATTGAATATGATGAATATTTAATTAATTAATTAAATTCTGCCACTTAATTATTTAATTAGATTTAATTATATTTATTCCTAATTAATATTGTTTTTATTTTGACAATAAATCAAAATTCTTATGAACAATCAATTGAATATTTATTCAATTGATTTAAAATCAAAGTTGTCAAATTTAATGATTTAATTGGAATAAAGTTTGATTAAATAATTGATTAACCCATAAATCAGTTGTTTTAATTCAAAAATTAGTTAAGTTGAAGATAAATCACTTTATTTATTTAATTAATTCATAATTATCTATGCACATTCAAAGAGCAGTTAAACTCTAAATCAAAAAATCAATTCAAGTTGTTATCTTTTTGAAACTCAACATCTATTTTGAGTTGAAAGCTGATCTAAACTTCTGATTTGAGTCAAAAAGTTATTTTTGCATGATTTTGTGAGTTGATCTATTTCTAATTTCTTGTTAACTCAAAAATCAACCTGAGTTTATCAAGAGTGATTTATGGCTTTTCTCAATGCATCCTCAAGCCCTGGATTTCTATAAAATCAAGGCTCAGCTCTTCATAATACATCTCTTGAATTTCCACAATTACTCTAGCGAAATTGCATACGAAGAATTAAGCTTTTGCAACAAGCAACTTTGTGAGATCAATTCATAATTTTCATAGCATTACATAGTTTTTCATATCAATTCATATCATTGTTAGAATAATCTGCATATCATTTCATTCAATTCTAGATTAGATTCATACAATTTTTCATCTTATTGCATTCACAATCCAAAAAAATAGATTAATCTGCATTCATATCTCATTTCTTTCAATCATTTAAATCCTTCATTTAGGTGTTGCATTGTCACTGATCTCGATCTAATCTGAGAATACCATACTCGCACCTACTAGAAGGTGGTAAATCGCCTGGATAGCTTAGTTTCATTTATTTACAGATTTATTTGATTTACTAACCTCTAATGTTTTACTCAAGTGTTGTGTCCACATCTAGATACAATTTTCACACACACATTTTTGGCACCCACCGTGGGGCCCTGAAATGGGTTTCCATTTCATTTCTAACATTTTCTATCAATTTTCTGTCATTTTCTGGCCAAAACTGTGATTTTTAATTTCTGTCCGTACAATTTTTGTATGAGTTTTGTCAGAAAGTCATGCCAGAACCCTCTGAGTGTCGTATGACATTCAGCATTTTCAAGACTCGTACCCATTCTTATACATTGTTGTTTGGGAGCTACTTTGTCATGTGGGCATACACCCACTATTGTATGAGTTTCCAGATTGTCATGCGGGAGCTAACTTATTGTCGTACAAGTTTTGACATCATAATTCAATTGTTGTTTCAATTTTTTAGGCAATTTTCCAGATTTGATTTTTGGATTTGGACTAACAGCTAACCTTAACAATTGAGATATTATGTTTCTGATTGGTATTTGCTGATTCTGATTGGAAAAGCGCAACGAAAATTACAAAAATAGGTAAAATCTACTAAGCGCATTGCGAGGAAGCTCAGGTATTTTGTTCAATCTGATAACACTTCATTTTGGGACATAAAATGAATTCTCACGTGTCAAGCTTGTGTGCCTTTTTAGCTTTCATAATTCACACTTCAATTTTGGGCTATAAAATGAACATAGATTTGCTTTATGCATATCTATTACACATAGTAAATAGGCCCTATGAACACTATTTGTGGATGATCTTGAGAGAGTGGGCTTCATTCACCTATTTATGCATGTGAAGCTCTTCTTGATGAAGGATCCCCTTGTAGGTAGGGAGGTTATTGAGATTATTTCATAGTTTTACTAGGTTTGGTCCTCAGCTTTTGATCGATACATTCTCTCCGGAGAGATCGATAGACATAGTTTTTGACATCACAAATCTTGGTGAGATAATTTCAGTCTTAGTGTGTCAGATTAATCTATTTGTTGTGTTTGGGTAAAAGTGATAAGGCTAGAGGATTATGCTCTACTCCCTTTTTGGGTAGTATCAGAAAATCAAATCCTTGGATCTAGACCAAGTCCCCATGTGGTATCTTTTGTGAGTCACCTTTAGAGAGGGTTAATCATAGTGGCCATTCCCTTTATTGGGTCAACCACATGGACAGAACCTCAAGTGGTAACAGCCATTTTCATCATGGTAGCAACAACCGCTATATAAATATCTTTATGGAAGAAATCTCCACAAGTGTGGTCTCTTGTTGGGCTGTTAGATCTCCCTAGTAGCTCCTAATTGATTAAATTATCAGACTGTGTCAAAACCTTGGTGTGCCTGGACTAGAGTTCACCCTCTTGAGATTGCAAAAGTTACAGAGTCAGACCATTACTACAAACCCTAGCGAGGCCAATTTTTTTATTTTCTAGGACTGTGTATTATTGAAAAAAATTTGAGAACATACACAAATAGAATTCCTAGGGATTAGCAAAATAAGTCACTATTGCTTGTTCATGTGCAAGGTTGCTTTTGCCCTTGTTTGTTATTTTTAAATGATTGACTGCTTCCTCTGCTTGTTGTTCTGCATGTTTGCTATCTTCTTGGTCTTTGGAAATGAACACTCCTAAACTGTTATAGGAATTTGCAAACCTAGACAGAGAAAATCTTACAAACAAACTGATTTTGAAAATTGAAAAATTGCAAAATCTAATGCACAATTCCTTTCTGGAGTCTAAAGTCATCCCAGAGTCATAGAAACTCATACGAGTTTCCACCTAAAGTCATATTAGAACTCCTATATTGTTGTACGGGAGCTTGTATATTGTCGTACGAGTTTTGTCAGGAAAAGTCAAAGAAAATCAAACCCTGGTGTCAACTGTCATATGAGCCCTGTTAATTATCATGCCAGAGCCTACCCAGACTCGTACGAGCCTGGAGAAAGTCATATGAGAATTCTGAAAAATTGCCAAAAACTTGCCAAAATTGCCAAAAATCCAATTTTTACAACCTACTTCTAGATTCTGTCAAAAAAATCATTGTGTCAGGAATAGAGCAAAAACTAGAAAGAATCCAATCTATTTGCCTAAAAGTGGTCTCTTGAGTCTGATCTAGCCTTCTGATCTATCAATTTGAGTCTTTTCCATCTTGTGTCAAAACCTTGTCAAAATTATCTTCAATTCAATCTTCAACAAAAATGGCTAAGTGTTGCGAGCTCATGTCCGCCATCTTTTGGGCGTCTACCCATACTACTAGGGCACAATATCCTTCATTTACATCCAATCTAATCTTTAATCAATCCAATCTTGACAAGGTTGCATCATTCAATCTTCTTGAATCAAATCATTCTTCAGTTGTCTTCATCTTGCTCTTTTGCTTTACCCAAGGTTAATGGTGGAAACTAGAGCTTCATCATAGCAAAAATAAGAAGAAAAAACCAAACTCTCTTCAGCTGCATCTTCTGTGATTGCTAAGACATTTCATCAACCTTTCGACACAAGTAATTTTTTAGAAGACACTCTTGGAAACCTTTACTTGATAGGTGGTTATATCACTCCTCCTATATCAATCCATGCAGGTCATCAAGTAACTCCCCCTGCATCAATCCATGCAATTCATCAAGCAAATCCTCATCAATCAATCCCTGGTAGTTCTCTTAACAACACTATGTCTCAAGGAGGAGGTGCAAGCCAAGGTTCCCAAGGACATCAATCCCAACATGGTACAGATCAAGAACCCATGCCTACTAAAATTTCTCAATATCAAAATGATGATAACTTCAAGAAAATGATGAGGCATTTCTTGAAAGAAAACAAGGAGATATACTTCCTAGATTTGGCTCACCAAGGGGCTAAACTTCATCCAAACTTTAATGTTGAAGATATCATCACACATGAGGAAGAAACTCCTATCATAGCCATGATGAAATAGATGCATGCCATGCAAGTCAAGCTCAACAAACTTGAAAAAGAAAAGGAACCTAAGGAGTTCTCCATGGAGGCTCTATGCCCATTTCCATTTGATAAAGACTTGTACATGCCACCATTCCCAAAAAGAGTGGAGATGCCTAAATATGATAAGTACGATGGAAAATCTAATCCTCAAGATCATGTCAGAGAATTATGTACTCAATCTATGGAGTTCATGCATGAACCAACCTACTTGATGTGTCTTTTCCTGCGATCTTTGGGAGGACCAGCCATTCTTTGGATCTCAAAAATGCCTCCAACAATCAAAAATTTTGAGGAGTTAATCAAACTATTCTATCAACAATACTCCTACAACATCCAACATCTAGTCACCATGATCGACATTTGCAATCTGAAACAGAACTCAAGAGAACCATTCCTGACTTTTCTCAAAAGATGGAGGAAAAAAATTTCTCTATATGCTAGACCTATTCTAGAAACTGAGAAGTTGGAAATTTTCATCAACAACCTTGTTCCAAAAATCAACTACCATTTGCAAATGCAAAATCATACCTCCTTTGATAAAATGGTAGAAAATGAAATCAAAATTGAGAAAGTACTTGTACAAAAAGGAGACATATCACTTCAAAAGGACAAGTATGAATCTGGATCTAGTTCTAAAGATAAAGGCAAAAATTGGAACAAGAATAAAGGTGTTGTCACAAATGGCATTGTTGATACTATTTGTGCCCCATCTAAGGCACCCGCTTTCAATCTCACTGTTGGCACCCAAGCTATCAAAGCCTCAAAGGAAAAAGCAACAGAGTCTAATGAGAAGCCATCTGACTATAAAGCTTGGGCTACATATGCTAAATGCAAGTTTACTCCTCTTGGAGAGTCCTTGGAATCCGCCATGAAAACTCTGTTGGCCAACAACATCATCACTTTGCCTGAGATAAAAGTATTTGATCCTAAACCTAAACTAAAATGGTGGAGAGAGAATGATTTTTGTGAGTTCCATCACAATAAGGGTCATAAAACCAATAACTGCATATGCTTGAAACACATCATCCAAGACAAAATTGATAACAGAGAAATCGTAATTAACAATCATAAAAGAAATAATGATCATACAACATTCACAGAACCATTTCTAAAGCATGGTCAAGGAGATTCATCTTCTTAGCCTAGTGTGGGTGCTAAAGTTAGTTATGCCTACTCTAGAAACAATGTTGTCATAAATATGGTTGAACCATGCCTATCTGAGCATTGCAATGTCATCACAATTGTAAGAAAGGATAGAGATAATCAATCAAAAAATGTAGTTACTCGATCACAAGCTCAGGCACATCTACAAGGACAAAATTTAGATTCATCAAATATTCCTAAGGTGCCTTTTAATCTTTCATCTGCTTCTAAATAGAAGACTACCTCTAAATCATCAAATTCTAAAGACACGAGACCTACATCATATAGTATTGTCCAACAACTCCAACATACCAATGCAAAAATATCAATGTTTGAGTTGCTTCGGATATCTCCAGCTCATAGAGCCATCCTGGACAAAGCTTTGCTTAGATCCAATGTTCCTAACAACCTTGATTTAGACAAATTCTAGACTATGGTTTTTCATCTAATGTCTCCCCAGTATATGTCCTTTTCAGAGGAAGATGATAACTCCTTGAGTCATCTGCATAACCATCCCTTGCACATTGAAGTCTTAATCCAAAACCATCATGTCAAATGCATGTTGATAGATGGCGGCATTGGTCTCAACATTTATTCTTACATCTTGATCACACAACTGGGATTATCAGAAGTTGCCATTGATCCTAAAAAGAAGATAACTATCAAGGCATATGATGAACAAGAAAGATCTTCCAAAGGAACAATTGTCTTACCTATCAGAACAGGTCTAGTTATCAGAGATATCACATGTCAAGTTCTCGATCTACTTTTGGCTTACAACATTCTTCTAGGGAGACCCTAGATACATGAAATGTGAGCTATTCCTTCCACATACCATCAATGTGTGAAATTTCCTTATGAAGGAGTAGAGGTGATGATTCCAGCTAACCTATCTACAACTTGCAATGCATTGAAAGAAAGTGCTAATAAACTTGTTCCTAATGACAGAGAATCTTCCACTAAGTAGCTAGACATTGCATCAACATCCAAGATAGAAGAAACTGCTAAAGAAGTCAAAATCAAAGAAAATGGCATGGGAGAATACACAATGAAACCCATGTTATCTCTCACATTTGTCTCATTGTCCCCTAAATCTTATGGACAACCTTCTGACAAAGTGAAACTCACAGCTAAAGAATCCCAAGTCATATTTAATGGAAGCTTTGTCACAGAGAAAGTATCTAAACAAGAGTTTGAGGAAGAAGAAGTCATTCTTGCATGGTTGTACAAGGATGATTCCCAATCCCAATTAGTCCAAAAATGTGACTCCACTTCAAGAAAAATTCCTCAGAAGTCATATGGACCAAGGGATAAATTAATCACAAAAATGGGATACACTAAAAAAGGACCTCTAGGACTACAAGGTAAAGGTTTTCTATCACCTCTTGACCATTGTGGCCAAAAAAACAAGAATACAACAGGTCTAGGATATCAGAAGAAGCCTTTCTATCTTAGTAAAAACTCTCCACATGTCTTAGAATAGATTGAACCATCAGTCGCAATTCAACTAAAGGAAGAAACACAACAATCTGATAGTGATGATTCAAACACTACTAATGAGCTCATTCCTTATGAGAGTTTTCCTAAAGAAATACTAGACCTCCTTAAAGATGAAGAGAAAACTAAGGAGAACATCAATGTAGTAGACACACAAGAACCTACTATGGGACAAAAGACAGTTGCACCACAAGAACCAGCTGATCTTGAGGAAAACCAAATAGACAAGGAGGAAGGTGGCAGCTATTCTGAGATAGATTCTCATGAGTATGAATTCAAATCAGACTCTGAGGGTAACCCTTCTTGGGGTATCCATCCTAACTTTACACATGTTCTCAAATTTCCTAGAGGCATAGATGAGGAATCAAATGACTATGAATGGGGAGTCATTCCAGAGGAAGATGAGCTTATCACATAAAAACATATTGATGTTATTCACCAATATGTGCCTAAACCCAACGTAAGTCTAGAGCAAAATAATGAACTTAGTGAGTCTGATCCACCTATGGCTAAAGTGGACTCCCACAATGACATTGAGCCTATTCATGAATTGAACATTTTGAGTTGTAATATCACCTTCGAACTTGAGAGTCAGGTTAGGACCGATGATGATAGATCCATATCTGTAAACACCATTTCTCAATCCTTCCCCACTTTGACTATCCAACATCCTGAACTTCTTAACCAAACCTCCATGAATCCAAGCCAAGGTATCTATACCTTTCCAAATGACTATGCCCTTGCTTGCTACCTTAATGTAGTGGAGCCTATGATGACTTCCATTAGTGAACCAAGTGTTAGCATGATGGAGTCAGACATCAAGTATCTTATTCAAAAGAATAAGAATAAAAAGAAAAAGAAAAAGATTTTTATGGGTGAAAACCACTTTGTGGCAGTCTCAGAACCTACAAAAGTAAAAATAAAAGACGTATCTGAAGGTGAAAACCTCTCTGAGGTGCCTAAGGATGAGATATTTGATGTCCTTTCGAGTCATTTATAGGACAGATCTCTAGTACTGATTGAGCCCACTCAATCTATCAATTTGGGAACAGCATACGAACCACAATTGATTCATGTACCACAATCCTTATCAAAAGAAGAAAAGCAAAAATTTACTACATTCCTAATAGAAAAGAAGATCAACTTTGTGTGGAAATATTCAAATATGCCAAGGTTGGATCCTGATCTTATAATGCACCATTTATCTATTGCTCCAGATGTCAAACCTGTTAAGAAAAAATTGAGAAAGATGCATCCACATGTTGCACTCTTGGTCAAAGATGAATTAGAGAAACTAATAAAATTTGGATTCATCTGAGTTATTGATTATGCAGAATGGATCTCTAAAATAGTTCCAGTATCAAAACTAGACAAATCTATAAGAGTATGCACAGATTTTAGAGATGTAAACAAGGCATGCCCTAAGGATGGTTTTCCATTAGAAAATATTGATATGATAGTGGACATGACTATAGGCTTTGAGATGTATTCTTTAATGGATAGTTTTTCTAGATACAACCAAATAAAAATTGCTCTAGAGAATCAAGAGAAAACTGCTTTCATGTGTGCGTGGGGTACCTTCTATTCGAATGTCATGCCATTTGGTTTGAAGAATGCAGGTGCTACATATCAATGAGCCATGACATCTATTTTCCATGACATGATGCATCAGACCATGGAGGATTATGTTGACGATACTTTAGAAAAATTTATGATAAGATCTGAACATCTAAATGATTTGAGAAAAATACTAGATCGAATAGAGAAGTTTAGTCTTAGACTGAACCCTAAGAAGTGTACTTTTGGTGTCACTTCTAGAAAGCTCTTAGGCTACATTGTTTCAAAGAAAGGCATTGAAGTTGATCCTGCTAAAGTTAAAGCTATCATGGAGATGTAACCTCCCAAGAATATCAGCCAAATGAGAACATTACAAGGGAGAGTACAATCTATTAGATGTTTCATATCTCAGCTAGCAGACATATCACAACCTTTCACAAAGACATTACATAAAGGTGTGACTTTTGCATGGAATGAGGAATGTGAAAAGAAATTTAATCATATCAAGAAATATCTATCAAATCCTCCTATTTTGATGCCTCCTATTCAAGGGAATCCATTGATTCCATATGTCTCCACCACAAATACATCACTGGGGGCATTGCTAGCACAACATGATGAGGACAAAAAGGAAAGAGCTATATACTATATCAGTAGAACATTGGTAGCATATGAGAAGAACTATTCAATGATTGAGAAAGCTTGTAAAGCTATGATCTTTGCATCACAAAAATTGAGACATTACATGTTAGCTCATACTACACATTTGGTAGCTAAGATTGACCCACTAAAGTACCTACTGAGCAAAGTTGCCCTCACAGGTAGATTAGCCAAATGGGTGATGCTATTGAGTGAATTTGACATAGAATATGTTGAAAGGAAAGCTATCAAAAGGACAAGTAATTGTAGATCAACTAGCTAAAGCACCATTGTTTGATGATACACCTGTTGGAACTAAAAAATACAGATTGGGTTTTCGAGTACCAAGTTATAATTTTGTAGTTTGAGGCCCTATAAGTGGTTTTGTGCCTATTTTCCTAGATGAGTTTCTGAGGTTTTCCATGCATGTCAAGTCTTCATCACCTTTGTTTTGGTAGTTAAAGACATCCTAGGTCATTAATTTCAAGTTTCAAGTTGTTTCGTGATGTCTTGTTTTGAGCACTTGTCTAATTCTGCATTTTTGCTTAAGTGTCAATTTGTTGTAGCAAGCCCTATTTGCATTTGAATATCTTTTGTCTTGTGATTGGCCATGATATTTTGATTGTAGCATCATATTGTAGGCATGGGAGTGAGTCATCATACCAATTTTCAGCCCCCCTATACCCGTTTGACCTATTTTCCAGTGTCATTCCGTTTGCAATTTGTTAAAATTCTCCGAGTGCGCGATGTCTAGTTTTATAAGTAGCCTACTTTGAGGTATCCCAGTTTGCACCCTATGCAAGGTCCATCCATAATTGAGTGTGGTTCCATATTTTAGACCTGGAAGACTAATTTTCTAGTGATTTTCAAGTCCTTGCCAATCCATGTGACTACTTTTCCAGGCCATTTCCAAATTGGATTTCTTTGATTTTCATTGTTCCTTATCCTGAATGTTTCTAGCAGCTGACTTTGGTGATTAATTGTAACCGGCCATTTTAATCTTTTGGTGAATTGGTGGTGGATTCATGTTCCCTGTGTGAGGGTAAATCAATGTCTAGGATGTTGGGTCTCGAAAGTTTCATTTGGTTAGTTTTTAAAGCCGCTCCCAGAAGCCAGCTAGTGTTATCTGGTCAGCTTTATGGAAATGTGAAAAGTGAACTGTGATCTAGAATAGACTAATTGGAACCCTCTACAAAAATGGTCTCATAGGTTGCAATGATCAAAATGGCTACAAAAATCAAATTGGTGAGGTTTTTAAGGGCTCCAGCCAGTCAAGCAAATGTAGATGACAATGTTCAAGTTGTGTTCATCTTCTCTAAGAGCATCATATGATAGGATGGAAAAAGTGCAATGTCTAATTTTGTTGAAATTTCAGTACACTGTCATCTGTTGAATCATAAACAAATGGGAAGGTGGGACAAGATTTTCACACTCATGGATTGCTTGTGGTTTGTAAGAATTATGTCAACCCATTTGGAGAAATGACAAGGTTATAAGTAAATTGGAAGAACAAGTAAAAAAGGTGTGATTTAGTCATGGCGTACAATCTTAAGGTGAATTTGTTGAAATGGAAGATGAGTACATTCAAACAAATGTGATCATTTTTGTGAATCTAGTTTGCTTTACCTCTGCTAATGTCCTCCCTTACCTATGCCATATTGGGAGCTTTTCAAATAGCGCACAGGCATTTATCAATGCATGTGCTAATAGGATTTTGTCAGAAGTTGTAGTTGGAAACCACTTTGGTAAAGAGCGTATGTGACGTATGGATTGCACAAATTATTATTGTTGAAATGATCATCAAAGTCTCCTTGAAAATGCATATATCTTCACACACATATTGAACAACCTAAAAAACACCATTCTCTAGCAACCTGCGTGGGGAATTGGAAGAGCCAGTGATGCAAGGCTGCTCACTTGAGGATTCATGCAAGAGAGAAAGAAGGGTTTGCATGAGGTAAGCATGATGGGCTACTTGTGCAATAAAAAATGGAAGCTCACACAGTTTTTTGGAGAGAGGCATGAATATATGAAGGGCCTCATGCAAGTATTGAAGGAGAGGCTGTCAGCGTAAGGGAGGATTCATGCCATGCGCAAGTTAGGGGAGATATAGACAAATGTGCTACCTGTGAATTTTAATGGGGACTCCCAGTCGATGTTAGAGGCTTCACGTTAAATGATGCCAGCCCACACATATTCAGATGACTCACACACTAGGACCAACATGAGGTTTGGTAGAGGAGCCCTACGCGATGCACAAAAGGCAGACATGAATGGCCAGCATAAGGTAAATGGGGTCTTCCAAATTGGGATCCAACGTTAACAATTTGGAGACCCAAAAAAATAGTGCCAAAGCAATACAAAGGGGTCTCACACGATAAAGGTGAAGGCTCATGCATATGAGGGGTGTGTAGTGATCTGTTAGATGCATGAGGTTGCAAAGAAGGCTTGTGCATGAAGACCAAGGAGACTGCCAACCATTATGTTTTGGATGTCTCACGCATTTTTGGGGCCAGTATATAAAGAGGGGGTTGTTCATTGAATGTTGGGAGCTTGTGCATTGGAGGAAGCTCATGCCAGTGCAAGACAAGATTGAAGGCTTGTGCAAATATGAAGACTGTTGCATAAGCAGCATGCTAAAGTGGGGTCCCTTGCGCAAATATGGTGCCTTGTGTTAAAAAGTTCAGGGGGCTATAAAGTAGATCTGGTGGCTGCCAGCGTTTGAAGGAAGCCTCAAATGTGGAAGTGGGGTCCCTTGCACAGATCTTGGAGCCTCAAGATGTAATACCCCAAAATTGGCACCTATTTAATTTCATCAATTTTGGTGCATTATCTCAATTTTACATCACCAAAGTCCTAGTTCCCTAGGCAATTTTCTCTCTCCTATCTGACTTAATTTGACTTGATGTCAATTGCAAAGACCATAAATTGCAATAATCAAATGCTAAAATAATTCCTAAGTCCTAGACTTTATTTGGCTAAATAATCTCTATGATAAGTTAATTTAATTATGAAGTCCTAAGTACTTTTAATTAAATTAAACTCCACCCCCTTTAGCTAAATACCCTTAAAAAGGAATTAATAAATATTTAGTTAATTGAATGGACACCTCTTTATTTGAATTTAATAATTCAAATTACTCGAAAGGTCACCTCCCCACATGTGGCAAATTCCATTCTTTTAATTAAATAAATCATGCTTTTTTGTCTCAATTAGGAATGAAGAGTCCACCGTTTCAAATCAAGAAACTCTTCATTCCTCTTCTGGCTTGGTCTATTTAATGAACCTCATTTTCTCATTCAAGAGAGCAATTTTTGAGAGCATCTACACTATAGCATTTTTTAGTCTCATATCTCATTATTTTCAAAGCTCTTTTATTGCATTATATAGTTTAATTTCTCATATTAGTGTAATTGCATTTCACATTTAAATTAAATTTGCTTAATTGTTCTTAGATTAAGATCATTTTTATTCCAAAATCAACTAAAAAATCTGCATTTCATATCTTCTTTCAAGTATTCTTAGATTAATTGCATTCATCTTAGTTTGATTCTAGCTTTGCATATCATCTTTATGGCTTTCTTAGAAAATCCTCCATTGTAGTAGCGGTCTAATGGTTGTTGGTTCTCCAATCTAAGAGCGATTATACACCCCCGCCTGCATAGGAGGCAACAGGTCGCTTCCTCACAAATTTCAGATTGAATAATTCATATTCTCTTCGTAATTTGACCATAGGAGTAATGACTATGTTGCGTATGTGGTTGATTTAGAGGTCACATTCAAGCACACACACAAGACACTTCTCCTCCTAATACCAAAAGGTGTCTGAGACACAAACTCATAGACTTGCACCCAAACCAAAAGGAAAAATACAGAGGTAACATATTGGGATATATCCCACATGCAGCATAATTGGGGATTTATGGTGCATAAATACAATAGCACTCTCATGTGTAGTAAATAAAGAGCCAAGAGGCTTCTTGGTGAGCCCCTTGGCTGGAGGTCTCTATGCACGGTGGGCCCCACAAATTTTGAACAAAAATGTGGAGAAGGCTTTAAAAATTAAGAAACAATTGTCCCACATTCATCTTGATTCGAACATATCAGATGTTTATATGCAACGGCCTACACAAGTATGATAGATGAAGAGCTGGAGGCTATGCTCACGTGACCCTTCACAATGGTCACCTTGATTTCTATGCCAGTTGGCCTGCGTGGGTAAGGTTATTTTGTAGGAGTGTGATGGAGCCGATGAGGTGGACAAGTTGACATGTGGTGAGGGGTCGCATAGTTGCGCAACGGAACAGGCGTTTGGGAGATGACTGCAAGATTCAACAAGTGGTTAGCTAATCACCAGTCGCTAGGTCATTGAATGCTAGTATCCAAGGAAAATTCATTCTATGATCAGGAGAATACACTAGTCGCCAGTTCTCCAAGTCCTTGCAGTCAAGGAAAATTCATTCCGAGATTGGGAGAATGGGCTCAGTCGCCCATTCTCCAAATGTTAATCCAAGGTCAAGGAAAATTCAAAGATTTGGAGAATGCCTATTTCATGAGATTGGAAAGCTTAACCATGGTTAGTTGGATGATTTAGAGATTACAAGCCATTCACCAGTTCTCCCAATGAGGTGGTCAAGCCTAAGTTTGTCTGAGCATCCAGTCAAGAGATGACAAGTGTCAAGTTTTGGTGCATTCTATGGTTAAAGTGCAGAGCATGATATAAAATTATAGATTTAAAAGATTTAAATAAATGTTATAGTCCAGACATTAGGCAAAATTTCCAAAATTTAAATGATAGGGCCTACTCACGGAAAAATGTCCTGGAGATTCAATTTTTGTCCAAACATACAAGTGTTATATGTTTCTGGAAACAGGAAAGGACAAGGAATCCAATGGCAATGATTATTTTCAGTTTTAGTGATGTGGGAAGGAGTAGTTTGGGTTTGAAACCTGAGAATCAGAATCAAAAGCAATTTTTTGGAGAAATGATTGCACATAGTGGATCAATTTTGAGAATCAGTTGCAGAGAAAACTGTGGGAAATCCTGGAGATATTTTCATGCCAAGAATGGACAGCTGTCAATTCTATGCAACTGACTTTCATTTGCTATATCTTTGTTTTTTCTCTCATTTTGTAAGGGATGTTGAAAATTTATGCTACTAGGATAGCTCCTAGGCCTTGAGTCTTATTTTTTGTGTGTTCATGGTCTTACAATGTATAGTTTCAGGTGAATTTTAATGAAAACACTGGGATCCTTGTTTGATGTCTTTATATGCATTGTTTAAATTCTTGTATATTGACTTGTAAGGCATGTTAATATACCAATTATAAGGTATCTGTGGGTTTGAACTTGAGTTTCTTTCAAGGAGAGAGTAAGTCTTGATTTCAGGTTTTGAGAATTCTAGGTTTGCATATGAATTTGATGTCCAGGTGTTGAAATGAGAAGAATGGTCTACAAGGCATTTCATTTGGGTTCTTGAGTTGGAGTTAGTGTTTTCTGGAATTGCATATTTGTTTGACTCTATTTCCCAATAGATAAGGCACTGGTTTTGGCTTGAATGGAAGTTTTCTTCATCAAGCATTAATTGAAATCACTTTACATTTCCAGTTTAAGAGCATTAATGTCTGTAAATTGCATTGAATAGTGCAAATGGTTTTAGTGATTCCTTGTAGAAGTGAATCTGATAGGTTAGCTTGCCTAAGCCTTCTGATTCAAAGAGAAGAAGGGTGAATATCCTTGTTAATATCCACTAGTTTTCATGTCTGCATAAAGGGTTTTAGTGAGAGAGTGTTTATGTATGCATATTTAGTATGTTTTAGGTACACCCACCTAGGTCTGTGTAGCCTGAAGTGTAGAAGGAGTTTCTCCTTATCAATTAGTCTTTTCTTGCTTGAGTCATGAGTTTAGGAATCACAAAGTTCAATTGAAGCATTTAAGGCTTGTAATAGGATTCAGCAAGAAAAATCACTAACAAATGGAATTCCCAGATTCCTCTATCATGAATCTTTCCTCTAGAGCATGGAGGTTATTCTTTGATGGCTCCTATACACAACATGGATCTGGAGCAGGCATATTGTTCATCACACTTCAAGGATACTCAATCCCTAAAGCATTCAGAATCAAGTTTCCTTGCACAAATAATATTGTTGAATATGAAGCTCTCCTTAACGGCATGAAAATAGCAATTGAGTGGAGAGTGACAGAGCTACACATTCATGGAGACTCACAACTATTAATACACCAAGTCAATGATGTGTATCAAATGAAAGATGAAAAGCTAGTTCCATACAAGAGAATGGTAGATGATCTAAAGAAATATTTCATATCTATCACATTTGAGGAAATTCCTAGATTGGAGAACAAAGCTACGGATGCCATGGAAATGCTATCTACTTTATTATAGTAGCCCGAACATGAGCTACGCTATGAGTTCCTGGTGGAAGCACTATCTTATCCTGCATATGATTTCCCTAAAACTTGCATGATCTGCACCATTGTTGGTCATGATTCATCTAGGTACAAAAACCTTTTATTCTATCTCCAAGACCAAATCATTCTCGATACCTTCAACCACCATGAGAAATGATACCTTATCTACAATGTATCCCAATATGTCATCATTGGTAATGATCTATACAAATGAGGTCTAGATGGTACACTCCTTAGATTTTTAGAATAGGAAGAGTCTCAATGTGCATTAGAGGAAGTCCATGAAGGTATATGTGGATCACATTCCAATGGTTTAATACTAGCTCAAACACTTATTAGGGTTGGGTACTATTGGCCTGAAATGGAAAAAGAGGCTATCAAGTTTACAAAGAATTGTCAAAGGTGTCAAGTACATGGTAACTTGATTCATGCACCAGGGAGAGATCTAACTCCCTTTACTATATAATGGCCTTTTCACCAATGGGCATTTGATCTTATAGGATCCATACATTCTCATTCTTCTAATGGACATACCCATATATTACAGCTACAAACTATTTCACAAAATGGGTAGAAGCAGTCCCCTTGACTCAAGCAACTAGCAAGCAAATATCAATGTTCATTCTAAACTACATCATATGTCGGTATGGAATCCCAATTCAATAGTCACAAATAATGGTGGACAATTCAAGAACAAAGACTTAGATGGTTTATGTGCTAAATTCAAGATAACACAACATTGGTCATCTATCTACTATCCTCAAGGGAATGGACAAGCAAAGGCTTCAAAGAAAAATCTATTAAAAATCTTGCATTGCACAGTTAATAAAATAGGAAGAGACTGGCATCTCATGATCAATCTAGCTCTCTAGGCCTACAGAACAAGTATCAGAATGCCCAATGGGGCTACACCATTTTCTTTAGTTTATGGGTCTGAAGTGGTACTACCTATTTAGGTTGAAATCCCATCACTAAGAATTAGAATGCATGGTCTAGTAACTGATGATGACTATAGAGTGTCTAGGTTGCAAGAACTTGAACTACTAGATTAGCGTAGACAAGCAACGTATGATCATCTTAGAGTATATCATAAAAGAATGTCTAGAGGCTACAACAAGAAAGTCAAACATAGAGAATTTCAGGTTGGCGATCTAGTCTTGAGAGAGAATCCTAAAAATCAATCACATAGAGAATGCAAGGGGAAGTTTGAACCCAACTGGTTGGGTCCCTTTGTTATCACTGCTACTTTTGGCTCTGGAGCCTATCAACTCTCAATGACTAAAAGAGAATAGCTTCGAGAACCAATCAACATTCTCCATCTGAAGAAATTCTATGCCTAAGGCATTCAGTCTATGGTAAATTGTCCTAAAAAAAATTTAAAAATCTGAAAAAAGTCCTAAAAAAATGAACATCTTGGTGAAAACCTAGCAATAGGCACCTTGATGATTCACAAAAAAATTGAAAATTTTGAAAAATATCAAAAAAATGAAAAAATGAAAAATACAAAAAAATTGAAAAAATGAAAAATACAAAAAAATGAGAAAAAGAAAAAGTGCCTTGGTGAAAACCTAGAAATAGACACCTTGGTAGCAAAAATAGAATCTTTGCCAAGATGGTGAAAACCCAACAAATGGGTGCCACTTGTTCAAAATGCTCCATCTATCAGCGCAATCTTGGTCTTTCCCAGCTTTCAGTCTGCTTTAGTCTATATATATCCTTATTTCAATAAAGTCGGTCTGTACACCAATTAGAAAAAGCATATGTCTCCTATCACTATTCAAACTTGGGGGCAATCAAAGTCATAGCCTACAGTCCTTAGTATCTCAGATGTGTCATATCCAGTCAGGGTCCTTTGAAGCTACATCCAAGTCAGTCAGTCAGTCTCCTTTCCAGAAAGGATTTTGCATCTACAACAACACAAACAAACATCAACACGAACAAAAATAATCTTTATTGCTTGCTTTAATCTTCTTTGTATGCTTATTGATTCACATTGAGATTTTTGCATATTGTGTCCTTTCGAGCTCTTTGATGATGTCATTTACAGGATTTAGAGAGTGATGACTAGGGGCATAATCTTTTCTTTATTTTTTGCTTTGAGCAAAAATCTAATAACTTTGGAAATTCTAGATTGAAATGGTGTCTGTCTATAAGAGCCTCTATCACATGTTGGATGGCCATGAGTACCTCGACCATTGATACCCAAAAAATTCAAGGAAGTTTGATCTATCTTACATCTTTTTGAATGATTTCTCAATCCTACTGTGAATGGCTATTATCCAAGGATGTGAATGATAAAGGGTCACTGTGGGTAATTCACATTAGAGACAAGAATGAATTCTGCAAATTGTTTGGCATGTTTGTACCGCAAGGTGTATTCTGGTCATCACAACATTTGTGTTATGATGCTTATACCAATTGCTATATCAAAATGAAAATTATATTCAGGTCATCCTGGCGCTTATGCCTTGGTGCTTATATCTAATCTGACATTCTAAAAACAAAATCAATATTCATATGTCCATGGTTGTATAGCGAGTGGGCATTGTATTGATTCTTGCGCATACAAATCAATATTCATATATTCATACTTTCCTAACTATTGGATGTTGTATTGATTTATCCGGTTACCTAAAAAAATTTAGTGATGAAAATGACCGACACATGATCAGTGACTAAGTCCTAGGTCCTAGGTCTGCATTTCATTTTGCACTTTGCATGATTGCATTTATCTCATGATTTCCAAATCAACTTGAATGCTTAATGATTCTCCAAAACTTTTCTAAATATGACACAAGGACTGGGCATTGTATGAAGGTCCCTCCAATGAAACAACAAGTAGAACTCATTTTCAAGATCAAAATCAAAATTTGAGATTGTTTATATTGTCAACTGCTTGCATAATCAATCGTCAATCATCACAAAAATCTAGAATTCAACTTAACTGATTATCTTACATCAACCTATTGAAATTTCAACTCGGTCACCCATGGTCAACTCATGGTCAAACCTAGTCAACCTTGGTCTCCAAGACCTCCAAATGATTCATAACAGATTCTCGAACGTGTATAACCACTTCTCAAATCAATTAACATGCTTTTAAACCATTTAACACTTACTTTTCTCCTTAGATTTCAATTTTCATCCTGAAGGGAGCATGGTATTGCACATCAATCAAGTCTGTAAATCAAATCTTTCCTCAGTAATCAAGACAACAACCACGTCTAGTTGTTGATTCATCAAAAAACCTCTTCACTTGGGGCATATCAGATTCATCAAGATCCATATCAATCTGGTATCCTAATCAATCTTGTAAATTGTATCAGCTTTTTGCAACCATTGGCTCATTAGTGTTATTTCCTTGGTTCTTCATAACTGAAGGGTTCGGATGTGATACCATTTTGATTCCTTTGGACAATCAGGTCTAGAATCAGGTCACTCACTTCTTCGTAATCATAAAGTTTAGAATCAGGCATTTTTGACACTTTTTCGTAATCACTAGTTCATTGTTGGTATAGTTAACATCATCTTTGGTCAATCAGGACCTAACATCTTCAAATCTTTTAAATCGATTTCTATCTTGGAATCAGTTAATTCCTCAAAATCTTTCATCATCATCAAAAACATATTAATCTTTGAATCACTGCACTTCACACAGTAATTCAAAGAGGGAAAAAATGTAATACCCCAAAAATGGGCTATAGGTTCATTAACCTCTTACATCAACAATTCGATCGAAATTGACATCAAAGTCCTAACCTAAGGCACATCTGCACATCATTTTATCAAAAACCTAAGTGATTATCTTAATTCTACATTGGGGAATATTCCTTGAATATTCCTAATTATCTTTAATTAAATATTATTTGGCGATAAATGTCATTATTTATCCTAAAGTTGACTAATTGAATATGATGAATATTTAATTAATTAATTAAATTATGTCACTTAATTATTTAATTAGATTTAATTGCATTTATTCCTAATTAATATTGTTTTTATTTTGATAATAAATCAAAATTCCTACAAACAATCAATTGAATATTTATTTAATTGATTTAAAATCAAAGTTGTCAAATTTAATGAGTTAATTGGAATAAAGTTTGATTAAATAAATGATTAACCCATAAATGAGTTGTTTTAATTAAAAAATCAGTTAAGTTGAAGATAAATCACTTTATTTATTTATTTAATTCATAATTATCTATGCACATTCAAAGAGCAGTTAAACTCTAAATCAGAAAATCAATTCAAGTTGTTATCTTTTTGAAACTCAACATCTATTTTGAGTTGAAAGCTAATCTAAACTTATGATTTGAGTGAAAAAGTTGTTTTTGCATGATTTTGCATGATTTTGTGAGTTGATTTGTTTCTAATTTCTTGTTAACTCAAAAATCAACCTGAGTTTATCAAGAGTGATTTATGGCTTTTCTCAATTCATCCTCAAGCCCTGGATTTCTATAAAATCAAGGCTCAGCTCTTCATAATACATCTCTCAAATTTGCACAATTACTCTGGCCAAATTGCATACAAAGAATTAAGCTTTTACGATAGGCAACTTTGTGAGATCAATTCATAGTTTTCATAGCATTACATAGTTTTTCATATCAATTCATATCATTGTTAGAATAATCTGCATATCATTTCATTCAATTCTAGATTAGATTCATACAGTTTTTCATCTTATTGCATTCAAAATCCAAAAAAATAGATTAATCTGCATTCATATCTCATTTATTTTAATCATTTAAATACTTCATTTAGGTGTTGCATTGTCACTGATCTCGGTCTAATTTGAGAATACCATACCCACACCTACTAGAAGGTAGTAAATTTTCTAGTTAGCTTAGTTTCATTTATTTACAAATTTCTTTGATTTGCTAACCTCTAATGTTTTACTGAAGTGTTGTGTCCACATCTAGGTACAATTTTCACACACACAACAGGGTCCTCAACTTCTCCCATATTTAATTATCCATCTCCAATTCCATGACATTATTAATTTCATCATCAGTCATGTGCTCAAAAAAGCTTCCTTTTCCCTAATATTTTCATTGGCATCATTGATCTCTTGTAGATTTGTAGGGTTTGTAGGAGGATTGTAACTAGATTTTGTAACCTTCCAACAATCTTCATCAATACATCTGAGATAAACTATCATGTGGTTCTTCCATAAGTTATAGTGGGATCCATCAACCCTTGGACTATCCTTCTTATATGCTTCCATATTTGGATCTACCTCAATATATTAGGCTTCCTTCAAGGGACCAAGCTCTAATACCAATTATAGAAAATAAGGCAGCAAGCAACTGAAAAGGGGGGGGTGAATCGGTTGCTTCTAAAACACTAGATCTTCAAAACCCTTAAACCTCGAAACCTTTATACATAAAAATTTTATAACTAATTTATGATGATTAAAGTAAATAAGCACAAATTAGAAAACATACGCAACACATAACACAAGGATTATTATTGTAGAAACCCAAATTAGGGTGTAAACCATGGTGGGGCTTGAACCCACAAAATACTAATACATTTTTAGAATTATAGACTCATTACAACTATGGAATGTATGTGCATTCAAGCACAATTCCTAGAGTTTACTACTCAAAATATCTTGGGCTACAACCCTAAGGAAGACTAAAATCCTTACAAGACCACTACAATGGTGGATCTAGCTACAATAAAAGAAATTATGAACTATATAGAAATATCTATCTCATGCCACAGTAAGTTCCAATGAAGTACAACATAGATCTTAGGTCAACACCTTCTCTTACTCCTTCATAAAAACACTTCGATGACCAAAAAATCTATCACTCTTTCTCCACACATTGTCAAGCATTTGTACTAAAAATTTTGCCCTAATTAATTAAATAATCATCAAACCTAGGTAGGAAAAAAACTAACTTTCAATTTTCATCTCACCACACCAAAATCAACAACCCTAATCAAATCATTTTACTTAAACATAACTTAGATCCTTCATAACCACCTCAAGGTCATAACTCTTCCACACACAAAATTTTTTGATTGTGCATAAAATGTTTTCTAATAATGTTGGCCAAGAACATAA
This sequence comes from Chamaecyparis obtusa, assembly GCA_027943335.1. Taxonomy (NCBI): domain Eukaryota; kingdom Viridiplantae; phylum Streptophyta; class Pinopsida; order Cupressales; family Cupressaceae; genus Chamaecyparis; species Chamaecyparis obtusa. The sequence continues at coordinate 854,032 of BSBK01009051.1, read as the reverse complement.
GAAAATATAGCTACCAACTAAAAAATCTTCCATTATGATCACCATGATCAATGTAAACCACCAACTCGATAGGTAAATAATCCTAGAATATTCTTAGGCATCATTAAGCTCAAATAAACAAAAAAATCCACCCAAGCTAATGGATTTTCCAACATTTTATGCTATACCTCAAGAAGATCATCAACTTCCTCTGTAACACTTGAAAATGCCTTATGAACCCTTAGACTCATGAACTCTTTGAATGGAAGACACATCACCATTCCTTAAACATATTCCTAGATGCACAACCAAATATCTCAATATGTGTACATGTGTGAAACCAATTGTTGCAACTTTGATACACTGGTAGAAAGTAAAGCATCTAGTCACCATTTGTGATCTCATAACTTACTCAAATCATCATGTTGACATTTGTGCCTTGACAAGGACCTAGTAAACAACATATACATCATCACTTGAGGTGTGTGAATCCTCATCCCCTATAACTGTACCTCACCATACCTCAGAACATATGGTTCCCTTGGAAAAAATGCATAACAAACATGTTGACAGCAATGCCAACACATCCAACTTTCCAACAATAATGGTAGATTGTAAATAGATTGTATCAGAGTAGTATAGTAGTTAGAGTTAACATATATACTAATGTAGTAGTTTGGAGGATCTTGGAATAGGTTGAATAAGATGTTTCCAAAGGCCTTTGTTTCTTTTTGAAGGATTTTGTAGATGTTCAATATCTTTTTGGATTAACTGAAAAGTCACATGCAAACTAAAGGCAATTGAGGATGTTGAAGTGTAATAGGAAATTGAAGGTGGTTTACAAAGATTATTTGTGACATTTATGGATTTCTTACTACTTGTTTGGTGATCTAAAGTTGATTTTTGAATTTTTATTGTGAATTATATTCTAGGATCAATATTTTGATAGGATGTGGTTTGATTATAACTTCACATTTTGTTAAAATGATAGATCCATGGTTGAGGTTTGGAAAAAAATAGAGATAAAGGCTAAAAGATTCTATATTATGGTCTTAAAGGTATATTTTTCCTCATGGGTTAAAGATTTGTCATTCTAAGCTTTTGTTGTTTTGGAAAATAGTATAATAGTGTGCATACTTATAAGGTCATGGTGTATGAAAATGGATTTATTATGATCTACAAATGATTTTTTTTTCTTTATAGTGATTCTTGATGGGTGGCACTATCATTTAGGGATGTTCCTCTAATTGGGTTAAACAACTTTATCATTTTTGGGTCTAACTTAAGGCAGTGGCACATGTGTTGATCTTGGTGATGATTATGGAAGCTATGAAGATTGTGCCAACCTAATGGAATGTTCTTCATATTATATTTTTCCTTTGCAAGCATCAAAGACTTCATTTTTGGGCCAACTATTCTTAATCTACTTGTTACACCTTTTGGCTGACCTCATGAGTTGCCATGACTACATAATGAAGGATATGCTTTGAAGACTAGTGACTTGAATGTGATAAATGTAATCAATTAGAATTTTGAAGTGTGGAAAAGATTGAGAAATAAATTAGACTATCAGAGATGAAATTGTGCTTACAAAAATGAATTGTAATCCACACTTTGTGAATGTGTTTTTTATCAATTTAATCATCTTACACCTTGATATCATATACAATGTACATTGTTCTAGGTGTTGGTTCCTGAAAAGGTTTACACTACAAAATAGCTACCAAGTTGATCTTGCAATTTCCTATGGAGAATCCAACTCCAATAATCATAAATCTCAGAGACTTGGATCAACTAACAATGATCTAGTAAACCCTTCTTCACTTTAGGCTCTACAAAACCAAGGTAGGTAGACCTTTAATACCCTTAAAATACAATATTAGACTCACAACTGGCACTAATATTAAGTAGATATGTCTCACAAAGAGCTCAACAAAAATTCAAGGAGATGTTGAATGTGGGCTAGACATTCATTGATATAAAACTTAAAGTGGAGCATGAGGTAAGAACAACATACAACAAACAAAAAAGGCAAAGATATTCTTTGATTTAATCAAATTTTGTAGCAAGGACCACCTGAACATGAAAAACAACACACAAGTAAATCCCACAACTAGTTGAGATCAATGTCTCATCCCATTGGGCCTTGGAGTCATCAGAAGTATAACATCATACAACAAAGTTTCATCAATTGCCTAAGATCTAAGAACAATTCCTTACAATATTCTTTAATAGTAATCCCAATCCAGCCTAATTATCAAAATATTTTCTCCAGCCCAACAAATCTACAACTTCTATCAAGCATTTTAATTAATTCTTTGAATTAAAGCATGAAAAGGAAGTCACATATCTCACAACTAGACACTAAATGGGATAACTCTTTATTTTATTCCATTTAAAACTTAACTAAGTCATACATGGGAGAGATCTGAACCAGCATTATATTTCATTGAAAAATCTAAGCTACCTATGTCATATAACATAAATACAACCTAAAACACCAAAAACCAACAAAAAGATTTAACCCAGATTCAGAGAATTTCTCAATGGAAGATTTACAAAACTACTCCTACCTATAAGAAATTGCTACTGGAACCCTCAATGTTTGGAGCCAAGATAAATGGTATGCCAAAACAACCAAGTCAGAACCCTAAAAAAAGAGAAAATAAGAGAATAAATAGAAGATAGAAGAATCTAGGATTTGATCTGATGTTTCTAGTTGTCACTCTTCAATCTTCTTCCAAGCTATTAAAAAAACATCGCTCTCATCTCTATGTAACTATATGTATCTCATTCATTTCTATCTATGATTTGTTACCAATAAAATCCCCTTTTGAACTTTCACCTGTAGCATTTTCTTTCTTTGTATTTCCTTGCCTGTGCATGCAAAATATTTCACCAGTTTTAAAAATGTGTCCTTTATCTTTACCTTGTGAAGAATTATACTATCCCCTTGATATATTTCATTCACTTAATCACCTATTTCCATTTGGACATATGCAACCATATCTCTTTCAGATTTTTAATTATCACCCATTTCTAGCCTAGTCAACCTTGGTCAACTTAGGCAGCAGCCTCTAACTACCACATGGCAACTCCTAATTGGTCTGTGAGTCCACCTTTGCAACACTTCAACACCCACATCAACTAGCACATAACCTCGCTTACTTAGTCAGCCCCACCACATGTCACAACCTTGCAATCTCATGGTGTTTCTCTTTCCTCATCATCCTGATTGTGGGATCATGAGATCATGCCAACTATCTCAATCGGGTTTGCATTCCATTTACCACATGTGTCATGTGGTGCCCTCTGATCGATCTACCTTAACACCTTGCATCATCTTAGTGCCAACTTGTTGCAACATCACATAGGACCCATCATTGATCCACACCATTTGACCTACCACATGTTGCAATCTTGTGATCCCATAATGTATCTCTTTCCTTGTCAGCTGAATCATAGGATCACGGATAATGACATGTGTCATCTCAAATCCACCACCCTGCCTCGAGCCTCCTTCCACATGGAACCATCTGGTTCACTACCATAGCTACATCACTAGCCACCTCATCATCTACATCATCTCAACCTAGACATGTGTCAACATCTCATGATTTTGCATTCATTATCTTCCTTGCAACTTATTTTGCAAGATCATGAAAGTCATCAAATTTGATCACTTTGTAACCACCTTCACTCGATATCCTCTACCATGTGTCAAGTTATGTTTTTCTCATGTTGACCATGCACACGGGCCCATAAAATATTCCTTTCATTTGTCACCAATTTTTTGCCACTGAGTTTCCCTTGCGCACGTGCTCCTTTACAAAAGCCTTTGTGCCTTAGGAAACACAATGTGTGTATGTTTTCATATAAAACAAACAAAAAATTCCCACACACTGTCAATGTGGGATATATCCTATGATAGTCACTTCATTTTTGTGCGCACCCAGAACCCTCCAACACATCCATAAAATCCACATGCACCTTTCACATCACACCAAAATATGGATTGATCATCCTTTTGATTTCCAAATTTCCATGCTTAAGGGTTTAAAAAAATTCTTTGGGTCTTTGCACCGGATAATTTCATTGTGCAATTGGATCGGACTTTAACATCATTTGATCAATAAAACCTTGAATCTCAACCATTCCTGGTCCACATAAATTCATTATGTAACAAGGAACATCTTGACAACATCTGGAGTGAGATATTTTGATCTTTGAACCTTCCAATTTCATTGTCTTGCAACTAAACAAGTCAACAAACAATAATCTGCATTTCATTTGGACTAGATAAAAAAAATAGATAAGGCCCTAGGAGGTAGCTACTTGGGACATTGTCACATTAAGATACAACCATTATGGAACAATAATTAGGGCCTCATGATAGTCTGTAGGTTAAAAGATATAGCATCCTCAAAATGAGTACACCTACAAATGTATTGACAAGAAATGTAGAGAAATTGAAAAAGTTGCACCTAGATTTGGCTTGGAAAACTTGTCAAACAATCACTTGATGACATGAAACTTCAAATATAGGTTCTCTCTCATGTGGTCAATACAGGAAAATAATTGGAAACTCATGAAAATAACCTATTCAAATGTTATTAACTTGCAAAGTTGACCACTTAATAATGGTTGCACTTGACAATCAGGCAAACTGAATAAATTGCAAATGGAAAGACCCTAGCAAACTAGGCAAACAAATTCATGAAGCTCTAAAAATTCACATGGGGGGATTTGTGATGTCTAGAGTGCAAGGGAACACTTGGAATGCATGCATCAATCATAGGTCATGAAAATGAATACCTCAAAGTGGGCTACTTGAAATTTATGAGATGTAGTATGCAGATTTACATGAAACCCCTTCAACTGGGTATATGCAGAATGGTCTAAACTAACTGTAGGGGTCTAAATATTGAAAGATAAGCTATTTGATATACACTAAGTATATCCCTAAGTCAATTACCCATGATACTTAATAGGGCTCAAAATATTATACTACAAAGTAGGCATGTTTAATTTGTTTTATACGGGCACAAATACAGATTGCAAGCTAGCTAGAATTGACACTTTACAAAACCACTTCAATCTGCAAACTAGGGACTTGGAATGAAAAAATGATCTTAATGAAAGGTGGGGAACATACCTTTCACATGATGAAGCATGAAATTCACAAGGTTCTTGAATGCATGAAGGCCAAAATAGGGCACTCACTCATAAGCAAAGGAGTCCATAAAACTTTAAGAGTGGTCATCTCAAGAATTTGAGAGTACCAATAATGGCTCCATCTGGGGATGTATGTCTCTTGCAAGCATATCAAGATTATTACAAGTAGTAGTTGTTGTTGCACCAAAATATTGACCTGTTAATGCCTGATACAACCACTAGACTTATAGAAGACACAGGAGGCGGTTAAGCCATGTCGCGAACCCTACAAGGGATGTTGGATCACTACCAACAATCCCCCTCCCAGTGTCACTTGATGTGGTCTACATGAATTCAAACCTATGACCAAGCTCTGATACCACTTGTTACAAGTAGTATTTTTCCTTGCACCAAAAGATTGACCTGTTAATGCCTGATACAACCACTAGACTTATAGAAGACACAGGAGGTGGTTAATCCATGTCACAAACCTTGTGAAGGACGTTGGCTCGCTGCCAACAAAGATCTCATATCTCCAAAAAGAGAAGACCATACCAAACTTTTATTTGGTGACCCCGGCCCACCAAAAAATGGAACACCAAAACCTTCTTTTTTCAAAAGTTTGATTCTCATCAAAATATGTGACCACCAACAAGAAAACACCATCACATACCCACTTTCCACATACATAAATATTTATGGGCTGAAAAATACTTCCATATTTGCAATTGCATATGTCCTTCTTTGTATGTCAAATACCTTCATATGATTAGTTCATCAAAATATCAATTCAATTATGTAAAATATAACAATTTCAAAGCAATTGAATGAAAATAATGACAATAAGCATCTTATGGATCTCTAACAAGAAAAGCTAAAGAAATGCTCTTAGATTTAGCAATCATTAGAGACAGATCTAGAATGATAATTATAATGTATGATGCAATTCTAACTCAAATTATGCTAAAACATGCTAAATATGCTAAGAATTCACAATTAAAATGACTATAATATGGATGCAATTAACAATTATGAGAGTGGAACCTTTTCTCCTATTTTTTTCCTTCATTTATAGATTTTCCCAAAGCTTAGGGGTGGGGTAAGATTAACCATGATTAGGTTTCATTCAAGTTAATGGTTTCAAATGTTGAGATAATTTAAATATTTTATTCTCAAAGGTTGGAACAAAGAGATAAAATGAATGTTGTAGATACATTCTCAAGATGTGTGGTAGAGAATTGATTTTTCTTTGATCCATGTGAGATCAATCCTTAATTCCCATTGGTTGATTTAATTTTGTCCACATGTGGTTGGTGAAGAAAATAGGAATTATTAAATGATTAAATTGATTTTCTTTAGCCAAGTGTACCCCTTGAATGGGTTGGATAAAATTTGATTTAACTATACAATTAATTTAATTAAAATCAATTGCACAATTAATTGATCTTTTTTATTTAAATAATCATTTTGGCTTTTATTTTAATTAATTCTTTTTTTATTCTTTGATTGCTCACTTCGATTTAGCTTGACCATTTTTAGGTGTATACAAATGCCCCTCTTTGAATCAATGTGTGAAGCATGTCGGTTCATAGAATACCTGTTGTTTGATTCATTGATGCTTGATCTGACTTTGATGACTAATTTGATGTACAACTTACTAGATGATGAAACCCTGATTCAATGATGTAATCCTGATATGATACTTGATTTGAGAAGATTCCCTAATTTCAATGCCCCACTAAGAATTTGAAAATTTATGCGCTCAATGCCTATGATTCAAAAAATTTCATTGATTCGATTGATTTGAATTACAATGTTGATATCAATGATGGTATGATGGCATGCCCCTCGGGAAATGAATCAAAATAATTTTGGATGATTTGGTTGATTTTGGGAAATTTCAATTTGTTTCCTGATAAAATCAATTTCAAAATGCCTCGGTCATGAGAGAATTTGATGACAACAACTATGATTGATAAATTGTTGTTAATGCTCTGGATAGGTTGATGATGTTTTGATATTGTTTTATGTTAGTTAGAATCACTTGGTTGATGTTGTATTGATGTCAATCTAATAGGTTAATTAGGTTGATGGATTGATGTTTTTCTCTCAAGATCTAGAGAGAAGAAAAATAATTGGTTTTCCTTCCTCAAGATCTAGAGTTAGGAAATTTGATGCACTCAAAATGAGCAAATAGATGATAGGATAAATTGATTGACATTAGAGGATCAATTGGATGATTTGACTGATTGATATTTGATTTGATATGCTTAGTTATATGTTTTGATGATATGGGGTCAATTTGATGTTCTCATGATGCAAAATTATCGATTGGTAGAAGAGAAGGGTCATCTGTTGGTATAGGTGCAGATATAGATATAGATGATGGATAGAATTAGGTTGCCCCTAGTTGATCAAGTTTTACTAATGATATCAGTGATGTATCATTTACTATTTTGATAAATCATACATTTCAATGTATTTTTGTCTTGGTGATATTGATGCACCTTTGATGATCAGATTGATCATGATTTTTGATGATGAATATTTCAGACATTGTTGATGTTGATTAGGACTTTAATTATATATTGATGGATATTTACTGATGTATATTTCCATACATTTGATGATGTATCATTGATGTATTCTTATATAGACATTGGTGTACCTTGGTATGGTCTTTTGACACTACTACATTTGGGGCCAAATTTTGACAGAAGTTTTCGACGAGTGACTTTTTATTACGAATTTGGTGTTTTTTTCTTGTAATAGACCCCGATGATGTCGGTATTCCAATGGGTGTTTAATTGACAATTGGAATTCCAATAGATTTGGGGTATAGATTAAAAAAAAAGTGAAACGGCCTCATCCTTTTTATTTTGATTGGATAGAGAAGGAGCGGGAGAAGAGGAGCGAAAGCTGAGTGCAGGAGAAGGTATGTGATTTCTTCATCTTTCGAGCCTTTGGCATCATATTCAAATGCATTTCATTTTATTTGATCATGAATACTCTCTTAAATGACCACATTCTACTGGTGTCATTCCCTAGCCAGTGTTTTATCTCTATTATTTGATGTTATTGGTGCTTGTGCTCAAGGATATCGATTCACTGTATTCAAATGTTTGGATTCACGTTTGTTGATATTATTGGCATATATGTTTAATGACACCATTGTATATTTCTATCACTGAAATGATTGCATTCTACTGGTGTCATGCCCTAGCCCATGCTTTAACTCCATTATTTGATGTTATTGGTGCTTGTGCTCAAGGATATCCATTTTTTTTTAAATGTTGATTGTGGTTATCAAATGGACATCCCATGAGCTTCTAGCTAGGTGCCATTTGTATTGATAGCTTAGGGAATCAAATGTATTGTATCATTGATAGTTGAGACTTTTTAAAAAGGAAATAGGACAAAGAACAATTTTTATTTAGTTTCTCTATTTTGATCCCTAAGTGGTTTACAACCCTAGAGAAGTATATGTAGATTTACGGATGCAATTGCAGGATACATAGCAGCCAATAATTCACAAGAAATCCATGCATCCAATTTGAATAGAAATTAATACAAAGAACTAGGGTCCTCTAATGGCCCAATCATCTGGACCTTGACTGTCCCCTCAACCAGTGACCCTTCAAAACTGGGTTATCATGCAATCAGTGAGTGATCCTTCATTCTCCTAGTGAGTTTCTAGCTAGGTGCCATTTGTATATTTGATAGCTTAGGGCATCAAATGTATATTGTATCATTGATAGTTGAGACTTTTTAAAAAGGAAATAGGACAAAGAACAATTTTGATTTAGTCTCTCTATTTTGATCCCTAAGTGGCTTACAACCCTAGAGAAGCATATGCAGATTTACGGATGTAGTTGCAAGATACATAGCAGCCGATAATTCACAAGAAATCTATGCATCCAATTTGAATAGAAATTAATACAAAGAAATAGGGTCCTTCAATGGTGTAATCATTCAGACCTTGACTGTCCCCTCAACCAGTGACCCTTCAAAACTGGGTTATCATGCAATCAGTGAGTGATCCTTCATTCTCCTGGTCTGCCCTACATCCAAACATATTGGAAATACACAATACAATGATAACAAGTCTTTCACAATCCCCCTTCCCTCAAGGAACACTATCAACCATCCCTTCCACATAGCATTTCACTATTTTATGAGTGGATTGTGTAGGAACAGTTAACATTAAACAAGGAGAAAACTCCTCAACACATCTTGGAAACCATTGAATTCAATAATAAATGAAACCTAACACCAACACTATTCCTTCCATAGTTGCAGGATACATAGTAGTTGATAATTCACAAGAAATCCATGCATCAAATTTTTATAAGGATATCCTACTAATCAATAGGAATTTTTTTGAGATGACCAATGATTATGCATTTTGATGGCAGTTTGCTAGTTCAAAAGGATAATATAAATCTGAAACAATTTTTTCTGATTTTCTCAAACTATAAATGTGGTTAAAGGGAAAATATTACGTGGAAAACCCACAAACCAAGCTAGCAAATGTTTGTACATCAAATTATTCCTATATTCATTCAAGTATTGCTATGCTTTTAGCTACCTGACCTTTGAGCTTCATCTAGAGGAATGTGTAGCTTTAAGATAGAGTTACTTCTTGCGCCTTACAATAGGGTGGAATATGATCAAGATTTGTTTAGGCTATATCTTTGTTAGTCCCATTGTTAGGTTCTTATAGTTCATGGTTTGAATCTATTATGGTTGTGTAAGGGATTTGTAGATACTTTTTCTAACATAATTATTGGACACCATGATTGGAACAACTAGTTGTTGGCTATTGTACACATGAATCATATCTGTCAATGGTTCTTTGTGTTCAAGAATTCATTGATCAATCTTTGAGATTTATTGTCTCGGCTTTAAAAGAGTGATAAGAGATATAGTGAATGCTATCTTTTCCAAGTGTTTTGTGGGTGCCATTATCTTCTAGGAGTAATTGTTGGAACCAAACTATGTTCTTTGCCCCTAGTAAATATTGCAGACACAATCATCTTCTTGGTGAAGGGTTGCTTCCATCCCATGAGGCACTATTGCATGGTTTCCATTCCCTTGTAGTATAGTGAATCTAAATAAATACAAGTGTGCACTATTTTGGGATCCATAATTTATGGCCCCTACACTGTGGTTGTTAGCCTAATTAAGATAGGCCTACCTTTGCATATTATAAGAGGCCAACATGAAACAAACATCCAAAGGTTAGGGGGTTGTTCCCTGTCCATAATTTATTATTTAAGTGCTAAGTGATGATGGTTATATCATGTAATTCATACCTAGTGTGTCTCTTTCTTTCTCTCCACATTTCACATTAGGAGTGTATGTTTAGTGTATTCATTTTTGTATGGGTTTAGTGTATTCATTTTTGTCAAACAAATCTTCATTGTCTTCTGATTGTCTTCTTTATATAGTAGCATGTATTAATTGGTTGACAAATAAAGAAGCATTTAGACAATCAGAAGACAATGAAGATAATTTTAAATGCATCTGACACACAAAAAAAATTTACAAAACTGAACCAATGGCATGTTTACAACAAAGAAATAGAATGATAATAATATGCTGAAAATTGTATTCTATTTAATACACGCCAAAGGACCAGTCCCAACAATTCTTAAACATACTTTATTTGATATGATGAATTCTTAAACAATTAAGGTTGGAGTAGACATATTTATCACACATTTTTTTTGTGTGGTACAAGGAAGATTTGGCTGATTAAGAGTGAGGCCTTCTTTAGAATCTCATATAAATTTGGCCGATTAAGATGAGAAGAAAAACACAATTCATTAGTTAAATTTTTCAATTTCATGTATTTTTTCTCCTATTTGTTAGGTGCATGAGTTGAAGGTTGAATGTAAGAGTCTTATAATGTTGTGTTACCTTTGGATCTCAAGTTTTTGATACTCCTATGATGATCTTTCTCAACAAGTATTTTATTCTATTGTTGTTTTTTGAATAACATATTGGGAAAATAAAAAATTGTGTACTTCTACAGGACAATGAACACAAAATTGAAGCATCAAACAAGACTTGATCAAGTTGCAGGTGGAATGTGCACTCAAATAGTAAGTAATGTAGAATAACAAAATAAGTAATATGTCGTGTCTACATTTTGTTATTTTTTGAGATTACATCCATATTCTATATTCACAGAATGGTTCAAAATTGAAATTTACAATTCGATAAAAGTACTAACGAGTGTTGTTCCCTGCACCCTCAATCAACAACTTGCCTCCATTTTATTTTGATTTACAAACTACTATATTATTTGAATATCTTTCTTTCTTGCCACAATAGGAAAGAGTTTGAGGTGGAAGACTACAATAATAGAAGTGTTTCAATTTGGTATACTATACTACAACATCATTTCATAACTAAGTTTTCAATTTCTATATATAATTAGGTTATAGATAATCTAAGTGAAGAAGGATCATGTCAGAAAATCCAAGTGAAGAAGGTAATGGGGATGCAATCAATAAATTGTGGTTGAACTTGAAAAGAAAAGGTGATGGAAAATGTTATTGTCCCTGCAATAATTGTAAGGGCTTAAACATTAGAAGATTGCTAATCAAAATAGCTAAGAGACATTGTAGGGATAATGGTCACATTGAAGGAGGGTTTGATTATCATGAATTGGTAAGTTTTTCATTATATTTATTTAACAATTAATATATATATGAAATACACTTGATGATGAGATCATTATCATGGTTTATTTATGTTCATCATTTTTATATAGGTCAACCTCCCTAGGGGAGTACATGATATGGACCATGGAGGTGTGAATATTGATAATATGGCTTTGGAAGTGGAGGATCATGGAGGTGTGAATATTGAAGCTGAAGATTATGATCCCACGGAAGATGACGATGATGCATTAGATGATGATACTAATACATTGATCCATGACACATTTGGTATTGGCACAATTGATGATAATGATCTGGATGATGTTGATGTCATCCATGATATACCTCTACTTGAGAAGGCAGCCATGCCCCTTTACGAAGGCTCCCAAACAACTCTTCTCTCTGATGTATTGTTATTGTTGAACTTGAAGGTTATGAATGGTTTATCCAACACAGCAATGTCACGTATGCTAAGATATGTCATAGATGTCATTATAGTAATTAAATGGTGAAACATGTACCATAAATATTGTTAATATTAACAACATATATTTTTTTCTACAGATTGATAAGTGAGTTCTTGTTACCACCATTGAATATTCTCTCTTGCTCATACCGAGAATTATGTGCCACTATAAAAGATATTAGAATAGAGTATCAAGCAAAAGATGCTTGTCCCAATGATTATATTATTTATCATAAAGAACATGAATTTGCAACAGAATGCCCTAAATTTCATACGAGTAGATATCAAATAGATCAAATAACAAAAAAGGTGCCTCACAAGGTCCTTCATTACATCCCTATTATACCATGTTTGCAAAGATTATTCAGGTGTAGTAGCTTGGCACAATTTATGGATTACCATGCATGCAATAGGAGTCAAGATGACATTATTCGAATACCTATGGATGGTTCTGTATTTAAGGACATAGAGGAAAATTGGCTGCACTTTATTGAAGAACCTTGAAATCTCAAGCTTCCAGTGGCAGCGGACGATGTCAATCCATTTGGAGAGCTAAGATCTATTTACACTGTTTGGCCTATTTTTGTCATCAACAATAACATTCCTCCATGGATGTCAATAAAGAGGGAGCACATTATGTTGGCAATGATTGTCTAGGTATTTGATCATTTAATAGTTATCTACATGTAATTATAAATCTTGTAGTAAAATGGTCACAATAATTATGTAATGTTGTTGTTCATTCAACCAGGTAAATACCAAGTTAAAGATATGAATGTTTATATTGAGCCTCTTATCGACAAGTTGGTGGAGTTATGGAAAGGTGTCACTATGTATGACATCTCTAGACTAATAGGAGATAGACAATTTCAATTCCATGCAATGCTTGTATGGACAATACATGATGCCCCAGGGCTAACACATTTTTCTAGTATGTTATGGTGAATTCAAGTTGCACATGATAATTCTAAAAATAAAAATTAACATATTTAATCCAATTGTATCATTACCTTGTAGGTCTTCAAACAAAGGGAAAATTTGCATGTCTAGTTTGTGGTCCAAAGATGAAATCCCATCATTCAAAAAGTTTAGGAAAGTAGGTGTTTGATGAGTATAGACACTTTTTCCATAAAAATCATAACTATCGAATTACCGAAAAACATCTTTTCAATGGGAAAGAAGAGACTACATCTAAGCCACAGAGAATGACACCTCACCTATGGAAGTTGGAATATAATAGAATTAATCGTCAAGGTACTACCATTCTACCTAACGGTTTATGTTTGGAATTTGTATATTTTTATTATGTTTTATTTTCTAATTATGCGATTGATGATCATGAATGTCGTCAAGGCAACACTATTGAGCACCTTCCAAAGGGACTAAAGAGTTATCCCAGATAATTTAGTAGGTTGCCCTACTATGAGTAGCTACAAAATGTGCATTTATTTGATACTATGCATATTGGAAAGAATGTAACAGAGACATTATGGAAGATATTGGATGGAAGGCGTGACAAAGAAAAAAATTATCAAAATTTGTAGCTACATTCATGAATCCAATCATGCAATGAAAAATTTCATTGAATCAAATAGAAATGGAGAACGGATTAATACAAGTGCCCTTCCTTGGTTATTAATAGAACAATGAAGTGATGTCATAAAATAATTCATATGAAAATTTTGATTTTCCACAGGATTTGTTGCAAACATAAGCAATGTCATATCAAAGAAAAGTGAATTTGGGCCAAGGTTGAAAATGCATGATTGGCATACCTTCATCAAGGTAATTCATATTCTTTTGTATTTACAATATATTTGTAAACTACATGTACTTCTCATTGTATTATATGAGAAAAAAATGACATGATTATTTTTATAATTATTGCAGTACATGCTACCCCTATCTCTCCCAGAGAACTTCGACAATAACATCAAACAAGTGATATATGATCTTGGAAAATACATGAGGTAAGCAATGATATCTATTCAATTTGTTGTATATATATATATATATATATATATATATATATATATATATATATATATATATATATATATATATATATATATTGTAAAGTCTCATGTTTATATATTTTTTTGTCTTGAATGTCTTGTAGGTGGTTGTCATCCAAAGAAATTCATAGAGTAGATATAAAATACTAGAAGAGAAGAATTCATTATCTAATGTGTGAAATGCAAAAGTGTCTACCTTCAACCTTTTTCAATGCACAAAAACACTACCTCATACACCAAGTTGAGGAGATTGAAATGTGTGGACCCATACACACTCGGTCAATGTGGATGGTTGAGAGGCACCTGAAATTTTTTAATGCTTTGGTATGGCAAAGAGCACGTCCTGAGGGTTCTATGATGGAGGGATATATGGTATACTAGACTATGGTGTACGTTACTGAATATCTTCCTAAGCTTGCAGCAAAGATCCATATAGATTGCATTTGGGATCTCGACACCATTAGAAAATTCGAAGGGGAGTACTTGGTGGGGAAAGGTAGAATGTGGAAAGTGAGAGGTAATAAATTATAAGATGTTATTGTAGCTATTAATTAATTCTTGATCTTCAAAATTAATCGGTTGTAAGTAGTCTATTTATTTTTTGTACAACTACTCAAGAGTGGGATGCAATACATTTGTATATTGCAAACAATCAAGATTGGATGATGAAATGGATTGAACGATGTCATCATTTAGGTCACACATTAACATGGGAAGTTGTGTCTTCATTGGTTAATGAAGCTCATCATAGCAGAGATCCAAATGTTATGCAAAGGGAAATAGATTTAGCACATGGTTTAAGAGATTTCTAGGTACGTATAAATTTTTTAATCACTCGTACGTTTATGAACTTTTGATGCATTAATTTATACATGTTTTACATATTTTTTTAGGTCAAACACCACAAGGCTATGTTTTGCAATGGTCATAAATTTTGCATCAAAAAGTTGGATGACACAAAGAAAACTTGTGATTTTGGGATAAGTGCAGTCTTTCAGGTGACTAATATTTCATCTAGAAATGACTTACATCCTTGAGAGTCTGAAAATTGATACTATAGAATTTTGGATGATATACTTGAGTGTGACTTTAATTCCTTTAGATTAGTTCTCTTTGTCATCAGATGGTATAGGCTATGACTTAATCAAAATGATCCTGATAGAACTGCTATTGAACATGACAATGGATTTTCAATGATTAATACAAGGTGGTTTGAGCCAGTTGGGGATGAACCCTATGTTCTTCTAAGCCAATGTGAGCAGGTATTTTACTCAAAGGTTCCACATAAATCAGGTTGGTCATTTTTTGTTAGACATGATCCAAGAGAAAGGCCGATGAGGTATAATGCGATGGAAGAAGAAGATTGTAAAAAAGTAGAAGATGATGTAGATGATGATCACAAACAACAGTTAGTCAACGATGTTCCTGATGCAACTTTTCAAGAAGAAGAATAAGAAGAAGATGATGATGATGATGATGATGATGATGATGATGATGACGATGACGACGACGATGAAGATGAAGATGATGACAATGTCAGTGGTGGTGATGATATCGATGTCAATGATGATCATGGTGATTAGTTGGATGAAGAAGAAGATGAATGACATGAATGAAATGTACAGTTACATGATCACTTCTTAATCTATTTAATATTGATTTCTTGATAGAAATGTGTAGTTATGCAATCAATGCTTAATCTAATTAATTTGTGATGTACTTACTATGGGATGCTTATGGTTTTTAATGTACTTACTATGTGGTTTTGAGTATATGTATCATGAATTTTTTAGCTAACATTAGATAATTGAATTACATATGTAGTTACCCAGACTCCTTTCACAAGCATCCCACACAGTCTCATGGATCAACAGGTATAAGTCAATACACCCAATAAAGATTAATGTATTTCACAATTTGAAAAATATATCACATTACTTGCTATCTCTCTCATTTGATGGAGTGCAGGTAGCAGCAAATAGGTATTTGTCAGATGTTTTTTCCTCAAGTGAAGAAAGTGAGTCATTTAGTATGTCTGAATTAGGAAGATCAACTAGAGGTCAAAAGACTAGAAGGAAATTCAATAAACGCATGAAATTTTTCCTTGCTCAAGGGGGGTCATGTTCTTATGATGATGAGAGAAAAGGCGACATCGAGGTGCCCTCTAGGTACCAAAATCTATAGAAACAATGGGTCACCAAGGAACTTCCTCCAATAAACATTGATTTTAGTGTTAAAGGCAAGATATATCGTATTGCACCATCGTCAATACATGGTTTGGGCCTATTTTCCATGGATGGCACAAAGGTCTCTTACAAAAAAGTTGTTGAATTGATGGAGTATGTTGGACCTTGTTACGATTACAAAAGTTGGATGTGAATTGTTCAATATAAAAAAATTATGCGTAGGTATGCACTCTCAGCAAATTATATTCAACAAAAAGACAATGAGCAAAGTAAAATAGTGGCTATATACATTGATGGAAGGCCAAAAGCATCAGGGAATATTGTAGGTTTTATAAATAGCACGCGACCTCTGTCAACTATTAAGCAACCCAATTGCATATTTGAGGCACGCGAGGGAAATCATGTATTTGTATGTGCAATAAAATCAATAAGTGTAGGGGAAGAGTTGGTTATTGATTACAATTTGAATCGCATAGATACAAATCATGCCACTATCATTAGGGTGCAGGTACATACTATGTACCATTAAATAATTGAGTTTTTTTGCCAACCACATTTAGAGAGTCTCCTCACCATCCACCTCATCTCCATCATCATCTTCTAATGAAATTTATTAATGTATTCCTTTCTAATTATTGGTTAACTTTAAATAATAACACAGGACCACAATATGGAGCAACCATGTAGTGGGGACAATGATGATCATGCATGCACTTCTTCCCAGCAAGTAAACCTCTTTGTTATTATACTACAAATTAGATAGAAGCAAATGTTAAATAAAGTTTTTTATTCTATTATTCTCATCAATATTTCAGATTAATTCTAATAGTGTTAGTAATATTGTTGTCATAGACAAATGGTCAGCAAAGAAAGGGAAAGGAACCCGCAGTCCCTGAAAAGGAGTCCTTTGACGAGGACCTAGTTGTTGATTTTGGTGCTTTTGATGATTCAACCTCTGCAATTAAAAAATGCCTCCACAAAATTGGAATACGATTGGCTAAATTGGCATCTATATTCCCTCATACTCTTGAATTACAAAAAAGGGCAACTAAACTGATGCACCTATCTCAAAATTACCGAGTAAGTATTAATGTAATTTTTAATTATAACAAAAGTTCAATAATAGTTTTTATGTTATAGTAGTCTTTTATGTCATTAAAAAATAAGTGGATGTGTTGCTTTTACAACTTTTTTGTGTAATTTTGATCCTCACGACCATGATGAGGGTACTGCAGTTGGTTCAGGTAGATCGCATGTTGGACTATATTTTTTTTTACTCTCTAACAATATTGTCCATGCTAATCACTGGTTTTATTATGCTCTAACAATCTTATTCTTCAACACGTGTCAATGATCATTTACTATCACCGCCTCATACAATGGCAGGCTCAGATGTACTGTGTCCTGCAATGTCGGCAACACGTAGCATGGCCACAGACGTCATGGCACCACCTACTCGTACACAGATTTTATTTTCTCTATCATTCTATATATGTTTATTTCCCTTAAAGTGTTCTTTCTTAGGGCCATTTCGTTATGGATTCAATTTATGCAACAGGGGATGCAACACTTGATGATGATTTTCCTAGATGTACTAGTATTGCTAGTATGGGAACAGTGAAGGATTGCATATTGCTTGTGAGTGAAGAAGAAGGAGTTCCCTTGAAAATAGAAAAACTTCCAGGTACTTTAAAGATTGGACCTTTCTTTTACTATACAATCGTATGTTAATTACACCTTGCATTCAATATGAGAAGCTTACATCTATTGTATTCTTATTTTATACTATTATATCCTTCAACTAATGATCCCATCATTATTTTGTAGGGAATGATGTTTTTTATAGTAAACTTAATTATGAGTGTTTGTGGATATTCGGGCCCACCATCTGTACAGGGTGGAACATCATATCCGAACTAAAACCCCAATCCACTATTTTCATTTCATATCATTGCTAGGATAGTTATCATTACATCCATTTTTTAATCTAACACTGTTTTCTTTCTTAAAAGGTGGAAAACCCAAAATCAAAAGTTAAAGGATGATCTCATAGAGATTATGACAAACTTTTTTGGACCTTGTGCATTTGAGAAGAGTAATCTCCTTCAAAGAGCCAAGATATGTTTGAGGTATATTAGGGACCAGTACATGTGTACATTAACCAAAAACCCACATTACCAACACCCCCCTTGCATTCCTAATTTAGAGTGTAAATATCTTATTCTAGATGCGAATGAGAAAACTGAAGTAAAAAAAGGAAACACACCACCAGAGAACAAAAGAAGGTATGTGATACTGTTAAGAATGTAATTGTGTACTAAATACTCTTCATATTTATATGAACTAACATATTTCAATCTCTTCATAGATTGCATGACACATCAAAGGCAACAATGGAAAGATTGCAAAAGCATGGGCAACACGGGCTAGGCTATGGCAGTTATTCGAAACTTGCTGCATGAGTTGTAAGTGTTAATATTGTCAGAATTGAATGAGGAAAAATACAATCTTAGATGGCTTTTAACATTGAAAATAATTCTTTGATCTTTAAATATTTATTTATAATTTGAAATCTTTTTTGTTTTGATGAAATAATAAAATAAAATTTGACAATACCAAGCAAAAATGTAGGGCACGGAGTTCAATGTAAGTCTCATAGAAGAGGACAAGAGAATTGGCTTCCAACAAGGCTATAAAGCCATGGCAGAAAGAATAAGAAGTGCACAAGGTTATATTGATGGATCCATCGCGGTAAGTAAGCTAAATAAATGATATTTCAAATTTAATTATTTACCAATTAGTTTATTTGATGTTAAGTTCCAACATAAAGTGAGTAAATTTGTTTTAAGTAAGAAAACAATGATAACATGAATGCGTATGAAATTGAAATGCAGCCTGCTGATTCTTGTCATACACAACTTATGTGTGTTGATGACAATGAGGATGTGCATCACAGTAATAAAAGTAAACATCTTAAATTAATTGGTGTAGTAATACAAATTTAATTGCAATTGGTGTTTGGATTAATGTAACAATTTGTATTGCAGTTGTAGAGAGTGTAGAGGCTGTTGTTAATGAGCATATTGAGGTTGAGGCTGAGGCCAGACAAACTAACCTCGATGTTGATGATGTGACTAGATCAGGTAAAGAGCTATACGATTATGGCCTGTAAAGTACTGAAATACTTTATAATGTTTTTAATGTTTTTAATGTTTTAAATTATAATAAAATGTTTTTAATTTAACCCTTTTATATGTTATTGCAAATGACCCCCCTTTGCATCAACAGAGAACTAGGTGTGCATTGAGATCTAATGAGAGGGTAGATGATCATCATGATGATATCGATACTCATCTTAACGATTACATCTTAAAAATTAGAAATCAAAAGAAAAAAAAGAAATGATTGTCATCTATGCACCTTAATTGATAATGACTGATTTTATATGCCAATGAATTTAATTACGTGGTAGTGAATGTTCATAAATTTTATAATGTGTTAATGAATGTTATCGTGTGATAATTAATGAATGTCACATTTTATTAATGTGTGAATGAATGTTAATGAATGTTATCGTGTGATAATTAATGAATGTTACATTTTATTAATGGATGAAATAATGAATGAATGTTAGATATTAACGGGGAATTTAGAGTGATGTTAGGGGGGGGGTGGGGCCAAATGAGCTTCCACCTTCATGTGGTTGGCCCTATTTAGTATAGAATATAAAACTATTCTCGAAATAAAGTGAAGCTCAATAAGTTTGTTCCTTATATAGGGTCTCAAGCGTAGCTTTTATCCCACTCTCAACATTGCAAGGCTTCAAGTGGTGTTCTGATATTGGTTTCTCCATCTCCCACTGACATCTTGTCTTTCTCCTAAGAACTCTCACCGAGCTCTAATACATGGATGAGTAGAATATGTCCCTTACAGGCTACACATATATAATATGGTAGATCTAGGGAACAAATATACTACAACATAGAATGAGTCAAATTACAAGCCATATTTTAGATTTATCTTCATCATGATCATATCCATCACAGTCAGCATTTGGTTCAACTTCATTTGAACCACACTCCACGTCGGGTACCATTATAAGGCATGGAGTGTGGTCATACCCATGTTACCATAATAATGAGTTAGCCTATAAAATTATGAATAAAATACCTCATGTATCATATTTATAATACTGCAGGTGCACCTGGGATTGGCCTAGGCACCCAAGTTCCTACCAAAGGAACCCAAGTCGAACCCAGAGGAGAACAAAAGTAGAACCGAAACCCAGCCTAAAACAAAGAACTGGATAACTTGGCTTTTTTCTAATTCAAGTTTATTTCTGAATTCTTCTCCAATTCCAACCTAATTATTCCATATATTTTTTTCCAATTTTCCTTCTTCCTCACTCCAAATTCAAGGATCACCACCCATGACTTATGTTGTTATTTCCTTTTACTAATTGTGTTATTTCAAGGATCACCACCCATGACTTGGTTAAGATGATGAATGTTGTCAATGCCTTTATTACCAAGGAATCATCATCTGCCATTAATGAATATTAATGATCATTGTTTCCTAAGGGTAATCATTGTTTGTGTATGCTAATCACCCAAGTCTTTGGCTATGATTTGCATGTTGTGAGGCTTGTCAGAAGTGGGGGTATGACATGCTGGTTGGATTATAACATATTGACACTTACACCATGAAGAAGATAAATGATTAAATAGAAAGAGAGGACCAACTGAACCATCTTGTGGTCAGTCTATATCACATTGAGAAACAATGTCAAGACTCAAGAATCAAAACAATCAAAATTTTCTTCAAGACCATGAATGATCAAAAACATTCCATCAGAAAACAAAACACTAATCTATATTATCATTAAGCCATAAAATATGTCTTTAAAGTTTAGAAGCATCACAAAAACTTTCAAGAAACATATTACTCTACAAAATGAATACCTTCCAAATGATTATGATTATGTTGATGTTGATGTCTATAATTTATGTCTAATGATTATGATGATGTTGATGTTGATGTCTAATTTATTTCACTTACTGATGCTTGCCTAGATTGAATTTTGAATTGCCAGGCTGGAGAACGCTTTCAAAGTTTAGGGTTTGTTCTGCATGATACTCTTAGTTATAGCTCAAATGCAACTCAACATATTTTTGATGCTGGGCAACCCATTGCAGAAACTCATCCACAGGTGAAATTTAATGCTATGAATCTTGGCATTGTTAATGTTATTACTTTTCCTCACGTTTCATATTTGTGAAAATGTTTCTTGGCACTATCTTCTTTTTCAATTCCTATATTTGCATCTTTTTAGATCATTGACTTAAGCATTACATGTCTTTGTTCAAAGTTTATTCTAACACTATATTATATCTTATTCTTATTACAATGTTCTTTGTTGTGGGGCAGGAGGTCAATCTTCATTGTCTTCATTGTGGGGGATAGTGAAGATTTCTCTGACAAATAGCAGGTCTTCTTTAGTATCTTATAATAACATGCTAAACTAATAAAGGTGTTATGGGAATTTAATCTGCAATTACTAATAGACTAAGCATATTATTACTATGCTTAATGTTCCATTTAAATTCATTTAACACAAAAAAACAAATTTACAAAACTGAACCAATGGCATGTTTACAACAAAGATGTGTTGAAGAGTTTGCTCCTTGTTTAATGTTAATTGTTCCTGCACAATCCACTCATACAACAGTGAAATGCTATGTGGAAGGGATAAATGATAGTGTTCCTTGAGGGAAGGGGGATTGTGAAAGACTTGTTATCATTGTATTGTGTATTTCCAATATGTTTGGTTGTAGGGTAGACCAGGAGAATGAAGGATCACTCACTGATTGCATGATAACCTAGTTCTGAAGGGACATTGGTTGAGGGGACAGTCAAGGTCTAGATGATTGGGCCATTGGAGGACCCTATTTCTTTGTATTAATTGCTATTCAAATTGGATGTATGGATTTCTTATGAATTATCAGTTGCTATGTATCCTGCAACTACATCCGTAAATCTACATATACTTCTCTAGGGTTGTAAGCCACTTAGAGATCAAAATAGAGAAACTAAATCAAAATCGTTCTTTGTCCTATTTCCTTTTAAAAAAGTCTCAACTACCAATGATACAATACATTTGATGCCCTAAGCTATCAATACAAATGATGCCTAACTAGAAGCTCACGGGCTGTCCATTTGATAACCACAGTCAACATTTCAAAAAAATGGATATCCAAACATTTGAAAACCAATGGTATGCTTACAACAAAGTTCTAATAGAACTCCCAACAATTATTAAACATAATTTATCTGATATGATGAATTCTTAAACAATTAAGGTTAGAGTAGACATAGTTATCACATATTTTTTTGTGTGGTACAAGGAAGATTTGGCTAGGTAAATTCTTCCTTCGTGCTAGCAGTCTACAGAATTAGACCTTTATTAACAATTGATCATATCAGATAACTAGTATGTTTAATAATTGTTGGGACTGGTCCTTTGGTGTGTATTAAATAGAATAGAATTTTTAGCATATTATTATCATTCTATTTCTTTGTTGTAAACATGTCATCGGTTCAGTTTTGTAACTTCACTGTTGTATGAGTGGATTGTGCAGGAACAGTTAACATTAAACAAGGAGAAAACTCCTCAACACATCTTGGAAACTATTGAATTCAATAATAAATGAAACCTAACACCAACACTATTCCTTCCATTCACTTCTACCTAGAATAAAGCATTTAATCCATTCAACATTACATATAATCATTAGACAGTTACATTTCCTGATTGTGTAGAGGAACAGTCACGACCAAAATGATCAAAACTACTTTCACCCTTGCACAAGCTATTCCAAACTTCAAGTAAAATGAGCAATATGCTATATCAAATCATTCATATTCATAGTAACCATTTGAAGGATCATTTTTTCAATGAACCCTCTGACTGTACCCCTACGGCAGAGAAAGGAAACCTCAAAATAGAGAAAGGAAACTTAGTAAAACAAGTCTATGCTACTATTTGTGAGGGTACAATTATGATAAGTGCCTCTCAAACCTCTCCAAACATGTAAGATTGTCTTTAAATACTTTATTGATCTCTTCTAAACATTAACCAAATCAAACCTACATTTGAATCCACACACAATAACCCCAAAATGAAGGGTTTTGTATCCTTTAATTAATCTTAGTCACTGGAAGCACATGGACAGTCAAACCAGTACGTAGTCTACAAAGCATTCAATAAGTGATTGGATTGTATTTAATACACACTATTCCTTCCATTCACTTCTACCAAGAATAAATCATTTAATCCATTCAACATTACATATAATCATTAGACAGTTACATTTCTTGACTGTGTACTAGAGGAACAGTCACGACCAAAACAATCCAAACATTTGAAAATAGTGAATCGATATCCTTGAGCACAAGCACCAATAATATCAAATAATGGAGATAAAGCATGGGCTAGGGCACGACACCAGTAGAATGCGGTCATTTCAGAGAGCATTCATGATCAAATAAAATGCAATGCATTTGAAATTTGTGGTCGAATATGATGCCAAATGCTTGAAAGATGAAGAAATCACATACTTTCTCTCACGCTCAACTTTCGCTCCTCTATCCAATCAAAATAAAAATGATGAGGCCATTTCACTTTTTTTTTTCATAGCCAAATCTTCCTTGTACCACACGAAGGACATGCCATTGGTTCAGTTTTGTAAAAAAAAATTTTATGTAATTAGTAATTGGTAGATTAAATGCAGATAACACCTTTATCAATTTAATTAGCATGTTATTATCCTATCAAATAAAGTATGTTTAAGAATTGTTGGGACTGGTCCTTTTGTGTGTATTAAACATAATAGAATTTTCAGCATATTATTATCAATCTATTTCTTTGTTCTAAACATGCCATTGGTTCAGTTTTGTAAATTTGTTTTTTGTGTTAAATACATTTTTCATGAGGAGGGGTCTTGTTCTAAGGAGATTGATGAAGATTGTGCACCTCAAAAACCAATTCATAAGGTACCAATCATGTTTCCTATTCACTTATATTTTTGGATTGGTAAATCTCCTTATAAGTTTCATGTCCTTTCTTTTGATTACTATGGATGAGATATATATCTTACATTTAACATTCAAATTCTTTACATTTTAGAACATTTAGTGTATTGTTTGAGGATTTTACCAAATCAACTTTTAACATAAATCGAAAACACCAAACTAATATCTTGCCCTTTTAACTTGACAAAATATTTGCATTTGACCAATAACTGCAAGCAACTAAATGATAAATCCACATACCTATATCTTTGTAAAATACCTGGAACATCAAAAAGATGGCTAAGTGGCTTCCGCCATGATTTTTATCTACTGAATATGGGAAAAAAAAACACCAAAAAAAATTGAATAGAAAACATGATTGGTCATTTCAGAGAGCATTCATGATCAAATAAAACGCAATGCCTTCTCTCGCGCTCGATCAGCTTTCACCCGCTCATTTTCTCCCACTCCTTTTCTCTACAATCGAAATAAAAATGATTTGGCCATTTCAAAATAGTGAATCGATATCCTTGAGCACAAGCACTAATAACATCAACTATTTAGATCTGTGGGTACCTAATGTTGGCAAGAGTTCTTTTATTAATAAGATTACTTTGCAAACTTGAAGCGATATATTTTGGCAAATGAAGAGTGGAAAGATGATGATATTCCTAAGATCATGAATGGACACAATGTTGTAGATAGAATGGGAAGACATCTTTCTAGATTGGCCCTGGATCCTTCGATAATTAGGGTAGGATCCAGACCCAGGCTAAAAAGATGTCTTCCTTTCTGTTGTGGAATTATCCCTTCTTTGGCCTGCACTCATTCCTCTTCTCAAAAATGGTTATCTAGAAACTTTGGATATTTTTTCTCATCCATGCATGAAATGTGCTAGTGATCATATAAAATTACTGTAGGCCTCCAGTATTTATGAGATGTACAAGTGTAAAATGTTTTTGTGAGACTGGGATCAATTTGTACAGTTTACATAAATGCAAGGTGGTGATTATTCTCGACGATCGATAGGTATAAATCTTCCAGGCCTTACCCAGTAGCTAGGACTAAAGATAACATAGCTCAAGAGACCATCATAGGTTGTCTCTTTCTTCAATCTATATTATTGATAGAATGTTTTACCTTTCATTAGCTCATCAAATCTAGGGATTTGAAAGAATTTAATAGAATATTTTCATGACAACGTATATTATTTAAGTTGACATTGCATGAATTTATCTACTTCGTGCACTTGTAGACTATGAAGACGGCAATAAAGAAGCATCTCCTCCCATGGCCATGCTTCTTTATCACCGTCCTCATAGTCTACAAGTGCACGAAGTAGATAAATTCATGCAACGTCAACTTAAATAATATACATTGTCATGAAAATATTCTATTAAATTCTTTCAAATCCATGGATTTGATGAGCTAATGAAAGGTAAAACATTCTATCAATAATATAGACCAAAGAAAGAGACAACCTATGATGGTATCTTGAGTTGTGTTATCTTTAATGTGCATATCCATCATTTTTTTGACAATTTATAATTAATTCCAACGGAAGTGCTATGCATTCGACAAATACAATGTTGGAGAAAAATACTTTACTACAATTCTTGCAATAGTAATGCTATATGTCCGACAGGGAAACCTGTCAAAGATATGTTGCACTACTGTCTCTCTTTCAACAGTTAAAATGTCGTAGATATCAAATTTTTGATAGAATGTTTGACAGTAATGCTATATCACTGACAGGTATATCTGTCAGAATTTGGTGGTAACTATCGCTATTCCAACAGTTCTAATGTCGGAAAGGATATCTTTTTGACAGTTCATTCCAACAATGATTGTATATTTTTGATAGGTCATTGTGTCAGAATTCCAATGGATGAACCGCAGCAAATGCCATAACAAAGTTGTTGTCATGTGCAAGTTTCCAACGTGAAGTGGTGTCGATAAACTGACAGATGTGTCTTCCATTGTAATTTCCAATGCAAAAACTATGATAGACATGTGTCAAAATACCGACAAATTAGTGTTGCAAATCCGACAAATGGTCGTCAGAATTTGACCTCAAATGTACTAGTGTGATGATGATAACTCTACCCCCTGATTAAGGAAAATCCATAACTTTTAAGATGCAAAATTAATCTATATGAATGTAGCTAGTTGTCTCTTTTAATCATAAAGATGCTTTTTTTCATCATTGAACTTTTGGAACATGAAATTGGTACAACCCTCACTAGTTATATTTTCAACCATGATGATATGAATACATCTTTCCTCATATTTTAATACATTGAAAGTAAACATATAAATAATTGATCCCTTTCTTATGCAAATGTCCTCGACAATTCTTTGATGATCATGTCATTAGATGAACTTTCATACTGATATGAATCAACTTGACAAGCACTCAGAGAAATCAAGAAAATAGCATGTCTTCATCATTTCTCATCTAGTCAAAAACATCATCAATTTGCTAAAAGACATGATTCCAAAAATCTAGTAACACTTTGAGCAGTTTTGCTTTTTTCTTTGTAGATCCATATTTTAGAAACTTCATCCATTTTTTATCCTTAGTTATGTTTAAGCTTTTTAAATTTTGATTTTGATTTGTTGTTTGAGAATTTGATGTGTCAAATGTTGTGTTTTTTTAATCAAGTGTTTCAATGTTTGAAATGTAATATTGATCAATATGTTCACATGTAACAATTTTTGGTTTTGATGCTATGACTTGAGTCAATTGATGATTGTTTTGCTAAGCTCATTGAGGTTGGATTAGTGCCCCCGATTTGATTGCACAATGATGTTGGGGAGGCCCATGCAACTTTTGAGAATTTATTTAAGATTTTATGATTTTTGAATTTTTAAGAATTTTTTGATTGATTTTTTTTTTTAAATATTATTATTATTATTTATTTATTTTTGGATTTTTAAAATATTTCTATTTATTTTTTATTTTTTGGAAAATTTGATTGTTGGATTTTTAAAATATTTTAGATTTTTTGGATTTTTAAAAGATTTTTTATTATTTTTGGATTTTTAAAATATTTAAGATGTTTTTGGATTTTTAAAGGTTTTTTATTTTTTAGATTTTTTTAAAGAACATTTTTCACTTTTTAGATTTCAAAGGTTATCAATTCTCAAGAAGGATCACATTGATTTGCTCCCAATATCTAGCAAGATATAGGACATGACATGCTATATTTTCAATCTGATGGATCATAAATGGATAAGAAATGATGGAGGAAGTGAGTGAATGTAACCCTCAAGGATACTCTCCTTAAGATTACCCAAGCTAGGTAAACAAGGTAGAGAAATGTAAAGCATATTTTGAAAGCCATTGAAAGCCATTGATACGATGCAAGATAGCATATAGGGTATTGACCTAGTGTCATGAAAAGTGTGTGGTCCAAAAGAGTGGATGTCAAGAGACTTTTGATAACATGTTTTGTATTTCTTCATTTGGATCAAGACCAAGGAGTCAATTTGGATAGGATATGGATAAGATAAGGCTTGATGGAGGCTACGAGTGATGGTTGGCTTGGGATAAGAAAGATCATGATAGGTTAACATGGATGCCACAAGTGAATAGGCTGATGGAAAGGATAACAAATTTCAAGATACCCAATGTTCATGGATATGTTCAACCTTGTCAAGAACAAAGATGAAAGGAGATATGATAGGATAAATGGTAGATAATGGATGGAACTTGCCCCCAAGTGTAGAGTGCAAGAGGGAGGAATTACGCATGGTGCTTGTTTGCTAGGTTTTCATCATGGTACGTGTCCAAGGTGCTATAAGAAGTGGTTTTCACCATAGGATGGATTTACTTTTCCTTTTTTTTCACTTTTTTTTCTTTTTTCATTTTTTTTTCTACCAAGGTGCATGTTTACTAGGTTTTCACCAAGGCACTTTTTCTCTTTTTCAATTTTTTTGTATTTTTGACTTTTAGAGAGACTCAAGTCTCTTTGAAAAGGTATGATATGACAGACCAAGGCCGTTGAAAGGTATGCTCAAAGATGTTGATAGGGTGATGGAAAGGTGATATGGTGGATAAGGTAGAAGGTGGCTAAAGATTTATGTGATGGATTGGATAAGGGAAATGGAAGGATAACGAATGAGAGGATAAGAAGCATTTCTATGTGTGGGTGTGATAAGGGGAATGTAAGAATAATGAATAGGAGGATAAGAATTATTATCAATATCAACTTCAGCACACACCTTGAAGGGTAGTGGAATGATGGAGGAAAAATGGATGGAATAGCTTGAGGTTTTGATGTAGGAGAGGATATGGATCTTGGGACACAAGGACCCAAAATGAATGGATAAGATGGAATATGTTTGGGAGAATATGGAGTGGAATCCTTTGGAAGCTTGAATGTCAACTTTGATTTTTCTTTTATATGAAATTCCTTCAAAAGTGACTTGGGAATCCACATAGTCTTTGATTTTTCTTTTCTTTTGGATGCTTTAGAATGTATTCTTCAATGAGGGATTTAGGAACCCACATTTTATTTAATTTTTCTTTTTTCTTGATGGACCTTTGTGGTCTCTTGAATATTTTTTTTTTCTTTGTATTCACATGTAGATTA
The DNA here is from genome assembly GCA_027943335.1 of Chamaecyparis obtusa. Lineage (NCBI taxonomy): Eukaryota > Viridiplantae > Streptophyta > Pinopsida > Cupressales > Cupressaceae > Chamaecyparis > Chamaecyparis obtusa. Next base: position 824,893 of record BSBK01009051.1, on the reverse strand, counting down.
GATTGGACATAGTGATCTTCATATATAAGTGGATTCTTGGATTTCTAATTTTTATATTGCACATCCAAATTGCTTCCAAAAAGACTTAGGATTGGTGGATGAATAAGGTTGATATGGATGGTTCATATGGATGGGTTGATATGGAGGGCTTAAGGATACATGTCTTTGTTGATCTTGATACATGGTAAGGTAAGTGGATGGAGGGCTAGGGATGGTATACATAGGATATGGACGGATGTAAGGACTCAATATAGATGGAAGATATGAAGGTTTAAGATTTGGGATATAGGTACCAAGAATAGATTTAAATGATGTATAAGGATTATTCTTATATGAAAATGGAGGTAAATGAGATATGGGAGAAATATCAACATCTTTAGAGTGTGTTTCATGGCCAAGGCTCTCATCTTTCAGATTTATCTTTATACCAATAGGCTTATGAGTATCTTTCATGGTATCAACTTTGATAGGAGTAGTTGAAGCTTGAGGGGATTCATTCTTATACAATGGATTAGGGAGAATGTGATAATTTTATGGTAGATATGAAGGTGTATGACAAGGTAATTTTGGGGTACTTTTATCTTGACAAGGATCTTTAGATAGCATAGGAATCGTACTTTTCTTTTAATTTTCAATAAGTTCATTAGAGATGCAAAGGATATCTTGCTCTTTCTTAGGAGATGGGTAGGATATAGAAGATGAATGAATATGGAACACTTGGTGTGGAAGGATATCTTCTTGAAAAAAATGGAAGGGTATGAAGGGATCATCATGGGATTCATTGGGTATGGGACTTTGGTCAACTAGAGGATAAGGAGGGATAATTTCTTGATCTTGATCCTTAATTATGCTTGTTCATTTACACTTTGGATTAGTCTCTTGACATGGAGCCACTTATAAGGACAAGGTAGGAGTTTGGATCTGCATGAGTAATTCTTTAAGGGATGATGGAGGTTCATTTGAAATAGGAATGATAGGAATTGTATCAGATGAAGGATTGGGGTCTATAACCTTTGAAGCATAAAATAAGTTTGTAGAAAGATGTAGGTTAGATTTGATCTCTTTTAGAGGTAGCCCTTAAGGGTATACATAGTGGGCATGGAAAGCAATAGGTTCTTTGTTTTTTGGAGGAATATTGTATAGATTTTCTACTTTAGGAGATTCATGAGTGTTGGAAGAGTTACAGGCTACATGAGTTCCATTACTAGACATAGGTTCATGAGTTTGATCTTTCTTGAGAGTGGTATCTTCATTAGATGAGTGAATGGAATCTTCAATTTTGATTAGGTCATCATCAATAAGATCTTGGATTTTATGCTTCAAATCCATGCAATCTAAAGTTTCATGTTCATTATATCTATTATATGTACAATAGTTGATCAAAAAGATAAAACCACGTGAAGTGATCTAAGGCAATGTTGTGAGATCATTTTCAAGGATTTTTTCCAAAGATGATTCATATGATTGTCTCAAAGGAGTAAATGATATATCCAATGGATATTTATATGTACTTGTATTTTCCAAAGAGATTTTATATTCAAGATCTTGATGATCCAATTTTTTGTTATCATGTGATGAGGATTGTTGAGATAAGAATAATTCCTCTTGATTTCCTTGATCAAAGATTGAATTTTCTTGAGATTATGAAATAAATTCTTGGTCAAAGATTGGGTTATCATTAAGATGTTCTTGATAAAATATAGGATGTTCATGTTTTTCTTCTTGATCAAAGACATAATTGATGTGATATTTTAGAGTAGCCTTTTTTATGAATAATATGAAGACGTGGATGGAGGATTATGATCATAGAGAAAAGGAAACATTGTTCTTAATGAGGATTTGTTGGATGATGTATTCCTTTATTTTTCCATGTCTTGATTTTTTTTGTGAAGAGGATGCCCCTTTGAAATTTTGTTTTTAATTGATTTTTGGATCTTAATGGATGTTTACCTCTTCCTTTCTCATTTAAACTAGTGACTATATAAAAATTACCTACAATATCCTATGAGATAGAGGGGCTAGAAAGAAAAAATATTTGATATGGGCCCACAACAAGGATTTTCTAATGAGGTTTATTAGAGCATAAACATAGTGAACATGAGGTTTTCACAAGACTCGCAACTTACATGGTCAATCATGGAGATAGCGGTGTAAGCCTTTCCAAATGGATAAATAACTTGGTTCATCTCCTCTACTCATAGATTGGTCATATTAATTGAGAAACTATCTTTCCTATGGTAAGGTTCATTTAATATGTCAACCCAAGGTTAAGAAATTGAAATGGTTCTGCACAATATATGCACTAAGTATCCATTGAGGCCATGCTAACTATTGTTGGGAAGAGAAATAATATAGGAAAAATAGATGCTTGAAAGTAAACCTACTTGGTTATCATCTACTTAAGCATGAATAGTATTAAAAAAAATTTATAGAAACTAAGTTCAGGTCTATCAAGAAGGAAACTACTATGCCTTCTTTAGTAGTAGGAATAGACACAAACTATTTCCTAGTGGCTACAGGAATAGACAAGTGACTGAAAAAAAACTATAACTATTAGGATTTGGTAACATTGAGAGGGGGGGGAAGCAATGTTATAGTACTTAATTGAATTCTTTAACCTCCTTAACCAACAGATAAAGATATAACAGAAAATGAACAACCATGCAACAAAGATAAACATAGAAGAACTCATAACACCATTTTTTTTTTTGAGGAAACCCTTGCCAAGGGAAAACCCCGGTGGGGATGATACCCACAAAATTTTGCACTATGAATCTTGAAACCCTGTTAGGAGTTCAATCCCTATTAGGAGTTGATTAATATAATATAGGAAGATCCATGTTAGGGGATGTATGCAATGAGGTTCTTGTTAAGGAATCGACCATGTTAAAGGTCCTATCCCTATTAAAGGCAAACAAACTTTGTTAGGGTTGAACAATAGGTGCAACAACACTTACACCAAATATGTTGTCCTGAATACAAAGAGTTAACCAAGTATTCCTAGAAGAAATCCTCTTATTCTCCTTCCTCTTGATCTTTTCTCTTCCTTTTATATGTCTTCACAATTCACATCTAACATCCATCCATATCATCTTATCATGATCACACACTTTTACAAAAGTGTTTGTATACTTATACCTTGTTATAAGTATAATTATAAGATCTAGTCAGCATTACTCTAGCTAATCATTATATTAATTCAAGCGCAATTGCATGCTTCATTAAAATCCTTAGTTGGCCTCAAATCCAAGTTAGCATCCAAAAATAACTTTTCAAATTCTCACAAGGTCTGCCTCAATGATCATTAACATGTTATGTCATGTTTATTGTCTTTGCATCCAATCAATTGAACATATCTCTTTGATCCTTCAATACTAACACATGTGACCTCACACATGTGTTCATCGGTGTCCTACAAGTATGTCATTAAGATTGCAATCCTTAATACAAATTTTTTCAAGCTCGTTAAGCTTTTATATCAAATTGGGTTACTGGAATAGTCTATGGACTTAGGCATTTTTCCATTCAACAACTGCATCCAAACATATTCATCATATCCAATATGTGCGACCATAAAACTAATAAGTGTTTCCATCAATGATAACATTCCATATATGTGCATGTGCATATATGTGCATGTTCTAACCACTTTCCAACAATATCCTCATTTTTCATTGATGGCAACACTAAGTGAAAAAATGACTAAGTGCATCATAAAAGCAAAAATGTAAAAGGAAACAGACTAACAGAAATGCAACACATAATAATTCAACACCTAGGCTTCAAAGGAGACTTACCTTTATTTATGTTTGTTGTATTTTCATTTTACACACAACTTGCTCTCTTTCTCACATTACATTTTGCATTTTTTTCTTCTATCTCTCCCCCTTTGACATCAATGGCAAAGGGTGTCAAAATTTCAAAATCAGTTACCAAAATAACAAAAAGGAATTAGAGTACACAAAATTACAGCTTAACTATCTATAGTACATCTCTGTAATTTTTCTTCAAAATTTGTATATCAGCATCCCAAGTTTCTTTTATTGCCTCTGCTACTTGAATCATTCCATTAAGATGAAATGCAGCCTTGTTTTCTTCCTCTACATCAGTAGGTATTAATTCTTGAAATGTTTTGAGGCCAAGTTGTAGGTCCTCATGGGTACTCTCCAAGACACTTATCTTTGGAGTCAAAAAGTTATTTACTTTTGTGAATCTTTTCTAAAATCTGTCCTTTTCCAACTTTAAGGTATGGATTTTGTCCATGATCCTGTTGATTTCATTATTTATATCCAAAATTTTCTTATTTTCAAAATCCTTAGAGAGGTTTGCCAAAGCATCTTCATCCTGAGCTATAATATTCAATATACTCTTTACATGTTTATGCGAAGTCATGTAGAGTCTATAGAGATCTTGTCCATCCTTAAGATAAGATTTGATTTCCCTTTTAGTGGAAAACAATGTATTAAGATCACTCTTGATCCCATCAAGAGTATCTTTCATTCTTAACCTCTTAAAATATTCAACTAATTTTATTCTTGCTACTTCTTCTAATGTATCAAAACTTTGGTCTACAATACTTAGAACATTATCTAGATTATTTATAAGATCTCCAATATCTAGAGGAGTTCTAATCAAAAATTTACTCAACACTTGTGTGGCTCACTGGATTGTCTTTGTAGTCTTATCAGTTTTCTTCTTAGATTTCTCCTTTTCCTTAGCAAAAGAATGTATTGAACACTGCATTAGATCTATTACATCCATGTCCTCTAAGTTAGTTGGAAGTGATTAGGATCCACTTTCAAACAAACTAGGTGTAGAAAAAAGAGTGATAGCTAGCAATCCTTTTACACTAGGAGTGTTAAGTGTCTGCTCCTCTCTCTTTTCTTGTTCCCTTTCCTTTTCTTTTTCTTTTTCTTCACCTTTTTCTTCTATTACCTACTCTTTTCAAGGTGTTTTCTCCTTTTCTTGCTCCTTCTCAACTGATTCCTCTTGAGCGATCTTGGGAGGCTCAAGATTCTTTACAATTATATCAATGTTGGCTAATGTTTCAGTTATCAAAATTGGATTACATGTATCTTGCTCTGTGTCTAGTGAAATTCCAACATTGTCAATGTAAAAATCAGGTAAGATAGTATCAACTACCTTTGTCTCCTTTGGAACTTCAGCCTCTTCTACAAGTTTGGCAATTTTAGGCTTAGTAGAGATGATCACTAGGGTTGGAGTCCTTGTAGACTTGCCAAGATCAGGCCTCTCCTCAAAAAGTAGCTATCCAACCTTGTCATGTGTTTCTTTCTCAACTTCTTCATACTTCTGGGCCATAAACTTAATGATTCTAGTTTTGGTCCTTAGTTTTGGCCTTAACTTCTCAAGCCAATTTACCATCTCACTCCCTATCATAGTAGGAATATTCTATAAAGGATATCATGTCTCATCTTGGTGTCTTCTTCCAAGGCTCTATTCTTTCTTTCCTCTAATCTCTCAAATAGGTCCTTAATGATTTGACCTTCTATTTCAATCAAATTCTTTTTGAAGGTGAGAATATGCTCCACAACTATATCTTCTATCTTAGTTTTCTCTTCCTCATCATATCTATCAAAATACTTTTCAATAGAGGCAAGTTTTCAATCATTTACAAGAAGGTTTTGAACAAATACCTTTGTGCTTCATGGCCTTTCTTCTATTCTTCCTCTACTGCTTTCTTCTTGTCTACTTCAAGTGCCCTTAAGTTAGCCTCTTGAATTTTTCAATCTTTTTCATCTTATTTTTCCTTCTTCTTTTGTTCCTCAGTCTTCTCTGTATCCATTACTTGAATTTCCTCTTTTTATTATTATTCTTTTGCAATCTTTTGTTGTTTATCCTTCCCATACAAAGATGGAGGAGCATCATGTTTTCCTCTTTCCTAGTCCACTAGCCATGGCCTTTGGTCTAGCTTTAGGAGGTGTTTTCCCTTGTGTGGATGCTCGTATAGCCTGACTCTATGATTTTCTCCTAGTAGGTGTAGGAGTGTCATCTTTGTCCTTTTCTCCTTCTTCTTCAACCTCCACCACTTGAGGTGCCTCAATATTAGGTTGAGGAGGGGGAATATTATATTTCTCCCCAAGTTATGCCACTTTTTATCTAATAGTCTTCATCTCTTCTTTTTTTATTCCATGTTTCCCTACTTTTTTATCAACAAGGGAGTCAAATTTCTTCTCCCTTCTTCCTTTTACTAGCTCTTCTTTTACTATTGTGTATTTTTCTTCATATGTGCCCCATCTAGGAGCATTGGGGTCTTTAGGGGATTGTAAGACATGTTGAATGTGAAGCTCTAAAAAGGTGTAATCTATTACAAGTAGTGGTTGTTGTTGCACCAAAATATCAACCTATTAATGCTTGATACAACCACTAGACTTATAGAAGACAGAAGAGGCGGTTAAGCCATGTCGTGAATCCTAAGGGGAGCGATGACCATTTTTCCAACAATCTCCCCCTCAGCATTACCTGAGGAGATTTGAACCTATGACCAAGCTCTGATACCACTTGTTACAAGTAGTGGTTGCCATTGCACCAAAAGATCAACCTATTAATGCCCAATACAACCACTAGACTTATAAAATACACAGGAGGTGGTTAAGCCATGTCCCAAATCTTGAGGGGAGTGATGACCATTTTTCCAACATAATCAACTTCATAGCCCATAGGGGTAATCTATGAAGTTATAGGTTCCACTGCTTCAAAGCATGTGCTGTCAGTTTCCACCATGAAACAGATGTCATTTTTATACTTATCAACTAGTCTCCAACAAATTATTTCCCTTTCATGCATTTTCTTTTGAAAGAGTTTCATCATGCCTACAACTTCAACATACCTATTTTTTTCATCACTTATCCTATAACAATTACTGATCATTTGCATAGAACATCTATCAGATCTTCATAGGTACATTTTAGGAAATCTTCTCATCACATGAAAGAATATGTACATAACCAATGATCCAAATCTAAAATGTGTTATCATATTCCTTTTAATTCCTACAAGATTTTTCATTAATTGTTGTCTTAGAACCTCGCATAGGTCATACTCTTGATCCTCAATTACCATTTTGTATGCCATGTGAACAAAATTGGATAACATGCCATTTAGTCTATTTCTATATTGGAATTTGTATCCCAGTATCATTGCTACTAGCTTGAAATATTCTTGTGTGATGTCATTTACAATCATGGCTCTTTTGTTCCATTTGATTTTTGTCAATTTCTCTACTTCAAACCTTATGTTCTTCTCAACAATAGGTATTTTACCTATCATAGATAATCCAGTAATCTCATGTAGTAGTTCCTTGGTGATCTTAGTTGGGGTTCCACAAATCTATATGAATTAATCATGTATTCTACTTAGTACAATCTTGATCCATTCTAATTCATCAAATTCAAATCTTTCCATGAATTTGACTATTGGCAACCTGTGCACTTTCCTACCTTCTTCTCTCAGGGTTTTATCTGCATTATATAACCCTATAATTTCATCATAAATATCAGAGGTGCCTATGAATTCAATCTTATTGTGTATGTATGCCCTGATGTCTTCAACATGAAGAACAACAACCAGAGTGTGTGAAAATGCACCCTCTTGATCCTCTTTGGTAGATTTGAAGGGATGAATCTTAAATTTATAGCTATTCCTCTCAAGTACATTAAAAACCTTAGGTCTATCCATATTGATTGTTCTACTTTTGCAATTGCCAAAGATTTCTTGAGATAATTACAAATACCTAGCTCACGCAGTCGTGTAAGGGTTTTGTGAATATAGCTGCAAACACTTCAAGCTCAAAATACTACTCTAGAATCTTCAATGCTCTCTGATCTCCATGTAAATGGTAGATAATTTGACCACAACATTGACCTTAGAGGAAATTTTGCACAAGTCCCAAAAATTTCTCATAAAGCTGCAAGAAACTAGTGTTGGATCAAACTAGTAGAAATTATTATATACATCACCAAAGTTGATGCAGCCTTATCCAAGATCACATTACATCATATCTAATTTGTTTCCAAGTTTTCATAGCTTAACTCATCCATATAGGGGCTCTATATCTGACTGGTGTTAATTTGTCATGCTCTCCCTAAGGCATACATTGCCCATCATAAAGATGGTGAAGCAATACACCCTAGAAATGATTAAATAAGACTCTTAGGACTCTTTTGAGTGCTCTCATTCTTCTCTTCATCTTTATTAACCTCAGATTCCAAGGATTCATTCAGTTTGACCCATTTCTCCTTAAATTATGATTTCAACTCTGTTAGCTCTCTATCTTCTTTATTCAATTCATTTTCCTTTGTGAATGGTCTAAAGGACTTTTTCATTGTTCCTCTATATTTGAAATACTTCACTAGATGTCCATCATTGTTACACTTAAAACATGTCACCTTATTCTTAGGTTTCAATTTGTAAGAATTTGCCTAAGGCAATGAATGTAATGCCAAGATCTAGAAACTCAAGAGATAGCACAAACAAGAGAGACAAGATAATATGATCAAATGAATAATTCAATAATGATTAAATGACAATGTATAATATATGTATACAAGGTAGATGTGCCTGAATATATAGGTAATGCATGATAACTAGAAGATATGCAAGTGATAAGCTATCAAATAGACATGGTGGAATCACATGTCCACCAAAGGTGGATCATCCTCCATTGTACATCAAAGTATGGGAAACATGTGCAACAATGAGAGGGTGATAATGTGATAAGAGCACTAACGGTGGATCTCACACACAAAGAGGTATGTGATGACAACTATCACACCTAAAGTGGAAATTCTCCTAACCATGTGCTAAAAAAGAAATGCAAACTCCTAGGTGTCTCAAAGACAACTAATATGCAAATGCATTATCCTAAGTAAACTTAAGTAAAGTATAATTAGTAAATACTTAATTAAACCAACACCCCCCTTAAGTGAAACTTAGGGGAATGCACTTAATCTCACAATGATGTATGAAAATGCATGATAGGTCCCGGCTACTAGGCCATGTTAGGTACCCATGTACAAACTGCAAGTGCAAAAGATATGCAATGCAATCTCTCATAAAGAATAGAAAGAGGGAAAACATTATGCGAAAAACCCTCCCCAAAAAAGATAGATAAGTATAATAATAGAAAAAGAGAGAGAAGATCTCATGTGATGAAAATATCCCCCCCATAAGAGAGAATAGAGAAGTCATATGACCCCCCCTGAAGAAATATCCCACACCCCCAAGAGAGCTCGCAACTAAAGAAACTTGCTCTCAATGAAGGGTTTGGTGAATATGTTTGCAACCTGCTCTGCTATATGACAATAATGAATCTCAATGACCTACTTGTGTATCAACTCTTTGAAGAGTGCATATGAACCTCAATGTTTTTGGTCCACTGATGTTGGAGCGGATGTTTAAAGATCGCTATAGCACCTTGATTATCATAATGAATGGTTGTAGGTCATGCACTACTAAAACCAAACTCCTTTAGGATATGATGAATCCAAATAGCCTCTATAGTTGTAGTAAAAGCCCCTTGATACTCAGGCTCAGTCAAAGAAAGAGTAGTAGCATGTTGCTTCTTACTCTACCAAAAAAATGGGGCCTGAACCAAGATGAAACATGTAACATGAAGTAGACTTGCGACCATCAAGATCACCTACCCAATTTGAGTCTATATATCTGATCAAATGAAGTCCTATACCTATTGCATAGTGAATCCCATGTGTATGTGTATCCTATATGTAGTGCAATATGTGTTTGGTATCCTTCCAATGAAGCTCGTGTGGCTCTTGCATGAAGCGAAAAACCATGCCAATGCAAAGGATATGTTAGGGTGTGTATGTGTCAAGTAGATGAGACTTCCAACAAGTTGTCTATACAATGTAGCATCAAAAAGTGGTGTAGAACACTTAGCCTCTAACTTGACACTTGAAAGAAATGGAGTGGGTGTAGCCTTGCAATCACTCATGTGAAATCGAGCAAGTAAATCAAGAGCATACTTGGGCTAAGAAAGTGTGATCCCTGTTGAGGACTGTGTGATCTTAATACCAAGAAAATAGTGAAGTAAACCCAAGTTTTTCATAGAAAATTTGTCCTGCAAAGAAGACTTGACACTACCAATAATGGATGAAGTACTCCCTATAATGATCAAGTCACCAATATAAATCACAAGTATCAAGTGTGATTTATCCTATCGAAGAATGTAGACATTTGAATTTGAATGGCACCCGGTGAACCTTGTTTAGAGAAGGAAGGAATCCATCTTGGCATACCAAGCCTTAGGAGCCTATTTGAGGCCATAGATAGACTTCCTTAACCTGCAAACCATAGTAGTATCCTGGATGAATCCCTGTGGCTGCTCCATATAAATCTCCTCATGAAGATCCCCATATAGAAATACACTCTTAACATCCATCTGATGTACAACCCAACCATGAGTTGCAGCAATAGCAAGTGTCAAATGAATGGATTTCATCTTGTCTATAGGTGCAAAGGTCTTAGTGTAGTCAATACTAGGAACCTGCAAGAAACCTTTTACAACAAGTGTTCCCTTATACTTATCCAAACTTCCATCCACTGCAAACTTGGTCTGATAGATCCACTTACATTGAACCAACTTTCTTCCCTTAGGAAGAGGAACTAAGTCCCAAGTGTTATTCCTCATCAAAGAGTTATACTCATCCTCCATAGCTTTGTCCCACTCAGGAACCCCTGAAGCTTCCTTAAACTATTGTGGATTAGAAGCAATTGCAATATAAGCATGTGGAAATGAGTTGTTTTGTGACCTTTTCCTCCTAGTGTCTAAAGGATTCCCCACAAGTGAACCTACTGAATCAAGTGTTTATTGTGCCCAATGAGGTTGAGTGGAAGAAGAAGGTGAAGAAGGAATATCCTAAACTATGTCTTGACCCTGCGAAGGTGGAAGCCTATGAGTCAGGGTTGAATGAATTTCATCTTCCAAGTCACTATCATCACTATCATTATCCAAAATGGAGGAAGAAGGAGGAGGTGAAGAATCCAAACTAGGAAAATTATCTTCAAATTGAACACTCCTTTCAAAGAATATCTCATGTGTCTCAAGATCCATAAGCTTGTATGGCTTAAGAGTCTCGAGATAACCAATAAATATGCAAGGCTTACTTTGTGGTTCCAATGACTTGTGTTTCTGTGGAGGTATGTGTGCTTAAGCTAGACAACCAAAGACTCAAAAGTTTTTCACAACTAGTTTTCTTCCACACCAAGCCTCAAAAGGAGTAACTCCATCCAAGACTTTATGAGGAGTTCTATTTTGGATGTGAGTAGCACAACATATAGCTTCAACCCAAAAATCTTGATCAAGAGACTTAGCATGAATCATACAAGTTTCCATCTCCTTAAGGGTCCTATTCTTCCTTTCTGTAATACCATTTTATTGTGGAGTGTTGGCAACTAAATGCTGAAGATCAATACCCTCAAGTGTGAAAAATTCTATAAGCCTTGAGTTCACATATTCCCTTCCATTTTTTGCTCAAAGAATCTTGATGGCTTTCTGCAATTTCTTCTCAACATGATCCTTGAAGGTGATAAATTTATCAAACACTTCACTCTTGTGACCAAGAAAGTAGACCCAAGTGTAGCGTGAAAAGTCATTAATGAAGGTAGGTACATAACAAGCCTAGCCAAATGATGGCACTAGAAAAGGGCCCATTACATAACTATGAACCAACTCAAGAACAATTTTTGCTCTCCAAGACTTCTCTTTGTCAAATTTCTCTTCAGGATGCTTGCCCATTTCACAACCTAAACATACACCCTCTAAATACTTGACTTGAGGTAGACCTTTGACCATATCCTTGTTTTTAAGCTGCTAAAGATACTAATAGTTGAGATGTCCAAATCTTTCATGCCAAAGTTTACTTTGTGAATTTGAGTGTGTCAACAAGGCATGAGAAGGAGTCTTAGGTATAAAATGAGAAAATGAATAAAGCCTTGTGTCATTATTTTCTTTTCCTATTGCCACCATAGAATCATCCTTAAGATTTTTTACTACAACTAAATTAGGTAGGAACTCAAATTTCTTTCCACCTCCATAGTGAGTGATTTGGTAAATTGGAAGGAGGTTTGTGCTAAGGTTTGGAACATAGAGAACATCTTTGAAAGCTCCATTTTCCATCTCAACTTCCCCTTTCTCATCAACTTCCACTTGACTATCATCTCCTACATAGATGTGAGGTACCATAGATGGTTTCAAGGAAGAAAATTTCTCCTTTTTAACACCCATATGATGTGTGGCACCTAAATCAAAGATCCATTCTTCTGAATTAGTTTTACTTGCCACCAATGCTTTCCCTTTACCATTTGAAGTGGAAGGTGATTAATCCTTTCCTTTGTAGGCACTTGGAAAATCAATATGATGCTTCATGATTATGTTTGTCAACTCATCAATTTGTTTCTTGTGGCATTGATGCTCATCATGATTTGAATTCTTACAATATGCACAAATTTTCTTCTCCTTCTTAGAATTGTCCCCCTTGTTGTTTTGTTGGGAGAAGACTTGCCTTTTTGTGAGAAGGAAGATTGTTGTCTATCTGATTGTGATTTGTCCTTCCACTAATTTTTTTTCTTGTTGGAACATTTACCACCTTGATTCCTTTGATTCTCATTATTAGGCACCAATGCCTTACTCATCAATTTTTCTTGTTCTAATACCAACTTTTCTAAAAATGACTCAAATGAAGGCTTAGTGAAGGTACTACCCATGGTCAACCTATGAGTATTGTAACTTGAAACAAAATTTGCATATTCAGGAGGAAGATGTTTCAACAAGTGACTAACCAACTTTGCATCCTTCATGGGATTACCACAATCCTCAAGTTGTGCTCTATAATCATTGACTTTATTGAGATAATTTTGAATTAAGTCAAAAATCCTGGGCTCTAATTTAAGGAGATCAGTCTCAATTGTGAATCCCATTTTTTCATCCACTTTACAAAACAAATATGCAAATTTATCCCAAACGTCTTTAGCATCGTTTATGGTTTTGATGTGATAAATGACAACTTCAGAAACATTCTCTCTTAAGACTCCTAAAGCCTTAAAATTTTTGCATGACCAATTAGCTACTGCAACAACATCATCATCAGAAGGTTTTTTAATTGTACCATCCACATAAGGATTTAAACCTTTTACCATTAACTTACTCCATACATTATCTTTCCATGTAGCATAGTTATGTGGAGTTAATTTTGTAATAGAACCCATGATGCAAAATGAAAAGAGAACAAGAAAGAGAGAGACACCAACACAAGACACCCCCCCCAATTCACTCAATCAAAGAACCACCCCCCCACCCCCCCCCCCCCCCCCTCCCAAATTTTTTAAAAAAATGATGATTTTGGCACTTTATAGCTAGTGTGTGTACAATTGCCACTTGCCAATTTTGGGCCGAAGTGGACTTTTGATTTTGAAATTTACAACTGCCTTTATGAGGCCAAATCAAACTCAAATCAATATTGCTCAAAATCAAAGAAAATCCTAAGCATTACAATGATCATACAAGGCCAAAAAAGATGTATTTCTGAAAGTGATATTTTTGCCCAAATAAGGCTACAATCTGATAGCAAATCTGGAAAGTACTCAAAAAATTATACACTTTTAAAAAAATGGCACTTGAAAATGTGTTTGTATGAGACTGAACAAAGCCTCTAAAGTTGCAAAATTGAGGATCAGGTAGGTACAGTCACCAAAAACTACAATTTCTACAAAATCTGTGATCCAAAACCAAAAAATAACACCACCACTAAAAAGTTCAGGAAACTCTAGCCCAAATAAAAAAAATTGCACTCAATTTGCAGCCTGGATGACCAAGTTATGGCCTCCCAAAGTTGAACTACAAAATTGAAACTGGAAATGGTGAGGGCTTCAAAAATTTCAAACCTCGCTGACATCAGCCATTTACTATCTTAAATTTGATGGTCAAATGGTCATCATGACAATGTAAAAAAGTCCAGTTTTGACGATCAGATGGCTGTCAAATTTTACCTCATGAAAAGCTAACGAAATCACTATCTTAAATTTGACATCTTGGAGAGCATCACAACAAAAGAAAAAAATGGCCCAATTGATGGTTGGATGGTCGTCAAATTTAGCATAGTAAAAATGGTGAAAAATGGAATTTGTTTTTACAAAAATACCAGTTTTCATATGCTGACACGTGGCATGTTTTGGTTTGTTGCCACCTATTATTGTGGCATCCACGTGTCTGTCATGGATTGGGCATTTTTGGGTGGTCTATCCACATGGAGGAAGGTGAAGGAGTGGCGGGGAGCTGGCTGTAGCACTATGGAGGTGGCATTGTGGTTGTAGGGGTGTGGGACTATTTAGTCCCACATCCACCCTACTGCAGAATTTGAGTGGTTTAAATACCGCACTACCTGGGTTGAAAAGAAATCAGCTCACCTTGGTTGGTTTTGGCTCGGGTCAATTTCGGGGTAGCTCGTGTATCTGACTTGAGTTCCAACTCGGGTCAGGTTTCGGCTTGGGTCAAGGTATGGCTCGGGTTGCCAACTTGAAGCCTAGCTCAGGTCTAGTTCTTGCTTGAGTCACCAATCTGAGTTGCCTCCTATGTGGATCGTTGATCCAAGTTGTTTCATGTGCAGGTCACCGATCTGAGTTACCATTGGTTTAACCTATATGCTATGTCCAACACATAGGCCTAATAGGCAAAAAAAAAAATTATCAAAAAATATATCTGAAAAATAGATAATCTAAAATAACTAATGGAAATGGAAATAAATTAGATTTGAAATGCAAATTGGCCAATAATATTACCCAATTGTAGATCGGGCCTTAGAGGTCCGATTTGCAAAAAAAATTTGCCCCAAATTTGACTTTTGCCCAAGGTAGGCAAATTTATAGTCAAAATTTATGGAAACATCCACCCGGATGCAATGGTGAGGTCCGATCTTGCTCGAAATGCTCCCACAAAATGTTGATCTCAGATTTTATTTGTGGCCCTTCAAAAGTTGAAGCAATCAATGGCTCTCCAACGGCTATGCAATAAAGACTCTTATAGCTCTGATACCATGTAAGAATTTGCCTAAAGAAATAAATGTAATGTCAAGATCTAGAAGCTCAAGAGATAGCACAAACAAGAGAGACAAGATAATATGATCAAATCAATATTAATGATCAAATGATAATGGATAATAGATGTATACAAGGTAGATGTGCCTGAATATATAGGCAATGCATGATAACTAAAAGATATGCAAGTGATAAGCTATCAAATAGACATGATGGAATCGCATGTCCACCAAAGGTGGATCATCCTCCATTATACATCAAATTATGTGAAACATGTGCAACAATGAGAGGATGATAATGTGATAAGAGTACTAAAGGTGGATCTCACACACAAAGAGGTATGTGATGACAACTATCACACCTAAAGTGGAAATTCTCCTAACCATGTGCTAAAAAAGAAATGAAAAATCCTATGTGTCTCAAAGACAACTAATATGCAAATGCATTATCCTACGTAAACTTAATTAAAGTGTAATTAATAAATACTTAATTATACCAACACAATTGACTATAATTAATTTGCAACTTGCAATATTTAGCAATATGACCAAAGTTGTTGCATTTGTAACACACAATCCTTCTAGGTCTGTCAATAGGTTTCTTGACTTCTTCAACTATCTTGTTAGCTTCATCCTTAATGGTATTAGAAACATTATCTTGCATAATATCATTTGATTTACTTGTTTCCTTATCCTCGGGTTGTCTAAGCTCAACATTTTTACTGCATTCACTTTTTTCCATATTTGCCTCATTCAAACTTTTCTCTTTTTACTTCTTAAAAAAATAATCCAAGTGATCATATGTAGGTCTACTAGATCTCATATCTAGTTTTCTACATTCTCTTATCTTGTGTTCGTACAAGTAGTGATTAAAAAAAACAAATAAACTTGGGCTTAGGAATACCTTTTTCAGTTTGCTTCTTTGATTGATCTTCATGGCTGCAATCCTTGTCATTGTCCCTACAAGGAGGTATCTTAGGTTCTACTATCACAGCCTTAGATTCTAACTTCTTAGGTGAGTCAAGGTTCATAACAACTCTATCCTTCCTTTGATTAGGATTGCTATTAAATCCCACTCTTGTCTTGTCTCCAACACGCTTTTGCATGTCAATTTGTTCATCCAATTTATGTCTACTCTCATGACGTTTCTCTATGCAACTTTTAGTCTGATCAATCTCACTAGTAATGGTGATGCAGTATCTTTCTACCTTGTCATACTTTGTCTTTAATGCACTCATCTCGCTCTCCAAATTTTTCATCCTATCCCTTTTATTTGATAGTTCATTTTGTAACTTTTCATTTACTTCTTTTTCAGCATCAAGTTCTTTCATCAAGTTCAATTTTGTGATCTCCAATTCATCCTTCAAGGAATCCTTCTCATGCTTCAGCTACTCAATCTAATCTTAATCTGATAACTCTTCATTTTGTGCTTCCATGAGATCATGTCTCAATTTTCTTTCATGTTCAAGTTGTTGCTTCAACTTCTTAATAAAGCCATCTTCCTTCCTTAGCTTGTACTTGAGATCCACTCTATCTTCATTAGCAATGTCCACATCTTCCAAATCCATTTCATAATTCTTCTTCAAGTTTTCCAAATCCATATTGATCTCCCCAAATCTATTAAGGTTTTCCTTCAAGGGCTTGATGCTTTGATACCAATTGTTAGGATTTGGTAACACTGAGAGGGGGGGCGAACCAGTGTTATAGTACTTAATTGAATTCTTTAACTTCCTTAACCAACAGATAAAGATATAATATAAAATGAACAACCATGCAATAAAGATAAACATAGAAGAACTCATAACACCATATTTTTTTTCAAGGAAACCCTTTTCAAGGGAAAACCCCAGTGGGGATGGTACCCACAAAATTATGCACTATGAATCTTGAAACCCTGTTAGGAGTTCTAGCCCTATTAGGAGCTGATTAATATAATATACGTAGATCCCTATTAGGTGATGTATACAATGAGATCCATGTTAAGGAATCAACCTTGTTAAAGGTCCTAGCCCTATTAAAGGAAAACAAACCCTGTTAGGGGTGAAAAATAGGTGAAACGAGACTTATAACAAATCTATTGTCCTAAATACAAAGAGTTAACAATTTATTTCTAGAAGAACTCCTCTTGTTCTCCTTTCTCTTGATCTATAATATTCCTTTTATATGTCTTCATAATTCACATCTAACATCCATCCATATCATCTTATCATGATCGCACACTTTTACAAAAGTGTGTGTATACTTATACCCTATTAGAATTATAATTATAAGAGCTAGTCAACATTACTATTGCTAATCATTATATTAATTCAACCATAATTATACACTTCTTTAAAATCCTTAGTCAGCCTCAAATCCAAGTTAGCATCCAAAAATAATTTTCCAAATGCTCACAAGGTCGGCCTCAATGATCGCTAACATGTTATGCCTTATTTACTATCTTTGCATCTAATCAATTGAACATATCTCTTAGATCCTTCAATACTAACATGTGAGACCTCACACATGTATTTATTGGTGTCCTATAAGTATGTCATTAATATCACAAGCCTTAATACAACTTTTGTGATGCTTGCTAAGCTTTTATGTCAGAATGGGTTACTAGAACAATCTGTGGACTTAGGCATTTTTCCATTCAACAACTGCATCCAAACATATTCATCATATCCAATATGTGTGACCATAAAATTGATAAAAGTTTCCATAATGACAACATTCCATATATGTGCATGTGCATATGTGTGCATGTGATGACCACTTGACAACAATAACAACTATAAATAAATAGAAAAATGTAAAGGATCACTCACCAAGTGGTCCCCCTTGGGTGAGTGAATCCAAGTTCCTCAACACACTATAAACTCATAATAATCATTACTTTATTTATATAATAGAAAATGATTATACATAGTATTGGAAACTGCAAAAACTATATAGCTAAAAATAGTTACATCACTATTAATCTATTGTTGTCTGATCTCCCATATAACCTCTCAAGAGGATTTAGAGGCTTATTTAAACTAAAACTTCACAACTAATTGACTAACTAGCTAACTAACCACCTCCAACAAAATAGATGGGTGCAGATATTACATTGAAAACAAAAAGGAGAGATTATCTAAACAAGAAAGAAATAATCTTCTTCTTATCCATGAGAGATAACATAAAATAAGTACTCCCTAGATTTAATCAACATTAAAACATTGCTATCTATTCCAACTAGAAAGTAGGCTAATCAGTTAAGCCATTAATGAGTCTTTAATGTTTTCCTCTTTGCTACTCTCGACTGCATGACTTGGTCCAAGAACCGGTAAAACACATTAAATATCATCTTGGTCATTCTTCCTTGTTCATTTATTCATGCAATAAAAGGTTAGGAGCACAAAAACATGGAGATACATCTATTCCATGTTACATACATTTATTAAACTTTATATTTCATTAATATGGATGTATCACATGGATGCAAGAAAAACAAACTACTTGGCTCTAGGAAACCCATTAAGCTTCAATTATTCAAAAAGGAATAATTTAAAGATAACCATGGTTTAAAACATCAATTATTTTATCCCAAAAGTATGCAAGTCCATATGTCATATATTCATCAGATATTGTTTTAAAAGGTGTAAAACTATTAAAATCAAAGTCTTTAAACACCCATAAATCCTGTATTAGTTCTAATCAAAATAAGATAAACTAGGATAAAATAGGTTGTTATTTCATCCCATCAGTCCCCCCAACCTAACTACTTGTTGGTCCTCCAATAACTAAGAATTTTTTTATCTTTGCATTCATTCTGAAGTCACTGGTTGATCCCTATCCTGCTCCACCCTTGGCCAAATTCTAGAAGTGTCCTTTGTTTTTCTCCACCTTCTCCCATCTGGACCTTTTAGTCTCCATATCATATGCATTTCCATTATTAGTCATGTTGATAAGTGTCCAAAGTAGAAGTGGAGACTGTAATGTAAGTGTAAGCCAATGCTCTTGCCTTGTGCAGTCCATTTGTATATACCTGGGTGCTCTTTGGGTTGTTGCAAGGTAGTTATATGGTGAATATGGCTCAACACACTTTAGATTATCAAGAAAGTTGTTCCATCACTGAATGATGGGTCCAAGGACTAGTTTCCCTTCATGCCTAGCCATATTTTCATACTCCTCAAACACCTCTTCTCTTAAGGATTTAATTATTTTTGTGTGAGAATTGTTCGTAAATAACCACATCCAATCATAATATAGTGTCCAAGCCTCTTTGCATTTAGCCCTTATCTGCAAGGGAGATTTCATTTCCTCTTGTCTATGTGGTGTATCTTGCATTTCCCTACTAATCTAATTTTAAATCCAAGATATGAATGCACATAGTTGGATATCTCCAATATATGCAAGTGGATTCCAAGTAGTATTATGAGCAACAATAAAATTATGCAAATATAACTCACATAGAAATTTCTTTATGGTTGTAGGAAAGGAAGTGTATACATCATAGAATTATTCAATTGTTTATAGAGAAGTATTTAATGCTCTGACAACCCTCATCAACCTAAAATTTAAATACTGTTCTTTTAAATAGAGGGTATAAACTATGGGTGGTGATCTACATTGCATAAGCTCAGGAATCATTGTTGTGATTGTAGTGATCATGTCCTTCAACTTAGTGATCTCATCCTCCTTATTCTAAATTTCAATCCTTTGATTATCAATTACCTTCTATACATTATCTTTCTCCAACTCCCACTGAATTTGTTTCAATAACATTTCTTTATACAGGCTTAAACCTGTAGTAAGTGGAGTAGAAATGTCAGGAAGAGTATCCATTTCTTCCTCTTCTTCTTGTGGGTCCTCTATAAGTACTTTTTTCATGATCATTGTCCAAACTACTATAGCAATATTAGCCATATGTTGTGATGCAACAACCAAATTAGTAAGACCATCCAAGTCTTGGTGTTGTTGTATATGATCCTCTTCCATAAAAACATTTGGCTCCTCCCGTACAAATTTTTCCTCTCCTAGATCTTCTTGTATCTCATATTTTTTTTTTTTTGTGAATCTCTTGCTTACATGCATCTTGATGATGGATCACACAGTGTGATTTGAAACGCTGATGTTAAAAAACACACACAATCTAAACCAAAAGCTACCATATGTTAAATTTAATGGATTGTAGAAAATTGATAACACTGATGTCATCCTCTCCTTGATAGGTATTTAAACCATCACCCTCTTCCATAGACTTGGAGGATTAAATATTAATAAAAGAACTACCTTTTTATTCTTAAGTCCTCTTTGGGGGTTTCCCTTTCAACCTATGGCTTCTTTTGTTAGGTGTCTCTTTACTAACCCCACAAGTCTTTACTTTGCTAGATTTCCTTAGAGGTTTCATTATATATGTAGTGGCCATAGGAGGATATTCTATAATAGTCCTTTTCCTTTTAGAAATAGGAGAGGTCTTTACAAAATCTTTTTTTTCTACTCTTTCCTCTTTTGGTTCAACCTCCTTCTCCTTCCATTTATTTTTCTTTGTTGTAGACCTAGTCCTAAAAAAACATTGTGGACATCTCTCAATATTAGGTCTTGTTGGGTGTGTTCTATATCAACAGAGGAGGTTTTCTATGCATGAGGCTCAGTTGTAGGACATTCTTCAAGCTTCACTCCTAAGGATGAGGGTTCATCCCTAACTTTAAAGGTCCCCTTAGGTGTGTTAATGGTTGTGTACTAAGACCTACATCCTTTAATGTGATCCTCTTAATAGTTAAAAACTCTTATTAGAACATATTGGAGGCTTAATTTAATGACTTTTCTACCAAAATCTTAATAAAAAAGTGGTGTGATATAGAGTTGGGCTTAGCTTTTTGAACTCCATTTGTACTGTGTGGGAGTAGATTGTACAAAATATTAGGAATATCCATCCTTTGGCCATTGCGGATATAACTGAGAAACTTAAAATGAAGAGAATAAAGACATGACTTCCTACCTTCAAAAATATATTTCATCAAATACGTAGCTATTTTTATATAATCTCGTGGTACTGATAATATCCTTGTGTGTTTCTTATCCACCTTTAGAGAAGGGTCATCTAGATGAGTGAATTGAGCACGATTTATTCTCCCATCCTTTGACTCTAGGAAGTTTTCTCCTTTTTTTGGAAAGACAGTCACTTTAGATATATGCTCTTTTGTGACCTTTACCCTTAACCCTTTCACATTGGCTACATCATTTTTAAGTGTCTAAGCAAATTTTAGGGCAATGTCATCACTATAGTTTGTAAGTTTGAATAAATAATCTAGCCACCCATAATTTTGGAATGCTTGAAGACACTCCTAGTCCTAAAGAAGGATAGTATGAATAGTTGGTTCATGGTGGATAGAAGGACCTCGTATGATGAAAATCAATTCTTCTTCAAAAGGTTTTCAAAATTGTTTCAAAACCCTTCCCAAATGGTTCATAAACAACTGCGAGAATTCAAAAATTCTTGGAAAACAATAATCCTTCAACTTCCTTATCACTCTACTAATCAACACTTTCTCCTTCTGCAAATAGCTTTCTACTCTCTTTCAAGCCCAAGAACAAGATTGCAACTATTGAAATTGACACTACATTCAAAAATTACAGTCGAGATAATAACACATTGGCGACAGGAAGTATTATGAAGGATAAAAGAAAATGAGTACTAAAAAGATTTAATTTTCTTGAACCATTACATTAAATGTCAGTCACATACCATTTCCCTCGAATAATTTTGACACAATTTGGGTACTGACATAATGTGATATGACTAGACAAAACATGCACGATGACACACAAGAATTACCACCCCCAACCTTAAATGAATAATAGGTCTTCCTATTAAGGAAGGTACAACATAGGATAATTTCTAACAACAACATGATATATGAATATAAATGGAATTGAAGTTAAATAAATGCACTTGATTAGAATAGATGATCAACATACCTTGCACATATCTTTTTCTTTTGTCATCAATGAATGAGATCCATGATCTCTTAAAGGATTAATTGGAAGTGGAGTTTGGAAAGGCATGATGAAGAGATGATGACGTGGGAGAAAAAGAGAATGGTATAGGTGATGGTAATTTATTATGAATAAAAAGTACTTCCACAGAATGTGAAAATATTTATTATGACCGCATAAGCAACTAATCCTATTAAAAAGAAGGTTGGACACCAAGTCCTACTTCTTCAACTACAAGAAACTCGGATGACTGGTTCTCTTTGAATTGTTGCATGAACTCTAATCTTCTAGTTGGCTTATTATATAATTTTAAACGATAACCATTGACAAGTGTTGGAAACTACAATTGAAGCAATTGTTGTATTGTCACTGATGTCAAACCTTAATTGGTAAGACTATTACTATCTAAGAAAGTACTATATCTATTTGATTGATGAAAAGGATTAGGGCAAGGTTGTTAACAATAGCACCTAAGGAAAGGTTGATTTATCTTGATACTTCAATGGGTACTTGATTATGTGGCACAATGATAAGATAATATATTGCTTATCTAAGTGAGAAGAAAGACTAAACAAGTAGGCTTAACCAAGCAAAAGTGAAGAAATCTAGTTTAAGCTGAGTGATGTTAGTGTTGATCGAGCAAGTATATGTCGAGTAAATTCAGTGTTGACTGAACATCAGTTTATTGCCGACGAAGACAGTATTAGCTGAAGAAAACAATTTTAGTGCTGACTGGGCTACACAGTGATGACTAAGGAGTTGAACACAGTATTGACCGAGCATCAGTAATTTATATTTGAGGAAGAATTTAGATTCCTAGCTGACATAGTTGAATTCTTGGATTATGTAAATCATGTTGACTTTATTTATTGAATGTATGGAAGTATTTAATGCACTATAAACCATTTTATTGTAATTCCATAAAGAGATTAGAGATGTTTCTAGAAGGATGGATGAAGAACATAATGTTGGAAGGATTTGATGAATCTGACCTAACCCTAAAATCTAGGGAGGAGATTAAGCGGTAAAAGTTGGATCGACCTATCAAAGAGGTAGTAATGAAACCTAAGTGTGAGGTTGAAGCAGGATGTTGGAGTTGTTATTGTTATTGACTGAATAAGCAGAAAAGGTTGAAGGAGAAGGAGTTGTGATTTCTTGGAGGGATTTCTAAGTAGATCAGTGATGGAGATGGAAATGGATCTCAGTCTGTAAGCCAGCATATATATGTAAGAAATGGATCTATTATTTGCAAAGTAAGTTGTATGTTTTTAGATCAAACACTATTATTACTTTCTAACCATTGTATCAGTTTAAATCCTTTAATCAAGGTTGACCTAATAGTTATTGTATAAATCATTTAATCAAGGTTGCATTCTAATGGAATGTACTTAAGTCCTTTAACAAGGTGCACTCCTAATAGGGTGGTTGAAATCCTTTAACTGGGTCACACCTAGCAGTGTGTTTTTAAACCTTTGATAGGGTTGGCTTTTCATAGAGCTCACTTCAAAAGAGTGAAAATATCAGTAGAATGTTACAAAGTGATTTTTCCAAAATTGGGTTTCCACTATAAATCCTGGTGTCAATACTTGTGTGAATGTTTTGGTTTGAACATTTCTATGTTTTGCAAGTTAAATACTATTGGATAGTGGACTGCAGTGTTATATATTTCTAGTATGCATTATGTAATGACCGAGTAGTTGTTGGTTGTTAGATCTGAGTTTTTGAAGTGTTTAAAACTTTATATTATACATCTAGACCTGAGAAAAATTGATTCACCCCCCCCCCCCCCCTCTTTGTCATTTTAAATCATATTAACAATTGGTATCAGAGCTGTTGGTGCTTACAGAAAACAAGTTTAAAGGTACTTGAAGTAAATGATCAGGATGTATAAGAAGGAGGTACCGAAGCTAAATAAGGAGAACTTCCCTACATGGTAGAATGTGATGAAACTGCATCTAGCTGGTATTGGTGACTCAGTGAAGTATTATATTGAATATGACTATGTCACACATGCCGCACCTTTGACTGTCGAGGAGATGAGAGCTAAAAAAGAGCACAATCAAGCAATGTTGGATATTGCATCTACCTTAAGCTATCCTGAATTTGAAGATATCAAAGATTGCACCAATGCAAAGAAAATATGGGACACTTGCAAACATCTATGGTGGTGACATAAATGTACTAAGGGAAAAATCTGAAATCCTGAGAGGTAAATTTGATGAAATGAAAATGCAAGAAGGTGAGAATATTGATCAATATTGTTGTAGGATAAAAGAAGTTGTAAATTCTATTAGAGGAGCTAATGGAACTATTTATGATGAGACTATTATTGGAGAAGTATTGAGAACTTTTTGTCCTAGCTATGCCATCAAAATTTTAGCAATTCAAGAATCTAGATGTAACCCTGGTAATGCTCTTACTCTAGAAAGTCTTGTTGGTAAGCTTACTACTTTTGAGCTTTCTAATTATGATAACTTCACTGTTGGTAATGTTTTTAATTAAGGAAAATAGGTTTTAAAGGGGCCCTGAAACCCACACAATTTTAAACATAAACAAAGCTATAGCAATTACAGTTCACAAAGATATGATAGCCAAAGCAAAAAGAAAGGCCAGACACAGTCCACTAGTAGAACAAATAGAAAAAGCCAGAAAATAGGAAACAAAAAAGCTAGGCCAGGCTAAAAAAACCAGGGGAGCAGCTCAAGAAAACTCCCTAAGGATCTCCACTGCTTGAATCTCGAGCTCAGAAGCCTTTTTCACCACATCCTTAAGGTCAACCAGATCCTTGTCTAGTTCCTGCAAGTCCTTATTCATGGTACTGGACCTGGTTCTCTTCCTCGGCCCTTCCTCTAGAGATTTATCTTTGCTACTATTAGGAGAATCCTCCTTGCTGCTCTTGTGTTCCTCAAATTTATTAATCAAGACTTTTATATTCTCATTTGAAGCTTTGAGGATGTTGTGGCTCTGCTCCACAATTTTCTGTAAAGTCCCCTCCAAGCTCTGCATTCTCTTTTTCACTTCCTCCATTTTGCTTTCCATGTCATTCTTCTCCTCTGTTAGCATGATCTTTCTGTTGTTACCCTCCCTCTCCAACATTCCCACCTAAAATTTTAACTCCTGAATTTCATGGAATGTCCATTTGGTGGTTCTATAGCTATTAATGACATTATTTTTAGCGTTATTGAGCACATCCATCTGAGGATGTTCTTTAGGGAAGTCAC
This sequence comes from Chamaecyparis obtusa, assembly GCA_027943335.1. Taxonomy (NCBI): domain Eukaryota; kingdom Viridiplantae; phylum Streptophyta; class Pinopsida; order Cupressales; family Cupressaceae; genus Chamaecyparis; species Chamaecyparis obtusa. The sequence goes on along the minus strand of BSBK01009051.1, from coordinate 799,641 downwards.
TCAGAATCATCAGGGCGGGGTCTATGATATTCTCCATTTGGATTTTGCCTTCCTTGTTTTCCTTAGCTAGGGTTTTCATCATTTCACACTTTAGGCCCATCCTGACAGACATATTGTGGAAGTCTCTCCAAAGCACATTCTTCTCCTTATCTATTATCTTGCATGTGAACTAGTTAGTCCCTTGATCTTCACCAGCCTGCACCTGATCTTCCTCTCTCCCTTGACTCTCCTCTTCATCTTTATTGTCTTTTCCCTCCTCTTGTCCTTCCTCCTTGTTCTCCTCTTCCATTTTCCTCCTTTTCCTCTACTTCCTGCTAGAATCCATAACCTCTTCTCTATATGCAGGCATTTAAATTATGAATTTTCTCTTCCCCTTCTTATTCTCCTTAGTTTCCTCCTCCTCCCTGATAGTATCTTCTTCTGCTTCAACATTGTCTCCCTCAGTGTCCATGCCTTTTGCCTCCTCATCATAATCCCTATCAGAAGAAACCTCAATGCACTGCTTTGGTTCAAGTTTCTCCTTTTTTCCCATTTTTCTTTCTTACTCTTCTTTTTCCCCTTTCTGGTGTGAGGGGAGGCAACAACATCCAAGTTTGAATGCATATCTTGGCTCTCCTCGGTGTTGAAAGGGATGTACTCTTCTTCCCCTGAGATGAGCTCTTTATCAGTGCCCTCCTTCCCCCCTTTCCCCTACTTTAATTCTTTACCTATGGTTTTGGCTTTGAAAAACTTGTAAATCAACAACAACAGCCCCTCATGGAAAGCAGGATTTCCAATGGGCTTCTCCCTATAATCATTTATATTTTCATTGATGGACGAGTAAAGATAAAAAGGGATAGAGATTTTAGTCCCAGACCTGAAATGGTTGAGGAGCACGAAGTGATAGGAATATATACGGTCGAACCTCATGTCCAGGGATATGTATTTGATTATCACCCTCAGCACAAACCTCCATAGTGGTTTGATGGACCTTGGAAAATAGTAAGTGCCATGCTTCTCAAGGGCCTTCTTCTCCTCCTTTCCTTTGGTAAATTCCACCATCGCCTGACCAGAAATGCGGTGATCTCTATAGAACTTCTTCCCAATAATGGGAATGCTCGTCACTGCAGAAATGACCTCCTCCATCACATTAAACTCAACCCCCATCAACTTTAACACTCCCCTCATTCCAACTTTTAACCATTTTTTTGGTTACCAAGGGTTTCCATCCATGCAGTCTTTCAATGAAGGAGGTCACCTCCCATTTGCTCAAAATGCCCCACACTTTCGAATGCCTCTGCCATTTCTCTGCCTCATCTTTAGGTTCCCTTCTATGTCACTCCCCCACCATTTTCCTTCTTGTTCTGTAGCCAAATATTCTAGTCTCAGATCACTTTGAGATATGGGGCAAGTAGCTGGTATGAAAAATGTTCTTGATCCTTCCCTTAACATTCTGAGAAATGAGCACAAAACCAGCCCTTAACGTGCAAAAGTGGTAGTTGCCTAGGTGATTCGTACTTTGGCTTATGTTCTTACACATCATATATCGGCACAAATTCCCTAACACATTCATCATTAGACTTTAATATTTCTGAACCTGCCCAGGATTCTCTCACTTTCCATTAATTCCTTGATTTCGAGCAAAATTAAATGGCTTTCCATCCATCTTTTCACCTTGTTATTTTTGACAACCCAGTTGGCCAACCTGTCAGCAACTTGGTTAGCCTCCCTGTACTCATGGGCCATGTGAATTCTTTCAAAAGACTTGAGGATTTGGATGTGTTAGCTCTTTTTCATGTAGAATCGCCAATTTAGCTATTAAGCTTGACTCTCAGGTTCCCAATTCTGGATTATTATAGGGAAAAGGCTAATTGATAAGGACCAAGTCCTTCTTCTACTTCGGGCTCCACAGACCCAGGTGGGTGTACCTATCTTTAGACTCACTGCTTCACAATGAAATCCTATAGTGGATTAGGGGTTCTCACAATGATTCACTAATGTCTTTTGCTGCAACTGATGCAGAGCTTAGAAAGCCAATCCATGATATTAACAAAAGCAAACAATCATTACAGAAAAATGGCAAAAGTGACAAGGGTATTCACCCTTCTTCTCTTCGAGCTTAAAACTCAGGCAAGTTAACCTATCTGATTCACTTCTACAAGGAATCACCAAAAGCACTTGCACTATTCAATGCAATCGACAAACATTTATGCTCTTAAACATGAAAGGGAAAAGTGATTGGAAAAGATTTTGATTACAAACCTAGTTTAAACCAGTGCCTAATCCTGGGCATGGAGTCATGAGATGCACATCAACAGGAAACTTCAAATCTTATACAACTGAAAATCAAACAATGCACCTTGTACACCATTCTCTCTTCCCCCTATTTGGACATCAGATCCTTATGAAACATCATATTATCAACAACAATCTTCAAGATATTACACTTTCCTTGAAAGAAACTTGAAAGTCATTACACCATTTACCTTGTAAACAGGTATACAGAGATGCCTTACAAATCAATATACAACAATTTGACAAAGACACAAAGAGACATCAGACAAATACAGGAAAGGATTTCCACTGTCTTTCATTGAATCACCTATATCTATCCATTCAAATCACAACAAACTCAAAATGAGAACTCTGAAATGAAACTCAGAACTTGCATTCATGGAACTCAAACTTGCAGAGCCCTGCTCATGCAAAAAGATTGGAACCCTTCGAAATGAAAAGAATCGAGACTAAGAAGAGAAGGGGGAAACGCCAAAAAGCATCACCAACTGACACTTGTCAAACTCTGAACTACTCACTGAATGAGTCATGAAGTCTGGAACAACAAACCTGATCTGCTCTATCCCCTTGAAAACACATGAGTCACCGGACATAACAAATCAAATATCTCAAAAATATCTTCCTGGCCCCCCTGAAACTTAAACTACAAATAACGCAAGCAAATGGCCACCTGTGAAAAATCTGATTCCAAAATTGGAATCCTCGCGTCGAGACCTTTCTGACGGTATATTATACTCCATATTTGGCCTAAAAATGAAGCCCCCAGCTATTAAAACAGTCTCCTAGCTCTGTAATTTTTGATATTCGAATTTTTAATATAGTCAAAACTATTACATTTATAATTTTGATTTTTTGTCTCTTTGAATATGCATGGGCATGTTCTTTTGAATTTTTAATTCATTTTATGCTTCCACAGGTGTGGGACCCACTTGCCAAGTGGCAACAATTTGGCTGGTTAACTAGCCACCTCATCGCCACCTATTTGTTTGCCACTTGTCCATCTCTAGTTGGCTCACATATCCACCTGGGCAACTAAACTAAACCAGACCACCACCTCACAGGAATGCCACATGTCACCTTGTCGCATGATCGCATGGGCCAGAAATGGCCCTTGCGATCATGCGACCACTTGACACGTGTCCACTTCATCCTTGTCACACTCCTGCAAAATGACCTTCTGGGCGTGGGCATGAAAACCAAGGCATCTCTGAGAGCTCGTGTGAGAAGAGCCTCTAGCTCTTCAATCTACTTCATATGTGAGCTTGGCTGTATATAAACACCTCAAATTGCCAATCTGGGATCAATGTGGGACTAAGTTTCTATAGTTTTTTAAAGACTTTCACTAAAACTTTGCCTTCATGCTAGTTGGCACGCACACCAAGGAAAACCCACAAGGAAGAGGAAGAACAAGTGCCTCTTTCTCTTTGCTTTACATTCATTCTGGGCGGCCATGTATTTAAATGCTAAAAACTCCCCAATCCCAGTGAATGTGGGATAATTGTCATTAAGGCTTTATGGGCAATTTTGACAGTGCCGTACTCAGTCACATGTATCTTGTGAACCAGAAAGAATTTGGAAAATCACTCCAGTGAGAATCTGGAGAACTAGGTTTGCGACAACATATCCAAAAATTGGCCAAATCCAATGGTCCAATAAAAAGTTATGCCCCCCACAATATGACTGTGTTTTTCCTTTTTTGCAAATCCACGTTTTCAAAATCCATTGTGTGGGCTATTTCTTCTTTGCTTTCTCAAAAAGACTATTTCCATTTAATACACAACATCCATGTTACATTTAAAACTCCTCTTTTAATTTGTTCTATGCACATCTTTCCTTCACTGTCATGCACCACATTTTGATTTCCTTCAGTCTGCAATCACTTTTCGTTGGCCAGATATGCCCAGCCAAGCCTTGCATCTCTTTTAAACACTCACGCTGACAACCCCTTCTATTGTTTGGTGTGGTGTTTAATGATCACAACCCTCAAAATATATGCACACTTATTAAACATGCTGACATTTATATATTCATATTAAGGCTGGCAACCTCTCAATCATGGTCATTTTCCTTCAATGCTCATTTGGGTTCCATTTCATTGGCCTTTTGAAACCATTGAAAGAAGATATAAGAAACACTCATGTCCTTCTTATCAAACCAATATGCATTGGCAACAGTAGTCAATTCCTTGATGACTTTCATTACATTCAAACAGGCAATGACACTGGCATCCTTGGTCACCTTTCATTTTGTCCATGTTAAGTATACGCACAATCTCTTGAAGACATTAAGCACGAGGCATCACTCTTGATGCACACCTTCCTCTGTAAGACCGAGATGCAGTCAACCACTTGAAGTAGAAACATGGCGTGTCAAAGATTCAATCACATAATTCACTTTTTACATTTTGGCAAAACTGATCATCAACACCGACTGGCTCCCGGAATTGGCTTCTAAAACTGACCAAACGAAACTTTCGAGACCTGGCATCCTGGACACTAAAACACCTTCATACAAGGAATATGAATCCATAACTAGCTTCCTCAGAAAGTCTAAATGCCGATCACAATAAAATGCCAAATTCAACCAGTTAGAAATTTTCAGGATTAAAACAGTGAAAAAGTGCAAAACTGGTTTTGGAATTGGCCTAGGAAAGTGGTCAAACGGATTGGCAGGGACTTGAAAATCACCAGGCACTTAGTCTTCTAGGTCTACAGTATAGAACAACATTCAATTATGCCAGACCTTGCATAGGGCACAAACTAGGATAACACAAAGTAGGGCACTTATAAAACTGGACAATGCACATTCAGAGAAATTAACAAATTGCAAATGAAATGATGCTAGCAAATAGGTCAAACGGGTGCATGGGGGGATAAAAATTACCAAGATGACTCACTCCCATGCCTATAGTACGATGCCACAACTAGCATGCAATGATCAATCACAAGGAAAAAGATACAGCTCCACAAATAGGGCCTCCGAGAAAAATTGAACAAGTGCACAAGTGCAAAAATAAGGAAACACCTCCGGAAGGGGATGAATAAACAGGGTCAAATCTTATCACAGAGGCCTAAAACCTGACACATAAAGAGTATGAAATGTTTACAACAAGACACTAGGCTTAGATTTTCATGACGCTCTCCAAGGTGCATATTACAAGCTGACAAAGTACCCCTTCCCAGTGACCTTCACACTTAGCAATTTATGCATTCACGACCTCCTAGAAATGAAACGACGCTAACCCATTTGAAAATGCCATCTAAGAACTCAAAAAAACTTGATAGGATGAATGCAAAGAAATGAACATATAGACCTCAAGATTTGACTCCAAATACACCCATACTAGCTTCCAATACAAGGCCAAAAAGGAGCACTAATCAAGAATTTTACATGGTACCTCAAAACTGCATTTTGAGTACCAACAGGATGCTTTCATTGACTAAGTTGGTGATCATCCAAGTTGGCATATTTTTCTCATTGAGACAGTCAATTATGTTCTTTGAGTCGCCTTCCAACCACATATTCCTGACTCCAATATCAATAGCCAACTTAATGGTTTGATGGGCCACAGTCACCTTCACAACATGGTTGGTTTGCACTCCTAGAGGGGCCGAGATGGCAGCAATGCCTTTCCCATGTTCATTTCTGATGATGCCTATGATCCCAACCTGGCCAGGGTTATCTTTTGCAGCCCCATCAAAGTTGGCTTTGCACCATCCCTTAGGAGGAAGGGACCATCTACAATCCTCCCTCTTGCTACAATCCTTCTCCTTAGCTTTGAGAAGTGGGTTATAGCCTTTGATGATAGTGTAGTTTTTTACCAGAGCATTAAGAATTTTGTGGAAAACCACCTTAGCATTAGTTTCTCTTTCTCTAAATATACAGTTTATCCACTCCTTCCACACCCCCCAGCAAAGATGAGGGAGAGACCAGGTCCATAAGCCTTGACACCCATCTCTAGCCACCCCACTTTGCCACTATTGGAAGAGCTCCGTTATGTTTTTGGGAAAGACCCGGGTTTGCTTGAAAAAAGCTAGGAAAGAAGACCATATGTTCCTGGTGAAGTGGCAATGGATGAAAAGGTGGTCAATGCTTTCTAGATGTATTTTACAAAGGATGCATCGATTAGGAATCTAATGGCCTCACTTGATAAGGTTGTCCACTGTCAAAATTTGGTTCTGGAGCATCAGCGAGAAGAAAATGTTAATTTTGGGAGTGAGGCCAGTGAACCAAGCATTGGCCCAAATAGGGACAGGACCACTCCTCTGCATAGTATCATATCTTGACACCATAGTGTAGTTTCCATCCTTGGTCAGCCCCCAAACTATGTCATCCATACTGAGAGATAAAGGAAGGAGCCTAATCATGTCCATCACCAGTTTGAGCTCTTGGGAAATCTCGGTCAAATTCACCCAATTCTCATTAACCCTATAGTCTCTCACCCTGTAGCCAAATCTTTCCATGCAAAGCATCACCCATCTATTGTACTGCTCAAAGTTCCATAAAGGCCCCACACAAAGCCAGTCATCAAGCTAGAAATTAATATCTTCGCCATTGTCAAGTTTCCACTTCACCTTTTCAAAAGCTAAACCCTTAGTCTTTATGATACCATTTCATATAATGGATCCCTTAGGTTCCTCATCCCTACTGATGAACTGCTTTAAGTTGATGTTGGCAACATAATTATTTTCTAGAATATCCCTCCATCCTCCCTTGGATTTGAACATCCTCCAAATCTGTTTAGCTTGCAGAGCCTTGTTAATTTGCTTCAAATTCCTAATCCCCAAGCCTCCTTGTTTTTTATATTTGTAGATATTGTCCCATGCCACAAGTGCGTACTTCTTATTACCTTCCCGACCAGCCCATAGAAACTTCTTCTGGATAGACTCCAAAGTAACTACCACTTTGGAAGGAATAGAGAAAAGGCTAAGAGCATAAATGGGCAAGTTTTGAAGAGTAGACTTGATTAGGAGCATTTTACCTACCTAACTCAGGATAATGCCCTTCCAGCTAGCCAACTTTCTATTGAACCTATCAATTAAGTTATCCCAAAAGAGGTTAGGAGATCTAGTCCCCATAGGGAGGCCCAGATAAGTGGAAGGAAGGGTCCCTATGCCACAGCCCAAAATATTAGCTATTTTCCTCTGTCGGCCCTCAGGAGTATTGACAAAAAAGACCGAGCTCTTGTTCCAATTGATAAGATGACCCATGGAATTGGAGTAAGAATTAAGGGTGGCCTTCACCTGTCTAGCTTCCTTAACCAAAGCTTCTCCACCAAGGATGGTATCATCCACAAATTGTTGGTGATTAAAGACCAAGGGTCCGGAGGAAGGTTTCAAACCAACTAAGTTGCCTCTGCTCCTTTTTTTAAGAATAAGTCTACCCAAGCATTCCGCCAAAATAATAAAGAGGATGGGAGAGAGGGGGTCCCCTTGCCTGAGCCCTTTGGAAGATTTGAAGAAATTCGTTGGAGAGCCATTGATCATAATCGCAAAGGTGGGGGTAGAGATCAGTTGAGATATAATTTTTTGAGTGTTGTCATTAAAACCAAAAGCATGCAAGACTTGATCCAGGAACAACCAATCCACCCTATCATAGGCCTTAGACAGGTCAAGCTTGAGTAGGAAGCCATCCTTTTTTCCTTCCTCTAGAGAATGAATCACCTCAAGAATAGCTATAATAGAGTCCAGAATTTGTCTACCAGGGACAAATCCCATTTCTTGCGAGGAGATGATCTCTGGGAGGATTTTAATCATTCTAATGGTTAAAACTTTAGAAAATATCTTATAAAGAGAGTTGCAAAGGCTAATAGGCTTGAAAGAGTCAAAAGAGTCCGCACCTGAAACTTTAGGAATGAGAACCAAGAAAGTGGCATTGATTTCTTTGAGTAAACACTTGGCCCTAAAGAATTCCTGAACTTCTTTAACAAGATCAACTTTAATAACTTCCCAATACAGCTAGAAGAAGAAGGTGGGGAACCCATCAAGGCCAGGAGCTTTCTTGGTGAGAAAAGAGAAGATAGCCACTTTAATTTCCTCCATATCAGGAATGGTAGCGATGGCTCTATTCTGACTAGCCTTAATAACTCTGGGGATGGAATTGAGAATATCCCCTTGATCCTCAACACCCAAGTTAGCCTCTTTGGAGAGGATGGAAGAGAAAAAATTGATTTCTTCCTAGGCAATCTCCTTATCTTCTTTAAGAGTGACATCCCCCTTTTTAATCACACTAATTCTATTAGCAACCCTATGCTTCATAGTAGAGAGGTGAAAGAATCTAGAGTTTTTGTCCCCTTCCTTAAGCCACACCGATCTAGATCTCTACCTCCAGAACATTTCCTCCTTGCTCACAATGTTGTGAAGATCAGCTAGAATAACCTTTTCAGCATTCAATCTATCCTCATCATATCCCGCATTTCAGATCTCCTCCTGAACCCCAACAAGGTCCTCCAATATCCTATCTTTAGCTAGAAAAATATCACCAAAGTCCTTTTTGTTCCATTTTTTGATTTCCATTTTGATGTTTTTGAGTTTCTTTGCCACTTTAAACATAGTTGTACCTTCCACTTCAATGCTCCACCAGTCTCTTATTCTATCATACAGACCCGGGTGAGCAGTCCACATCTTCTCAAATCTAAACGGGAAAGCCTTTTTCCTATTGCATTGCTCAAGAGTGAGGGAGATCAGGGAGTGGTCCAAACCAAGTCTAACCAAAGAGGAAAGTTTCCAATGGTAAGAGTTCATCTAGTCCATAGTGATCAAAGCTCTATCTATCCTAACCTAAATACACTCCTAACCAATTCTTCTGTTAGACCAAGTGAACTTCCCTCCATCTAATTCAACATCAAGGAGAGCCAGCTCGCTAATAAACTCTGCAAGGTGTTGTCTACTATCCAAGTCCAGAGGGATCCCTCCTACCTTCTTAGTAGCCAATAGGGGAGTGTTGAAATCTCCCATAATGACACCCTTAGACCCTCCCAACAAGGGCATCAGGTTGCAAATTTTACTCCATATGTGCTTTCTACCATTTTTAGTGTTAGGGGCGTAGACATTCATCACAAACCATCTTTCCTGGTCCTTAGAATCATGAATTGAATAAGAAAAATGTTCCCTTCATTAAATATGATGTCCACTATAAGGTTGTCCTTCCATATCACTAACAAACCTCCAGAAGCTCCCTAAGAGTCAATTGCTGCCGACTTCATACTTTTGCTAAAAATAATACTCTCAGTCTTCTCCTTCTTCATCTTCATTTCCTAAATCACAAAAATATCTGACCTATGATCCCTAATCATATTCTTAACAACCTCTTATTTGTGGATCCCATTGAGTCCATGAATATTCCAAGATATGATCTTCATATTTTCTTTTTAGGGTATGTATCCTGGATGGTTTTTTGGGTCCCATCTGCTATGTTTCTTCTTGTTTCTTCCTTTTTGATTTGATGCTTGTTCCACCTACCTAGGGTGCTTACTTTACCCCCTTGTATCAGCTTTGGCCCTACTTATTGTAGTAGCCAGAGACACCGGTGATGGGTCCCTACTATTTTATTTTTCTTGACAGATATCCAAGGACCAGCATTCTCATCTTTGTTAGGAATAAGGTGTCTCAACCTTGGATAATTCCTATTCTTATTATTTATTTTGTAAATGTATTTTTTGAAAATAATGTAATTAAGTGTGAGTGTACATGTCTAGTTGGCATGTTGATGTGTCACTCCACTTGATGTGTCGACATCTTGTGCGTAAGGAGATCATGACTGAAATGGTCATGATGGATTCCTATGACGCGTAAGAACTATTTAAGGAATGTTCTATGACAGGTGTAAGAGCATCTTATGAATTGGGCCTATTTGGGTGCCCAACAAGAAGTGGTTGGTGTGTGTAAGAGAATATGCCAAAAATAGGTTGGTATGACAGATTCTCTTACACTTCTCTTATGACCGTTATTTTTGGTGGATTCTATGACAAGCTGCCATAGTCTATTCTAGGGATGGACGCCTCTTGGGATTGCATGTAACAACTATGTACATGTGGCTTTGTGCATGGGTCTTGGTGGTTGTGCCTATTTTTGGGTCCAAAGGAGTCTATATATATGATTCTGCTCCTATGGGAGAGATATAACAAAATTTAAGTCTTGTTGGCTTTGTCTCTCATTTCCTGAAAGAACTTGCATTGCAAGTGTATTGTAATCTTTGTGTTGAAGATAATACATTGTGCAGGTTTTAGAGTGTTGGGGTTTTTTACTGAAAGGTTTTCCCCAGGGTATATCATTGTGTCATTCTCTATTTTTCTATATGCATGATATGTGGTTGCAATATCTTTGTTAAAGTAGTTAACGAATCTGAAATTGTAAGGATTTATAAGAATTTGCACAATATTCTCCTATAAAGATTAGCGTAGGAAGCTATTTCCGCACCTGAGTTTTATTATAAGTGGTGTCAGAGCTTGATCAACTTTTGATCCTAGTTGTTGGGTAGGGTTTTTTGAGCTGATCTCAAGTTTGAGTGGGAGTTTTTTGCAGAGCATTCTGAATCTTATTTGCAGATTGAGATGGCAAGTTCATCATATGGAAGAATGGAGGTGGAGAAATTTAATGGCACTAATTTTGAGTTGTGGAAACTCAAGATGGAAGACATGCTGGAAGATCATGACCTATGGGAAGTGACTTCAAGTGCTACAAGACCAGCAACTATAGCTCAAGCAGATTGGGATATCAAAGACCGTAAAGCTAAGGGTCTCATAAGACTCTGTTTAACCGATGCAGTCCTTCTGAATGTTCTAGATGAGAAAACTGCAAATAGTTTGTGGGAAAGACTTGCGGTCGTGTATCAAGCCAAATCTCTAGTGAACAAGTTGTTCCTAAGGAAGAAGTTGTACTCTTTACGAATGGAGGAAGGTGGATCCTTAATGGATCATTTAAATGCATTTAATCTGCTGGTTGCACAATTGACATTAGCTAGTGTCAAGTTAGAGGAGGAGGATCATTGCTACACACTTTTGTGTTCTTTACCGGATTCATGGGACCATCTTGTGATGGCTCTTGAAAGCACTTTAGTCACCTTCAAAATGGATGATGTGGTGTCTTCACTGCTATCAGAGGAGATGCAGAGAAAGGCTTCCATTTCAGAAAAAGAAGCCCTTGCTATTCGTGGGAGATCCACTGAAAGAGGGAATAAAAATGACAATAAGTCTGACAATAAGGGTAGATCCAAATCCCGAGGGAAGTCAAAGACTTCCAATAAGTCCAAGGCAAAATGTTGGAACTGTGATAAATCTGGGCACTTCCGTAAAGACTGCAAAGAGCCGAAGAAGAAGAAGAAAGGTTCAGATTCAGCTTCAGAAAGATCTCAAGAAGATGGCGATGCATTCATCACAGCTTTGGCAGCCCATGCATCTGATGATGTGTGGTTGGTTGACTCGGGTGCATCTTTTCACATGTCCTCTCATCAAAACTGGTTCTCAAAATATGAAGAGTTCGATGGTGGAAAGGTGTACTTGGGTGATGATTCTCACCTAAAGATAGTTGGACACGGAAGGGTCACTATCAAATTTTTTGATGGACGAGTAAAGGGAATCAACAAAGTTATGCACATTCCGAGTTTGGCACGAAACCTATTATCTGTAAGTATGTTGAATGTAGGTGTGCAAGTTGTTTTTTCGAAAGAAGGATGCAAGATGATAAGAGGATCGATAGTGCTTGCAAGGGGTACTAGGAGAGGTACCTTATTTCAGCTAGATGCATGTATTCCTCTATGTAATAGTTCTTCATCCTCACCATCTAAACAAGAAGTGAAGAAGTATGTGGCTATTGGTTCCGATGGTAGTGCAAATACTTTGGAAGGTAAGCTTCCTGCAGAAAAGACAATGTTGTGGCATATGAGATTTGGCCACATTGGTGAAAAGGGTCTCAGAACCCTGAAAAATAAAAATCTCATTGAGGGGTTAAATGATTGCAATCTTGAGTTTGACTTTTGCGAACACTGTGTCTATGGTAAACAAAATCATGTTCAGTTTTACTCTAGTTCTCACAAATCTTCTGATGTTTTGGATCTTATTCATTCTGATGTATTTGGTCCTGTAAAAGTTCCTTCAATCTCCAAGTCTGTATTTTTTGTATCTTTCATAGATGATTACAGTAGAAGGATGTGGATTTATTTCCTTAAAAGTAAGACACAAGTCTTTAGTCAGTTCAAGGAATTTAAAGCTCTTGTAGAGAATCAAACTAGTAAGAAGATTAAGTGTGTGAGAACTGACAATGGTGGTGAGTTTTGCTCAGCAGAGTTTGAACAGTTCTGTAAAGAACAAGGTATTGAGAGGCATAAGACAACTCCTTATACCCCACAGCAAAATGGATTTATAGAGAGAATGAATAGGACACTGATGGAGAAGGCTAGGAGTATGCTTAGTGGAGCTGGTTTAGAACAAAGGTTTTGGGCCGAAGCTGTGGCCACTGCTTGCTATCTGGTTAACAGATCTCCTACTTCAGCCCTTGTTGGTAAGACACCCATGGAGGTGTGGTCTGGTAAGAAGCCTTCAATTAGACATCTTCATGTTTTTGGTTGTGAAGCTTATGCACATGTTCCAAAGGAGAAAAGATCTAAGTTGGAAAATAAAGCTGTTAAATGTATTTTCATCGGATACAGTGCTGGTGTGAAAGGATACAAGCTTTGGGATCCCGTGACTAGTAAGGTGTTGTATAGTAGAAATGTTATTTTCAAAGAGCTAACATCTTCTCCTATTGTGTTACAACCAGATGAAAAAGAAAAGGAAAAAGATGTTGTTCAGTTGCCTCCTACCCCTGAGAAGACTGAACAAAGAGACCATGTTGGGCCTAATGATGAGGAGAGCTCTAGTAGCTCTGATAGTTTAGAAGAAGAGGAAGAACAACCTCAACCGTAGCCCTTGAGGAGATCCACAAGAGAAAGAAAGCAACCAGAAAGGTTTGGTTATTCTATGTTAGATTCCAGTTGTGCCTTTGCTTTGATTACTAACACTGATGAGCCTAGATTTGTGAAAGAGGCTTTGGGCATGGAAGATGCAGGTTCCTGGATTGAGGCTATGAATGATGAGATGGCTTCATTGGAGAAAAACAAAACTTGGGACCTTGTACCTTTACCTCAAGGGAGAAAATCTGTTGGTTGTAAATGGGTGTTCAAGAAGAAATTCTGTGCAGATGACAGTGTTGAAAGGTATAAAGCTAGATTGGTTGCAAAGGGGTATTCACAGGTAGAGGGAATAGATTATGGTGAAATATTCTCTCCTATTGCAAAGTTGACATCCATTAGATTTATGTTATCTCTTATTGCATCATATGATTTAGAGATAGAACAGATGGATGTGAAGATAGTTTTCCTTCATGGTGATTTGGAGGAAGAGATTTATATGTCACAGCCTGAGCACCACATTGTTAAAGGTAAAGAATCCTTAGTTTGCAGATTAAAGAAATCTATATATGGTTTGAAGCAATCTCCTAGGATGTGGTACCTTAAGTTTGATGCCTTTGTGTTGTCAATTGGATTTGTAAGATCAAAATTAGATCATTGTGTTTATTTCAGAGTTGAAAATGATCGCCTTCTTATTGTTGCATTATATGTTGATGATATGTTGCTATTTGGGAAGGGTAAGGGTATGATTTCTGATTTTAAATCTTAGTTATCAGCACAATTTGAGATGAAAGATCTTGGGGCAGCTAGGTACATCTTGGGTATGGAAATCAGTAGAGACAGGTCTAACAGAAAACTTTGGTTGAGTCAGAGTAAGTATGTGAAGTCTGTGTTGGATAGGTTCAACATAGCAGATTGTAGACCACTATGTGTTCCTATTTCTATGGGAACAAAGTTATCTGTAGATGATTGTCCAAAATCTCCTAGTGAGGTGAAGGACATGAGTAGAGTACCTTATGCTAGTGCAGTTGGTAGTCTTATGTATGCTATGGTCTGTACTAGACCAAACATTGCCCAAGCAGTGGGAGTCCTGAGTCGGTTTATGGCTAATCCTGAATGGGTACATTGGGATGGAGTTAAGTGAGTATTCATATATTTGAGGGGTACATCAGATTACTCCATATGTTATCATGGTAACTCTTCTGGATCTCCGCATTCAGTTTGTATTCGTGGGTTTGTGGATTCAGATTGGGTAGGTGATATTGATAGCAGGAGATCCACCAGTGCTTATGTGTTCACTATGTTTGGTGGTGCCATCAGTTGGATGAGTAAGCGACAACCTATGGTTTCTTTGTCCACTACAGAAGCTGAGTACATGGCTGCTACTCATGCTTCTAAAGAAGCCATTTGGCTTAGAAGATTGTGTTTTGATGTTGGTTTTGATGCAGAATAGATTACTATTTGGTGTGATAGTCAGAGCACTATTTGCCTTGCAAAGAATCCAACTTTCCATGCCAGAACGAAGCACATTGATGTGCAGTTTCACTTTGTGAGAGATATGGTGGAAGATGGAAAGGTAAATTTGGAGAAGGTAGATACTGTGAAGAATGTTGCAGATGCATTAACGAAACTAGTGGGCACTAAGAAGTTTAGATGGTGTTCGGAGTCTATGGGCCTTTTGGCCTATAGCGGTTAAAGTTCCTATTATGTTCATGTTGCTCTTACAAGGTGTTCGACAAGTGGGAGGATGTTAGGAATAAGGTGTCTCAACCTTGGATAATTCCTATTCTTATTATTTGTTTTGTAAATGTATTTTTTGCAAATAATGTAATTAAGTCTGAGTGTACATGTCTAGTTGGCATGTTGATGTGTCGACATCTTGTGCATAAGGAGATCATGACTGAAACGGTCATGACGGATTCCTATGATGTGTAAGAACTATTTAAGGAATGTGCTATGACAGGTGTAAGAGCATCTTATGACTTGGGCCTATTTGGGTGCCCAACAAGAAGTGGTTGGTGTGTGTAAGAGAATATGCCAAAAATAGGTTGGTATGACAGATTCTCTTACACTTATCTTGTGACCATTATTTTTGGCAGATTCTATGACAAGCTATCATAGTCTATTCTAGGGATGGACACCTATTCTTGGGATTACATGTAACAACTGTGTACATGTGGCTTTGTGCATGGGTCTTGGTGGTTGTGCCTATTTTTGGGTCCAGAGGAGTCTATATATATGATGTTGCTCCTATGGGAGAGATATAACAAAATTTAAGTCTTGTTGGCTTTGTCTCTCATTTCCTGAAAGAACTTGCATTGCAAGTGTATTGTAATCTTTGTGTTGAAGATAATACATTGTGTAGGTTTTGGAGTGCTGGGGTTTTTTACTGACAGGTTTTCCCCAGGGTATATCATTGTGTCATTCTCTATTTTTCTGTATGCATGATATGTGGTTGCAATATCTTTGTTAAAGTAGTTAATGAATCTAAAATTGTAAGGATTTATAAGAATTTGCACAATACTCTCCTATAGAGATTAGCGTAGGAAGCTATTTCCGCACCTGATTTTCCTTACAATCTTTGCAACTCTCAAATAGGACTTCCATTCTGGAGATTTGCCCTAGGGAGGAGGAGGTAACCAAGTCAATGATTCTATTGACTTTTCTTGGGGAAATAAGCAAGCTCCTACTAAGGATAGATTCCTGGGAGGGGCCCCGAACCTCCTCAATGCCCTCCAGCTCCTGGGTCTCAAGCACTAATGAATCCTCAATGATTTCTTCCAAGATGAACTCCCCATCCTTAGGAAGGATCCTACTTCCTTTATCTCCCTCCTTAGCAGCAGAAGCTTGCATTTAAGGGTAGCCATCACCTTCAACCTTATCCCTGTTACCACTTTCCTTGTGGGACTCAGGCTAAACCCTGTTGTCGAGGTTTTCCTTACTCTCCAAACTTCTTTGTTCAGGAGGGGTCACTGAAGGGCCCTTGGGTTTTTCCCCTTGAGAAGTTCTCTCTAGAGCTTTCTCCTTCCACACCTTCTTGGGTCCTTCATCTTGATTTAGGCCTTTTTGCTGCTTCTGGGTCTCTTTTTTCTTTCCTTGCTTGTTTTGGTCCTTACATACTTTTTCCTTCTCAATGAAGATGGGGCACACTTTGGCCTTGTGGCCCACCTTTTTACAATGGAAACAGGAAAAAGGCACATTTTCATAGTCGATCTACTGCACCCACCTTCCCAGCCTAGATTGAAACTCTATCACTTCAGGCATATCCTATCCTTTGACTACCCCCACACATATTCTAGCATACATAAATCTTTTTTTGGTAGTAGTGACAAGATCAATGGATAACAGCTCATCGAAAGAGTTGGCAATGCCATAAAAAATGTCCTCATGACAGTATTCCAAAGGTAGCTTAGGAAGCCTAATCTAGACCGGGGCTTGGGTTAAGAAATCATTGTTTAGATCCAGATTGGAGGTCCATTTCTAGAGGATTAGTGTGGATCTCCCCATCAAATAGTTGCCCGCACAGAGAATCTTAGAAAAATCTTCTGAGCAGGAGAACTCAAAAGACATGAAGCCCTTGGCCATAGTCGTGACTTCAACCTGTCCTTTTAAATCCCATTTTTCCTTGTAAAGGTTCTGACCAAATTGATATTTGGTCTTATGCCTATGAACTTTCCAACAAGCATAGTAGCCATACTCTGAATGTTGTGATCAATAAGCTCCAAAGGCACTTCCAAAGAAAAAGTACCTTTCTCTTTGTTCAAGATGTTTTTGATCTTAGGGAAGGAGGACTTACCCAAGGGTTTGACTCCAAACAGATTAGTCTAGCATCCCAACGAGCATGAAGCATGGCCCAATGAATCACCTGGATCTAGCTGCAAAGCCCATGGGTCCCCTTCATCTGTCACATCTTTCTTTCCATTGTCCTTCTCCTGCATCAGGCCCACATCCTGATCAGGCGGTCCCTTCTCTGCATGTTTCCCGCTTGAATTTCTATTCAAATTTTTTCCCCCCTCTCCACTCTCTTTGCTTGCCATCCTCTCCGCTCAATTTCACTATTGGTAATGGGTGAACCCACAATAGTGGGTTACACTTTTTTGCCTGAACGGACACTGAATTCTATATTTTGAAAAAAACTTTTAGATTCGGATGCATATTGTTGTTAAACCGTTTGAAATCAGAAGATGAAGTAAATTAGTGTCTTTTAGGATTTTCTATCTAGATTCTAAATATTTTTTATTTATTTATTTTTGAATTGATTTGAATGGTTTTTTCTTTCTCCCACAAAAATTAGTATGTGGCTGAAAACGTCATTTTCAAAGAGTTACATTATTTTCATAGAGCATAACTTTTTTTCTAAAATAGATATCAATGTAATTATTTTGAATTTAGTTTTTTAACATCCATATAGAGGGCATGCAATTGGTTTGATGACATTATCAATATTACTGCACATTTTATTAATGTTCAAAGTTGACATACCTTGACTACATAGCTTATAACTTGTCATGTATTTGTCCAATTTAATTTTTATTTTTTTTGATAGAAAGAGAACTTCAATACCTAGGGCATAGATATTTTTTAGAATTTTTTTTCTCTCATTTACTATTTTCTGTAAGTGTCAAACCTAGAGGTAGACATACGGTGAAATATCTATGTTTAGTAAAACTAAAAATACAAAGTCATAATAAACTTATTATATATTAACATTATAATCATTGGAAATATTTTTCTTAGTAGTACCTTTCTATATAGATAGGTTTATCAAATAGATTCATTTGATCTACCAAAATATAAATTCGAAGTGATTTTTTGTCAGCATTTTAATAGGTGTGAAGGAGACTCCATTGTAGGTATGAACGGGGAGTATAGATGTTATATCAATGTTTTTCTTATCTAAGAGGCTTTGAGCTAACTATTTGTAATTAATTCTTTCAAATAGAACCTATCAAGGCTTAAATCATCATATTTTATTAAAAATGTGTTATTTTAGCAAAAATCAGCATGTCTAAAAAAGTGTAACCCACTATTGTGGGGTCACCCTAATGTTGAATATGCATTCAAGTCACAAATGTTTTTGAATAAGTCTAAGAAAGAAAAAGAAAGATGCATCAATGAGAATGAAAGTGATAGTGACACTTCTGATGAAGAACTAGAGGATCTTGAAGCTCTTATGGCCAGAAGATTGAAAAGAGGAAAAGGCAAGTATAAAGGTAAACTCCCTATCATATGTTTCTCATGTAACAAAGTTGGTCATATAGCTGCAAGATGTCCTGACAGGGATGACAAGGATGAGGAAAGAGATAGCAAGCATAAAGATAAAAGAGAAAATAGAGGTTACCAAAGGTACAAGGACTACAAAGATAAAGGTAATAAATCCTGCTCTATTACTGAAGAAGAAACTGACACCGATAGTGATAATTTTGAAATTGAAGTAGTCTATGTTGCTATGAAAGATGAGTTTGATGAAGATGAGAAAACTACACTTGTATCCTATGTGAACAAAAATGATAAGTGGATTATTGATAGTGGTTGCTCACACCACATGACTAGTGACAAAAGTAAGTTTGATACCCTAGATCATTACAAAGGTAGAAGTGTTAAGTTTGGTAATGATGCACCATGTCCTATTAAGGGTAAAGGATTGATTAAGCTGACTGATAAAATTACTTTTAAAAATGCTTATTGGGTTGAAGGTCTTAACTATAATCTACTAAGTGTTGCACAGCTTAATAGCACTGGCTACCGAGTGGAATTTCATCACAGGAAGGCTAAAATATTTGATGCCACTGGTGAACTGATTGGAAGTGGAGAACAGACAAGAGGTAATTTGTTCTATCTAGACCTATCTGAAGAGACATGTTTGATTGCACAACTTGATGATATATGGTTTGGCATAAGTGGCTATGTCATGTTAACTTTGATAATCTAGTAGATATTATTAAAAAGAAGAAAGTAAGAGGACTGTCGAGATTGAAGAAACCTGATAATGTAATGTGCAAACAATGTCAGTTGGGTAAGATGACAAAGTCTAGTTTCAAGAGCAAGACTTTTACTTCTGAAAATGTTTTAGATTTGGTTCATACTGACCTTTATGGACCTATGGGTGTACAAAGCTATTGTGGTGCTAGATATTTTATTTTTTTCATTGATGATTACACTAGAATGATGACTATAATGTTTTTAAAAGAAAAATCTGATGCATTTCAATTTTTTAAGTGGTATTTGGCTAAGGTTGAAAAGGAGATAGGTAGGAGCCTGAAGAGTCTGAAATCTGACTAAGGTGGAGAATTCATATCAAATGAGTTCAATCTATTCTGCAATGATAGAGGAATCAAGAGATAGATGTCTGTACCCATAACACTTCCATAGAATGGTATAGCAGAGAGAAGGAATAGATCTATCATGGATTGTGCAAGAACACTAATGATCGAGAAGAATGTTGCACAAAAGTACTAGAGAGAAGCTTTAAGTACAACTATTTATACCTTAAACTAAGTACAAATCAAAAAAGGTACAAATGTTACACCTTATGAGTTATGGCACAGGTATGCACCTAATGTAAAGTACTTTAGAATTTTTGGGAGCAAATGTTATATATTAAAAGATAATAGGAATGGAAAGTTTGATGCTAAAAGTGATGAGGGCGTATTCCTAGGATATTCCACAAAGAGTAAAGCTTACAAGTGTTTGAACTCTAACACTAACAAAATTGTGGAAAGTGTAAATGTGAAGGTTGATGAATATGCAGAGAAAAATGAATAGGAAAGCAAGAGAGAACCATAAGATTATAGATATTTTGTCTATATAGAAGAAGGAGAGGCAAGTGACACACTTGCAAATGATGTAGAGTCTCAGGTAAGCAATGTCAAGCATCAGGTAAATAATGTCGAACAACAGGAAGATAATGTCAAGCAATAGGAGGATGCTGTCAAGTATCAAGAAGAGGTTGTCGAGCATTCAGAAGCTAAATCTGACAATCTTATTGGTGAACCTAAAGAGAAAGGAGAAAGGAAACCAAAACCTATTTTGGCATAGTATGTAAGGAGACATCACAAGCTTGAACAAATCATTGGAGACAAAGAAATTGGAGTTCTGACCAGAAGCAAGTTAAGAGACCCTACATGTTCATTGTGTGAATTCAAGCCTAAGACAACAAGGGAGGCACTAGAAAATGAAGACTAGATCCAAGCCATGAATGAAGAGATAGACCAAATAGAGAAGAATGATACCTGGACCCTGGTGCTGAGACTAGAAAACAAAAATGTCATTGGAACAAAATGGGTATTCATAAACAAGCTTAATGAACATGGACAAATCATAAGAAACAAAGCAAGGCTGGTATGCAAAGGCTACGCGCAAGAATAAGGAATAGACTATGGGGAGACATTTGCCTCTGTAGAAAAATTGGGAGGAGTGAGAACTCTACTTGCATATGCTGCCTACAGAGATTTCAAGGTATACCAAATGGATGTCAAGTCTGCATTTTTAAATGGTATATTAGAAGAAGTGTACATTGAACAACCTGAAGGATTTGTTGATCCAAACAAGAGACATGTGGTTTGCAAATTGAATAAGGCATTGTATGGACTAAAGCAAGCCCCCAAAGCATGGTATGAGAGGCTGCACAATTACTTGATATAGATTGGATTCTCAAGGACAAATGACACTAGCAATCTGTACATGAAATATGAAGAAGGTAAAGGAATCTTGTTAGCTAAGATTTTTGTAGATGATATCATATTTGGTGGACAAGATGCCCTATGTAAGAAATTTTCAAATGAGATGCAAACTGAATTTGAAATGTCAATGTTTGGAGAGATAAAATTCTTTGTTGGTTTACAAGTATATCAGATGGAGAAAGGTATTTTCATCGCACAGTCTAAATATGTCAAAGATATACTGAAAACCTTTGGTATGGAGGATTCAAGGCCAGTAAGTACTCCCATGGATACCAAACAAAAATTGTCTAAGAATGATGATGTTGCTAAAGTAAACCAGACTTTGTATAGGTCCATGATTGGAAAGCTATAGTATGATGTTTATAGCAGATCAGATATTGCTCTAGCAATTGGGATTGTGGCAAGATTATGTGCCAATCCTAAGGAAACTCACATAATGGCTATGAAAATGATAATGAGATATTTGAAAGGGACTGTAGATTATGGACTATACTATAAGAAGCATGAAAGATTTGAATTGAGAGTCTATACTGATGTAGATTGGGCAAGAAATGTGGATGATAGAAAGAGTACTAGACGTGGAGCTTTCTTTCTTGGATAAAGATTAGTTTCCTGGACAAGTAAGAAACAAAATTGCATTTCCCAATCTACAGTTGAAGTCAAGTATGTAGCTGCTAGAGTAAATTGTTCAAACTTGGTATGGATAAAGAAATTGTTGATAGGCATGAAAGAAGAGATAACTGAACCAGTTGTCATCTACTCTAACAACTCAAGTACTATCAACATATATAAGAACCCAGTGATGCACACAAAGACCAAACATATCACCATTAAGTATCATTACTTGAGGGAATTGGTACAAGATAAAGAGGTTAGAATGGAATATGTGAATACAAAGGAACAACTAGCAGACATATTCACTAAAGCCTTACCCAAAGAAACTCATGAATATCTGAGAGGAAAATTAGGGTTTCTTCCCCTCACTGAGGCTGCCTGGTCAAGCTAGGAGCGCTGCATCAAATATGGTGCAAAGAGTATCTGACAAATTGATGCAGAAAAAGGTCACACTTTAGGAGTAGCCTAGAGTTGTGAAAAGTACAGCAAAGCTAATAATCAATCATAAGCAAAGATGATAGAGGGAGAAATGTTGTTACTGAACTGACAAGATGACATCTACATCTGAAAGATACATGTTTTAGTTTCTTCTTTGGCATTATTGTCAAAGAGGGAGATATGAGTCAGATGAAAACACATGTTGAGATTTCATGGAAGATCAAGTAAGAGGGAGAGATTCAGAGGAAAGGAACACAAAAGAGATTAAGTGGAAGTTACTGTGTGGATGGTCATGCAAGTGAGACTAATTGATTTAGAAGCAGAATGAAGCTAAGGATATTATAAATATTTTTGATGTATAGACAAGTTTTGGATTGGTTGGTGAATCATGTGTTATTCATATGGTGTTGCCATCAATGCCAAAGAGGGAGATTGTTGGAAACTGCAATTGAAGCAATTTTTGTATTGTCATTGATGTCAAACCTTAACTAGTAAGACTATTGCTATCTAAGAAAGTACTATATCTATTTGATTGATGAAAAGGATTAGGGCAAGGTTGGTAACAATAGCACCTAAGGAAAGGTTGAGTTATCTTGATACTTTAATGGGTACTTGATTATCTGGCACAATGATAAGATAATGTATTGCTTATCTAAGTGAGGAGCAAGACTAAACAAGTAGGCTTAACCAAGAAAAAGTGAAGAAATCTAGTTTAATCCGAGTGATGTTAGTGTCGACCGATCCAATATATGCCGAGTAAATTCAGTGTTGACCGAACATCAGTTTATTGCTGAGGAAGACAGTATTAGCTGAGCAAATAGTTTCAGTGGTGATCAAGCTACGTAGTGATGACTGAGGAGTTGAACACAATATTGACCGAGCATCAGTAATTTACATTTGAGGAAGAATTTAGATTCATAGCCAACATAGTTGAATTCTTGGATTATGTAAATCATGTTGACTTTATTTATTGAATGTATGGAAGCATTTAATGCACTGTAAACCATTTTATTGTAATTCCATAAAGAGATTAGAGATTTTTCTAGAAGGATGGATGAAGAACATAATGTTGGAAGGATTTGATGAATCTAACCTAACCCTAAAATCTACGAAGGAGATTAAGTGGCAAAAGTTGGATAAACCTATCGAAGAGGTATTAATGAAACCTAAGTGTGAGGTTGAAGCAAGATGTTGGAGTTGTTATTGTTATTGACTGAATAAGCAAAAAAGGCTAAAGGAGAAGGAGTTGTGATTGCTTGAAGGGATTTTCAAGCAAATCAGTGATGGAGATGGAAATGGATCTCAATCAGTAAGCCAGCATATATATGTAAGAATTGGATCTATTATTTGCAAAGTGAGTTGTATGTTTTCAAATCAAACACTATTGTTACTTTCTAGCCATTGTATCAATTTAAATCCTTTAATCAAGGTTGACCTAATAGGTATTGTATAAATCCTTTAATCAAGGTTGCATTCTAATGGAATGTACTTAAGTCCTTTAACAAGGCACACTCCTAACAGGGTGGTTGAAATCCTTTAATCGGGTCACACCTAGCAATGTGTTTGTAAACCTTTGATAGGGTTGGCTTTTCATAGAGCTCACTTTAGAAGAGTGAAAATATTAGTAGCATGTTACAAAGTGGTTTTTCCCAAATTGGGTTTCCACTATAAAACTTGGTGTCAATACTTCTGTGATTGTTTTGGTTTGAACATTTCTATGTTTTGCAAGTTAAATACTGTTGGATAGTGGACTGCACTGTTATATGATTCTGGTATGCATTTTGTAATGACTGAGTAGCTTTTGGTTGTTAGATCTAAGTTGTTGAAGTGTTTAAAAGTTTATATTATATATCTGGACCTGAGAATAACTAATTCACCCCCCCCCCCCCCTCTATTGTTCTAAATCATATTAACAATAAGAAGTTTAAATATCACTAGATCAATTGTTGTTAACTATATTGCTCCATTGGAAAATGCTTTAATGATTTCATAAGATCCCAACCAATGGGTTTGGAATTTACCTAGATCATGTTCAAATCTAGAATCATAGAGAAGAGCCCAATCTGCAGGTTAAATTTATTTTCCTTGATATATTTATGATTTTGATTCTTTCTCAAATTCTGTATAATCTCTATGTGTTGTAGGGATGACTTTCTGTACTCGTCCAAAGTGTTCAGCTATAGGATTATTTTCTTTTGTGTAGAGGTGAGATCCATCTCCAAGTTTAAATTTTTTCTTAGTGTTTTCTTCTTAAATTCAATGGTTAGAATAGTTTTTTTTCCACAGACCAATTCATATGGTATTTTTCCAAGTAGTTTGATATGACCATTTGGCTTCTTGCAATCGATTGACCTAATCCATTTTATGAAGTGCAACTCTCTTGGTAAGATAGATTCAATCTCTCTATTGGTGGAATCTTCTTTCCCGTTGGCCTGAGGATGAAAACTTGTGGAATTTCTATGTTTGATGTTATATTCATTAACCAAGGTTGTAATCAATGTGGAAGTAAACTGAGCTCCTTGGTCAGTAATTATTTCTCTAGGAACTCCATACCTATTTAAAATCTCCTTATATAGGAATTCAACAACCTTATTATCCCTTTGCATGTTTCATTAGTCTAGATTCAACCCATTTAGTAACATAATCTATACATACCAGAATATAAGACTTTCCATTTGAGGATGCTTCAATGGGCCCTACAAAGTCTAGGCCCCATTTGTCAAATGGAGTCAGAACCACTTGGGGAAATAAAGGAATTTCATCTAATTTGGTCATTTATCACACTTCCTAGTATATTTTATTGCATCCTTATGTAATATTGGCTATTAGTATCCTATATTGAGAACCTTCATAACTATTATCTTAGCTACAAAGTAGCTGCCACAAGGTTCATCATGGAAAACATGCAAAATATCAAATGTCTCATCCTCACACACACATCTTCTCATAATTTGGTCTAGACCAGTATAGAACATACTATCAGCTATCCAGGAGAAATTGAAACTCTTATCCACAAGTAACCTTCCTTCCTTTGGTGAAAAGTGAGGAGTTTTGCCAATAACTAAGTAATTTTTTGTCTGCGTACCAAGGGTTGTGAGTAGTTATGGAAAATAAGTGCTCATAAGGAAGGTATCATCAATGGCTGCAAGATCATCTTTTACTTGTAAGCGAGATAAAAAATCAGCTACTACATTATCTTTCCCATGCTTATCAATAATGGTTATACCAAACTCTTGCATTAACAACAACCACCTTTCTAACCTTCCTACAATAGAAGGTTTGTTCATGAGATACTTAATGGTTACATGATCGATGTGTATAAAGATTTGATACCCTATTATTTAATACTTGAACTTATTAAGAGTATAGATGACTGCCAACATCTTCTTTTCAGTGACAGTAAGTTAAATTCAACCCCCTAAAGATTCTTTCTAACATAATAAATAGCATGCTCGATTGATCCTTCTTTTTGTCCTAGCTCTACCCCTAGGGCATAGTCAAAAGCATCAATATGAACATGGAATGGCAATGACCAATTTTTTCCTTTCAATATAGGAGCTTGAGTCAGAGTTGATTAAAGGCTTTGAAATCTTTTTCACTGTCTAATGTTCATTCAAACTCGGATTCCTTCTTCAAAATATTATATAGTGGTATTCTAATATAACTAAAATCTTTAATGAACCTCTTGTAGTATCCTGCATGACCTAAGAAACTTATTACTTCCTTCTTCTTAGTGTGGAAAAAAGGTTAGAAAACACCTCAATTTTAGATGGATCCACTTGAATTCTTGTTGCTAAAATATAATGGCCCAAGACCACCCCTTATTACATCATCATGAATAAATTTTCAATTTTTAAAGAAAAATTATGGTCTTCACACCTCTACAAAACTTTTCCTAAATCGGTGTGTGCTTCTTCAAAAATTGAGCCATAGGCAGTAAAGTCATCCATGTAGATCTTCATATAGTAATGAGAAATGTAAGAAAATATGTTAATGACTACCCTTTGAAATGTTGATGGGGCATTATAGAGACCAAAAGGAAAAACAAAGTAGGAAAATGTCCCCCAGGGGCATGTAAATGTAGTTTTATCTTGGTCCTCTAGAGCAACCCTAATCTGATTGTAGCCACTAAACCCATCCCAAAATGAGAAGCATTTCTTCCCTACCAAATTATCTAAGATTTGACCTATTAAAGGAAGAGGGAAGTGATCATTTTTGGTTGAAACATTAATCTCCCTATATTATACACATACTCTCCATTTCCCTCCTTTATTAGGAACTATGACAAGATATAACACCCATTGACTATCAGATATAGGATAGATAAAACCTTCATTCAACAACTTCTACAATTCTCCTTTGACTAATTCCCTAAGAGAAGAATTATC
This sequence comes from Chamaecyparis obtusa, assembly GCA_027943335.1. Classification (NCBI taxonomy): domain Eukaryota; kingdom Viridiplantae; phylum Streptophyta; class Pinopsida; order Cupressales; family Cupressaceae; genus Chamaecyparis; species Chamaecyparis obtusa. The sequence continues at coordinate 773,360 of BSBK01009051.1, read as the reverse complement.
CTCCTCTAGGGTTTCCTTACTAGTTTAAATTCTTCACTAATATAAATCCTATGAGTACATAACTTAGGATCTAATCCTTTCATGTCACTATAGTCCCATGCAAAAACCTTGCTAATGAGTCTGAAGTAAGATAATCATAGAATATTTCTATGATGTAGTTAGACTTCTATTAATGTTTAAACATTACCCAAGAGAAACTTCAATTTGTGTTGTTAATTCCACCATAGAAACCTCACTCAGAGTGGCTCACTGCACTTCATGTAGCAGTAAAGTATGCAAATAGTTTGTGGTTGTAGGAAACAATGGTGAAGGATAAGGTGGAAGAATATTTTGCAAGGGACATGGGGTAGTTTCACAAAACCGGTGAGATAATCCATAGTGATTTTGATGCAAGATAAGATATCATCTTCTTCTTGTAGCCCAATGAAAGGTTCTTTTTTTATCATCATAAGATACTAGACAAAATTGACCTTATCCCCTTCTTCTCCTATATCTAGCCATAAGGCCTTCTCTTCATTAAGTTGAGGTTGTGTAGGAGAACAGAGAGAAAGTTTCTTAGTGGAAAGACCATTGAAAATAGTCACATTTCTTAACCTACATGCTATGAAGGCATCTATAGTACCAATCCAAGGTCTTCCTAGTATAACTAGATAACCTCCTAATGTTTCCTTGGGTGAAAGGATCATGAAATCAATAGGGTATTCCCAAGAATCAAGGGTAACAACCAAATATTCTACCATACCATTAGATTTGACTATAGAACTATCTGCAAACTGTAGGACTATAGGAGTGGCTCTTAAGCTTGTAATATTAAGCTGCTACATGATATATTTAGTCATAAATTAATGGCTACCCCTAAGTCAACTAAATAATTCTTAACTGTAACCTCATTAATAACAATATTAAGTACTAGACTTCCAAGGTTGGATTATTTAGGATTGGAGGCTTCTCAAGCATTAAATTAGATAACTAACCTAATACATGGACATTTTTGGGATCTTTCTTCTTTCTTCCTAGCTTCTTCAAACAAGCCACCCTAATTGTTTTACTATAGATATGAACTTCTTTTATAGCTTTAAATAGGGGTATCTTAACACAAATGTGTTTCAACTAGCCGATAATATCAAAAGTAGACTCGTTCTACAACTAGGCTATCTCATTATCAAGTATATGAGGAAATGAAGGATTTTTAGTAGGTAACCTAGACTGTTGACTCTGTTTTATTGAAGTTGGTTGAACAAATGGACCAAAAAATTCTTCTTTGGTCAATCCCTTTAAAGGTACCTCTATTATAACATGATGAGATGGAGTTGGAAGAGTAGTTCCTGACCTAAGATGGATATCATTAACATTTATAGCATATGTAGGCTGTTGATTTGGATCTGAAGAATAAAATTGCTGATGTTGGGGCTTATTATTGGGATTACATTCTAGCTATGTTGGAAACTATGTAAGTTTTACTAAAGGTGTATTTGCACCAAGAGGAGAAGGTGGTGGAGTTAAAGTCGACTTCTGAGGTTTCTACAGGAAACCAAATGATTGGTTAGGCCTTTACTAACCACTCCTCTACTGAGGTGATTGTTTCCAATTACCTTGTGGTGGTTGCCATTGTTTTTGGGATTACTGCCAATTCCCTTGAGGGGATTTCCATTGAGGTAAAATATTTTGGTAGTTTGACCACTAAGACTATGGATTATTCTAAGATTGGGACTGATAACCCCAACATTAGGATTAAATTGTGGTTTCCACTGATTACTAAAAGAATTTGAAAAAGGACCACTAAAATCCAAGGGGTCTTGTGGCATACCTTATCTTGGAGCCCATCATTGTCTTTGAGAAATGTAAAAGACTTGATCATCATCCCCTTCTACTGGGTTGAACTCAATAGGTATGTTCTTAGCCTCCAACTTAGCCACCATTTTACATCTGTAATCCTCATTATTTTATTTGCATTAAGGAAAAACTATGCAAGTATTTTCTCTACTTCCTCATGCTTCTTTTTGGCTTATGTGGTGTCTAGTTGTGTGGCCATGTTGTTGATAATGTCCTTCTTAAATAATGATAGTAGGTGTGTGATTTTTTTCCTTGAGACTCCATTGCCAATTGATTTGATGACATTAGAATAATAGCATCTTCCTTTTTTAACAACTTCTCTTGAATAGTTGAGACATATTTTCTTGATATCATCCCAAGTTGATTGGGTGATATATCCTCCTATCATTGAGACCAATGCTTCATTGCAACCATCATTGGTGCCCTTCAAAAAGAACAACTTTTTTTATTCTTCATTCAATTGATGGTGTGTGGACTTTTGTAGGCTAAATATAAACCTTGATATGTAATCCTCCAAGATTTCATCTTCTTTTTAATGCATTCTAAGAATACCATCTCCTCCCATGTCATTTCCTCTATAGTATTCCTTGTACTTTCTTAAGAATGATGTCTTCATCTCATCCCAATCATGCACAAAATTACCCCCTAGACCCATAAACCATCTGAGAGATGATTCTTTTAGAGTGGAAGGGAATAACTTGAGCCTATGGGCATCGATGGTGTAATCAAAACTTTGAAAAAGGATGTCAAATTCAAAGAGGAATGTAGCAGGGTCCTCTGTGACCAAGCCATAAAATTTGGAAAGAGTTGAACCAGGAATATTCTTAAGGTTTTTATTATCATGTTGATCAGTAGTAGGAAATGGAAAGGTAGGAGGATTTTCTGCCATTCTTGGTGGACCTCTTGGTTGATAAACCACTAAAGACAACTAGTTATCAACTTGATTTTGATTGAATGGATTAATAGGAGGACGAATATGCAAATTGGCCAGGATATCAACAAAAGGATTTGGGTCAAGTGGCTCTTCAAAGATATATAGACCAATAGGTTCTTCTTCTAGGGAAGATGAAGAGGAGGTTAACTTTTGTGTAGCATCAACATAGGGGTTCGCTTCTTATTTTTCTTCTTCTTCTTGGACAAAGATTTCACCTAACTGATTGTCAGGGTAATCAAGAAAAAATCTTCCTAAGGCATCTCTCCTTCTTCTATGCATGAAAGTTGTTGATTCAAAACTAACTTAGGTTGAAATGAAACTTTCAAAAATATTGACTACAACAAACTAAAGACACCATGAAACGAACTAGAAATTTGACTCATGAGTGCAATAGATCCTTACCTTGGCACCATCCCCAGCAACGGTGCCAAAAATGTAAGCCTTTCCAAATGGATAAATAACTCAATTCAACTCCTGTACTCATAGGTTGGTCATCTTAATTGAGTAGCTATATTTCCTATGGTAAGGTTCATTTAATATGTCAACATAGGGTTGTGAACTTGAAATGGTTTTGCAACATATATGCACTAAGTCTCCATTGAGACCATGCTGACCACTGCTAGGAAGAGAAATAATACATGAAAAATGGATGCTTGAAAGTAAACCTACTTGGTTATCATCTACTTAAGAATTAATAGTATTGAATTTTTTTATATAGAAACTAAGTTTAGGTCTATCAGGCAGGAAACTGCTCTACCTGATTTGGTTGCAAGAAAAAACACAGGAATTGTTTCCTAGTGGCTATAGGAATAGACAAGTGACTAAACAACAACTATAACAACTATAAAATAAATATCAAGATGCAAAGGATCACTCACCAAGTGGGCCCCCTTGGGTGAGTAAATCCAAGTTCCTCAACACATTATAAACGCAAAATAATCATTTCTTTATTCATATAACATAAATTAATTATACATGGTACTCGAAACTGTGAATAGACAAGTGACTAAACAACAACTATAACAACTATAAAATAAATATTAAGATGCAAAGGATCACTCACCAAGTGGGCCCCCTTGGGTGAGTAAATCCAAGTTCCTCAACACACTATAAACACAAAATAATCATTTATTTATTCATATAACATAAAATAATTATACATAGTACTAGAAAATATGAAAATAACTTATTTAAACTAAAAATTCATAACTAACCGACTAACTGACCACCACCAATAAAAAAAATGGGTGCAGTTATTACATTGAAAGTAGAAAGGAGAGATTATCTCAACAAGAAAGAAACAACCTTCTTATCCACGAGAGAGAATATAGAACAACTAATCCCTAGATTTGCTCCACATTAAAATATTATTGACTGCTCCAATGGGAAAGTAGGCTAATTAGTTAAGCCATTAATGAGTCTTCAATGTTTTCCTCTTTGCTACTCTCAGTTGCATGACTTCATCCAAGAACTGGTAAAACACATTAAGTATCATCTTGGTCATTCTTCCTTGTTCATACATTCCTGTAGCAAAAGGTTGGGAGCAGAAAAACATGGAGATACATCCATTTCACATTGCATACATTTATTAAACTTCAAATTTTATTAATATGGTTATATCACATGGCTATAGGAAAAATAGACTACTTGGCTACAGGAAACCCATTATGCTTCAATTATTCAAAAAGGAATATATAAAGATAACCATAGTTTAAAACATAAAGTATTTCATCCCAAAAGTTTGCAAGTCCATATTGTTGGTCTTTCCCTTTGATCTTCAACTTGTAGATTTATACTTTGATGGATAACTTTTAATGATACTTTGACTCTATCACCACTCCAAAGTCTACAAGGAAGAGGGCCAATTAACAAGGATCAACAATGAGATCCTTCTACACTTTGAGCCCTAATGCTTAGGTGGGTGTACCCTTGACTCACTTCTCCAAAGGAGTCTCAAAACAATATACAACTATGCCCTTCACTAACTGATTGAAAGATATTATCATTTAAATTTGGGTGTGTGTGGTTGATGACAATGAAATGCCTCTAGAGAATGGACCAGTGCCTTAACCTAGGGCAAAGAGTCACCCAATTACATACATCAGCTGAAGATCTTAAATCAAAAACTCTTGGGCTCAGGATAAGTGCTTTGCCTATTACCCCTCTCCCTCAAACACAAGGACATCAGATTCTTATTTGGTTGTAAACTCACTGAACTCGCCTAAAAGACTTTAATCCTAACTTTGTTAGGAACTCAGAGATGACTTCACAATACTCTTTGTTTACCATATGCTAATACACTTTGTGACACTAACATATATGAGCTCAGAACCAAAACAAGAAGACATACACAAATGCAAGATTGGAACTCAATAGCATTCTCATTAACATATTCAGGATCAATATACAATCAAAGCAACACAAAGATAGGAAACAGACCCAAAATCCAGCTCCTCTTTCCTCAAATGTTCATACAATCACAACCACTGGAACTGACTAAAATTCAGAATAGAACCTCAGGACTGAACCCCTACTCTATCAAAAAACTAACTACTTATACCCCTAGTCACCTTGGAATCCTCAAAGAGGATGCATCAAGCTTCGGGTGACTAGGGTTAGGGTTTCAACTACCCAACCAATCAAAAATTACATCAGAAGTTATTACAGGGGAAGAAACACAGGCAACCCGGAGAAAATGAATCTCAAACAGATCTGCCATCATCAAAATCTATGAGAACAGTACAGAACACCAAGGAATTGCCATGAAAACTAGTCAAATCAACCACCTACAAACACACCTCAAGCACAAAACCACACTTCTCCTGGTACAAAAACATCATGCCACTGACCATAGAGACCCTTAGATCAGTCGGCAACAACTAGCGCCACCAAAACAATCAAAAATAGCTGCTAAAACCATAAATTTTGGTACTTCCTATTACTGGAAACCCTCTACAAATTTGAATTTGAATTTCAACGGTCAGTTCCATAGCGCCAGTAGTGAATCGATGGTCTATATTTAAAACTTGATCAACTTTAAGTCCTGACCGTCAAATCTCTCCTTTTCACAGGCCTTTTGTCTTAACTCAACTTCTATCCCATAATTATCTTTTAGCGACCATGCAACAAGGTTTTTTCTTATTCGCGAGATGAAAAACTTAACCCGAGCTCAACCTTGTGACTTAGTGAACAAAGGAAAGTTACTAACCCCAATCTTTATTTGGGGAACTGGCGACTGAAGGATTTCACTAGTTCGCAAAACACTTTATGTCTCCGCTAAATAATTTAGTGATTCCGCGACCTTCCTTCACTGAATCGCCAATCAATTTGGAGCACTGCCATTTTACTTTGCGAATGAGTGAACCCTTTGAAAACTTGTCAGAGCAACTAAACACATTTATCTAGACTGCCAAACCTTAGACCCCACCTATGCCTACTTTATGCCATTTGTCACTACACCATTCACTACAATCGCTCGGTCACCACTGACATAGGACCCACTAACACGTCCAAGTAAGATTCAAAATCAATGGATGGTGCATGATCTCATGGGGTAGGAATATTCCTTCAGATCATGCACCGACTGTAGATTGAAAAGCCTTCTCTGTAGGCCCCACTGACAAGATCCTTCTCAGCAACATGCTGACCAATGAGAGAACGCCAACTGTGCCAACATGGTAGTGGACCCACGTCACTTTATCACCTCTAAGAAAAGTAAAATCAATGGCCAGCGTAAGATCTCAAACCTCTGACACATCCCATGAGAACTTACGCCCGTCGTCAATTTTTTGCAGATGTCAGGATCCTCTGACAAGCTGAAAACTAGGTCCCACTGAAAACTACTAGCATATTGCATCATGTACCAATCAGAAGTGAACACTCCAGAAACACGTGGAAAATAGTCCCACTAACACAAGCAATAAGAAAGCTCCATTTGTAACACCTGTCAACGGACCCACAATAGTTGTCCTACACAAATGGAGAATCAGATGGCTGGTGCATAATCTCAAGGGTTCAAAAGATTCTTTGAGATCATGCACCCATCATAGATTTAGAATCTTTCAATGATACCACCAAAGCATGACCCCACCCTGCTGCATCAGCCAACTTGCCAAATCAAATAATGCCACGTTGAAAAATACTGACAAGCGGGCCCTCTTTGACTCTTCCTACCGCGCACAAGTCCTCTGACAACCTCCACCTCATTTCTCTACAACCAATAAAAAGATACCATTTGTGCCACGTAGCAGTGGACCCACTCCATTTAGTCCTTTAGGAGATCGGACGGCTGTCGTTATACCGTTGCATTAAAACCCATGCATCTTTCATCAACGGTATAGTGACGATCATAGATCCTGCTCGAACCTTAACCATTCATAGAGCCAGAAGATATTGGGCCCACCTGATAAGTAGCCAACTCACCATCCATGCTAACCAATGGGAAAATGCCATTTTAGCACAGCTGGCAGTGGACCCACTTACAACCCTTTGGTCAGATGCTAAATCAACGGATGTCACATGATCTGATAGGGGAGGAAAATTCCTTGTGCTCTTACACCAGCTGCTAGATCAAAAGGAGATTGAGATGTCGGGTCCCGCTGGGACAGATGTCAAGCAGTCACTAGTTCACATGTCAGAACCTTTTGACAACTTGCAGTCTTGCGAACAAGTGAAAACCACACAAAACAAAGGCTTAAGACTTAGGAAATATTTCGGCGGGGGAACTATAGGATTTAGAAAAATATTAAAGGGGATCCCGCCGGACATGGAAAAACCTAACCGCGAACATATGTAAAGTGGTCTTTTAATTAACACATGTGTATTAGGATTTAAGTCACCAAAAAGGTAACAACAAAAAAGAACAGGGCTAGGGCATTTAAAAAAAATTTCCACCCAACGGCTAGTTTTTGAATTTTGACAAGGGTTTCTAGGCCAGAGACCAGGAAAAACACTGCAGGGACCAGGGGAAGAGACCATGAGCCATGAAAAATTATCAGGGTGCTAACACATATGTCATATGTTCATTAGATACTATTTTAAAAGACATAAAACTATTAAAATCAAAGTCTTTAAACACTCATAAAACCTATAACAGTTCCAATCAAAACAATAGAAACTAGGAAAAAATAGGTTGATATTTCAGCTCATCAAGCAGATCTACTAGAAAACAACCAAAGATAGATAATCTTACACATGTCTCAAAGGCAAGTCATACCCCCAAGTTTCCTTGAGATGCAATGCACTAACATTGACCTCAAACCTATATTTTCTTAGAAACATTATTTTTGAGATATTCTAATTATAAACCCAATATAGGCAGAGCTCCTTTATTTTTTCTAACCCCCTAAGTATATTTTTTTAAATTAACCACTAAATTGATGAGACTTAGACAATCTTTCATCTATTTGCAACCACTTGTCTCTAGCCCTCCAAAGGTTAATAGAGGAATATTTCTCTCCATTTTTACATCTCCTCCTCCTTTCTATAAGTCCTTTGGAATGATGGTTTCAAAATCAATGATGTCTATCCCCATAGATAATTGACCAATAGGAAAACCAACAAGAGTCTCATAAAACTGATCTAAGTCAGTCATAGCATCAAATATATTAAACATCTCATCTAATCACATATCCTTTAGAGTTTTCTTTTGTCCTCTTTCCTTATTATGATTTTTAACTAGAACCAAAATATCCTTATCCTCTACCAAAGAAGGTTTACATTTATCCTTCTTAGAAGGTGGACAAGATGCATCTTGGATATAAGGACAATCATGCTTATATTTGGGGCATATCTTCTATAAATGCCCATATTTATGGCAAGTCTAACATCTAAAAGGGAGAGTTTCATAATCTAGTTGTTGAATCTAGGAGGAGCCTAACTAAATTTTCATGGAGTCTAGAGAATGCTTACTTAAATCATTTTCAATACAAACATTAGCATAGATTATTACCTTTTCATCCATATTTTGTTGTAATAGACTAGTAGGTTTACTAAGAAATGACACAAATCAATGGAAGATGTTGCACCTCTAGAACTCAAGAGGAAATAAAGGAAGTCAAACCCAAACTGAAACTATTGAAGGTAGCTCCTCTATAGGGTTAAATGCAACATAGCTTGATCAAAAGTTTGAATTGATTGTAAAAATAAAGCCCGCCTTCAAAATCCTTATTTATATCTACCATAATATAGAAAATAACTAGAATGTAACTATTTGTAGCCAATAACACATCCATTTCACCTGTTGATTTTCTATGTACAAAAATATCAAGATTCTAAAAAAGGTTAGGAGAATCGAATACCTATGAATTTGTGAATCGAGGTATTTAATCAAATAATTAACATCACTTTCCATAATAAGAGGTTGAATCATAAGAAACAACTTGTTTTCACTTCTTGCAAGACATCCATTCACTTTTGAAGGCTAAAAAAACCCCGCTAAAAAGCATTTACCTTGGACTCTGTATTGTTCAACCCTGTATCAAAATTATCCTTCTTGAAAGGAGGGTGATACCTCTAATCAATGTATCCCTAAAAGGGAGACTTTAGTGCAAAGAAGAGCTTCCATACAAGGTCATGAAATCTCTATGGAGGTGAAAAAATAATACCCAAAGTCTCATCCATAAAAAATAAAGGGAGTCATGCCTACTTCAGAAAACACCTCCACCAAACCCAAAAAACCGCTCTCTAGTACAAACAAAACTACATGTTGAGACCAAAGAACAAGCATAAACCTTCACCCAACCCACAATCAGTCTCCTTCTTGTGGAAATGTGCAAAGGAGAGAAACACAAAACATAATAAAAGCGCTACATGGGGTATCCACAATAGTATCCTACATTTCCCCTTCACACATCCCTCTCACACCCTAAACACAAAAGAAAACAACATCCCAAACATCTAGAACATGTACTCCAAATACCAAAAATAGAGGCAACCCTTCCATAGGCTTTGCCCACCCCACTAGCAACACTTCCTCTGCCAAATCCAACTGAAACACCCCCTCCCACTAGTAGATAAATGACATGAGAACAAAGTGAAATAAATTGTTAAGGTCTAAAACCCTAGCCTGCAAAGAAAAATCTAAATTTTTGCTTTGTCCTCTCCACTTATAAGTTATATTTCTATATATTAAAACAAAATAAAATTAAGATTTATGTTGGAGATATATGTTTGGTTGTATTTTGTCATTGATGTCAAACATTGTGCGGTTCATAGGTGTTGGAGGTGTTTTCTCTTACACTTGTGTCCAAAAGTATTTGTTGTTGAAATGTTCAAGTATATTTGTTGGTCCAAAAATAATTAAGGTTATTTGCTGAACATTTTAGTATTTTTGAATCTATAGAACAATGGAAGAAAAGTATGTATAAAATTTAGTGTTATAGACTAGTGAAAAAGATAGATGTATTTAGTGGAAGACAAGTATGTATTTAGTGTTATAGAACATTGGAAGATGAGTATGTATTTATATCATCTTAAAATGGAAGAACTTCCATGTTAAGAGCATTTAGCCCTCTGAGTGAGTGGTTTGGGGTCATGTTAAGTGCCTTGATCGGGTCTTTGCATGTATCTGGCTATTTCCCCCCTATTCTACTTCTCTCCCCCTTATTTCTAGCCTTTTTCTGATAGTTTTCTCTGAGAATCTGTAGTTTTTGATTGTCAGGGTCAAAGATGACCTAGTAGGGTCAAGGATGACCTAGACCCCAACCTAGGTCAGGGATGACCTCGACCCTGACCTAGGGTGGAGTCTACCTCATCCCTGACCCCAGGTCCAATTTTTAGATTCTGGGAGTTACGAGATGTTAGGCTTCAAAAAGTTTCTCTTTTCCCGCTTCCAAGTCGGCCATTTCGAGTTTCAGAATGGTAAATCCTTAAATTTCATTTAATCTAGGTCTATTTCTAGGGGTTAAGATTAATTGGGATTTAATTCTCCAATGTCAGCCTCTTTAGAAGTTTGTGCCCTAGATCACTATAAAAGGAAGCCTTCCTCTCTCATTTTCACATCCATTATTCACCAAGCAATTTCATGATCAAGACATCTAGCTCTCAAGTGAAATCAAGTAATCAAGTAAGCAAGAAGGAGAAGGAAAGAAAGAAAGAATTCATTCATCTTCAAGCCAAGCATGTAAGCATTCATCAAGGAGATCCATTGTTAGCTATTGAAGGATTCAATCTCTTTGGAACCCCCTTGAAGATTTCTCCATCCATATTCCTCCAAGCCTCTTCCTATGCAAAGATCCATTCAAGATTGGTGTTGAAGATCTAATGCCATTGCTTTGAGACATCTTACATTCATTTCTAAATTCATTTGGAGCCTCCCTACTTGTGGATTCAAGGATTCAAATCCTCCACAAGGACTTCAATATAAGCAAGATAAATAGTTTCATTTACTTTGTTTATACATATTGCAATTACAATTCAATTTCAAGGTTAATTCCTAAATTGGGGTTTGACCAAGGCAAACCCCCCATCCAAACAATAAAAACCATTTTTCTTGTAGGTACAGGTACATGATAGTGAATTGAAGTGCAGATCCGAATACCCTTTTCGGTGAACTTCTGAGATTCGCGAATAGATTTTCTGTCGGAGCTGTTTTGGGTCAAGGACAACCTTCAGTAGGGGGTAGGATCCTGCCCTGGGGTAAGACCTTGCCCCGCTATCTGGGTCAAAGATGACCTACTTCCCAAAAGACAAATTTTTTTGGGGTTTTCTTCGTCTCGACATTTTCAGTCTAAAACAGGTTGCAGAATTACCTGAAACTATGCATAGACATCAAAAATCATCATTTTCTAGATCTGCCATATTTTGAGGTTAGTATTTGCCTTATATTTATTTCATATTTCAAGTATATACTTTTTATAGTAGATTATAAGATTTTCTCCTTTCTTCATATTCTCCATTGTTTGATTCTTTTGTGCATTGATCACTTCTTTGCGATTAATCCATTTGGATCTTTCCTTTTGAGAATTTGGATTAAGGATAGGTCCTATATTCCACCCCTATATCATACATCTTACCCCTATTCAAATTCAAACCTTCTATTCATTTTGGTGAACAAATATTTCATATCATTCAGTATTTAGTGCTACAGAATAGTGGAAGACAAGGATGTATTATAGAGATTGTATTCAATGGATCAAACTTACATTCTTAGGTTTATAAGTCACTAGTTATGTCTAGATATCAAGAGATTTAGTAACAAAGTTATGTAGTTGAAGATGATAGTTATTTAGTTATGTTTTCTGAAAGTTTTTTGTTCTAAAAAATAAAAGATGAAGATATGTAGATATCATTTGATTGTATTTAGGTTTTTGTATTGGTTTTGGTGTTTCTCAGTGGTATAAAAATAGTGTCTTCAAGTGTTGTTGCATTGATCAATTGTTGTTCTAATTTGAAAATGTGTCGTGTTGGCTTCTAACATGGAATGTTGAAGAAGTGACATAGTTTTTGACATAGCGTGTGGATCTCACCATGGTGTGTGGTAATTCAAATATAGTTGGAAAGTGATGTGGTTCTTTGGGTAGTGTGTTATTACACCTTTGAGATGACTAATGGAAGTTGTTCTAGTAATTACAGATCTAGCATTGGGCTATCTGGAGTGTGTTCATGGTCCCTTTCTCTCTTAGAGTGGAAATCATGCTTCATATTTTTGGTTTGGGTATTGCATTTAATGTCTATCTCTTATCCAATTGGGTCCATGTTAAGTATTATCTATGTTTTGGTCTAGATGTTTCTAGCATCGAACCTTATTATAATTTGATGTTTCATGGCTGACTTGTAACTTAATTGTAATTTTCTATAGACATGATTGACCTTGTTGTAAACTCCAATTATCTATCATGTCTATAAGTAAAATATGTGCTTAGGAAAAAGGTAAGAGAGTGTTTTGGATGAACTATTAAAGAGCTATTTGTAGAATTTTAGAAGAGTAGAGTTTTGTTTACAAGGTTTCTATTTTGTGATAGTGGTAGAGAAGAAAAGATAGTAACAGTGTGTTGTTGAGGTTGGCAATGTTGTGCAAATTAGTTGCATTATCAAGATAATTTCTCTTTATCTACTATGATTAGTTGTGTACCTTGTCCTTAAGATAATGAGTCTCGGGTGCACAAGTTCTTTGCAATATCTTGCTACTTAAGTAGTGAGCCTCTATTTGCAAGTTTGAAGCAGTGATCTCCTATCTTTATTCATTGTTGTATTGGTAGTGAGCCTCTGGTTGCAGGTCCAAAGTAGTGAGCTCCTTCAATATGTATAATCAAAATATATACATCAACGAATTATCTTTGTGGGCAAGTGCTCACCATGGTTTTTCCCAGTTTTGATTTTCCACATATAGAAATCTTGGTGTTCATCTAGCTATTTTGGTTATTTATTTGTTTAATGTTTTATGTGGTGAATATTGAAGTTAGTTGATTACTCAAGTGAGATTTCAGTTTATTTTGATTCACACCCTCCCCCCCCCCCCCCCCCATCATCCAAAGTGTGTTCAGCCATTTATTTAAAGTATCTCTATATATATAATTATTTTATTTTGAGGAGTTATTCTAAATTTCTTGGGAGAGATTTGCAATCTATATTTGAAATATCAATCTTGAATTACTTACTTCACTTAGGAGTATTTATAAGTTACTTAGAATAAGTTTTGGTTATGAAACTCAAAACCATTCAATCCAATTATCCAATTGCAAAGGTTTTCTTTTACAAATGAATCATTTTCCTATCAAAGCTTCAATATATATTTATTCCAATGAACAAATTGAAATTCAATTATGCTAGTCATAGTTGAGTCTAATATGAATCAATCTTAGGGTTAGGGTCAACCCTGATAACTATAATATTCATCAATCTATTAAAATAATGATACATTCTACTTGCAAGAATTTGTTAGATTAGAAATTCTTATCTAACTTACTTTTAAATCATCAGCATAACTTATTTATTATTAATTATAACACAAATAGTTTTATTACAATATTATACAATGGAGACTTGCACATATGATTTGCAAACTCTGTTATATCAAACCATTATCCTATACGGCTTTCATTAATAAAATGTCATAAGTCATTTATAAGTTTACCAACAAATATTATTAGGAGGTTGAATAAATTTGTTAACACAACCAATAAAAATCAAGAAACATTTTATCTTTGTTGTAGTTGATCATATCTAGAACCCCACAAAATGTGAAAAGAGATCACCATTTGTGAAGGCATAATAAGACGATTTCTAATGACACTTATACTAATTTATTTATCAAAATTTTAGCCTCCAATTAAAAATGTCTCATATTTTAAAAGAGTATGGATGTCTTTTCCCATGATAAACATATATTTTAATTAAGATAATATTCCATTAAAAAAATCATTATAATTATTAGATAATTATATTACATTATACTATATGATTATAAAAAGTATGTAATTATATTTATATTATTATTATATAATAAATATTTTTTTTATTAAATTAAACTAAATAATTTTAATATTCCAATTTAATTCTACCTAAACTATATTACATATTTCTACTATAAGATATCATATTAAATTTATATTACTTAACTAAAATAATGTATTATTATTATTTATTATATTATACTATATTACATTAATAACACACTTTAATTCTAACTAATTTATTTTCTATATTATATATTTTGAATAAAACAATAAACTATTTTTCCTATTAATAATAAATATTTATTATCTTATATTATATTTATATTATTTCTAACTAAACTATATTCTATATCATCTTATTTAATAAAATAAAATGTTAAGTTTTTTTAATATTTTAGATTAACATTAGAATAATTATTATATTCTATTAAGACAAATCTTAACAAGTTATTTTCTAATGATTCAATCTTATATACTAAATCAATCTTTCTTATTAATTATATTATATAAATGATGACATTCTATTGATTGGTGAATTTAATTTCTATCCAAGTTTACTAATTCAATTTTTTGTCATATAAAGTTATTGTTAAATGAGACACAATTCCTTCTTTCACTCTTAGATATTATTTGTTCATGTGTGACTTACCAATTCAGTGTGATCTTTCTTATCATAATCATAATATTTTTAAGGTTTCCCATGACATATTGAATTACAAGTTCTCCTAGTATTCCTATTACATAACTTCTACTTAGGCATGCATCATTTTGAAATATTAAAAAACACAAATTACTAAATACACAATTGACATGCAAAATAAATAATTAGGATATAATATTATTATATAGTTTTTTATAAATCAAAATAATCAAGTTCCCAGTTCACTAGAAACTCTTCATACTTACCAAATGCACAAAAAAAACCCATAATTAAATACTCAATTTTAAAGTCAACTTCATTTATTTAAGCCATCTATACTAGCATTTTTAATTTAAAAAATGCTAAATAATACAGTGGCAAATTACAAGGCCAATGCTCCTCTCATACTCTCTACTTTCCAAAGAGCAAAATAGTTATATAGCAACAAAGTGCTCTTTTCATATTCTCTACTTTCTAAAATGCAAAACATTTAAGCAATCCATATTAGTATTTTTAATTTAGAAAGTGCTAAATAATACAGTGACAAATAGAAATTTGAGTAGTTCAATACTCCTCTCATATTCTCTACTTTCTAAAGAGCAAAATATTTCTTTCAATATTTAAAGGAACTCCCTTCGACCTTGTTACTAAAATGCTAGATAGACAAATATTTACCCTTTTATAACACTCCAATACTATAATGATGAATACAAATCACTAATTATTTACTTGTCAAGCTATTATGAATCGTGTTCAATTGGTTGAGCACAATCGGCGATGATGATGACATGAGATATAGAAAACCTTTGCCAAGGTTTAAATCTCAAAAGATGCATTTGAACTAGATTCAACAAAGATGTGGATATCTATATATACCAAAGCTCCCATACCTGAACTTGAAAAGGCTGACTCGACTCGTGACTCGACAAAAACTTGACAAAACTCGGCAAAGTGAAAAAACCCAAGAAATTTAGAGATTTTTAATGATTTAAAACTTGTTTCGTGCACCCATTATTAAATAAAGCTTAAAGACACAATAACATCATCAAATAGAAGCTAATTTGGTCATGTACATAAATATACATTGATCACATACGTACAAACATAAACTATAGCTGAAGGAAATAACAAACTTAGATATATTAAATTATAAATATTGTCAAATGTATATAAAACTTAGAATATGAAATCCATGACATCAAATTTTTCAAACATATGTGAAAATAAAAATAAGCCTATGACTTTGGCTTTGACTCAGCCCCAACCTTAGCCTCAAAGGAGCCTGCATCCCTCTTGCAAAGACGTCTAAGGTAGGTCTTGAATGACTGAACAACCATAGTTTGTGTCCGTGAGATGCCACTCTAACCAACATCAACTGCACATGTACCTGTATCTAATTGTGTTCTATCCTCCTCCTCTTCCATGGCTACAACCTCAACCTCTATATTCACCTAGTCAATCCACTCAAGGTCCTCATCAATAAAGACAAGATCAATAGACTTAGTGACCCACTCAAATTTTAGATCGACCTCCTCTAGCATGATCAAGATAGAATCATTGTCCAAAATCTGTCTTATTCTAAGACAAAGGTTGCGATGAACAAATACTAGATCATTCAACCTCTCCATAGACAATCTATTGTGCCTTTTCAAGTGAATGTGCTCAAAGATGCTCTAGTTTCACTCACAACCTGAAGTATTGCATGGTTGGCTCAATATGCAGATGGAAATTCTATGAAGGTTTGAGGCTGTAGGCCCAAATATTTTCCACCATCTATCTGGAATAAGGAAAAGAAAAGAAAAAAGTCTCATTTCCAACTTTAAGACTAAATTATAAAATCAAATTATGCACTTAACATATATTTCTACCTAGCTACAATTCTTTGCGAGCGCCTTTGCAAATTTGACTTTCAAACAACTCTCTTGTTGCAGGATGAACCCACAATAGTGGGTTACACTTTTTTGCCTGAATGAACATTGAACTCTACATTTTAAAAAAAACTTTCAGATTCATACGCATATTTTCGTTAAACCGTTTGTAATTAGAGGATGAAGTAAATTAGAGTCTTATAGGATTTTCTGTCTAGATTCTAAATATATATATTTATATATATATATTTAAAAAATTGAATTGATTTGAATGGTTTTTTCTTTCTCCCACAAAAACTGGTATGTTGCTGAAAACGTCATTTTCAAAGAGTTACATTGTTTTCATAGAGCATAACTTTTTTTCTAAAATAGATATCCATGTGATTCTTTCTAATTTAGTTTTTAACATCCATACAAAGGGCATGCAATTGGTTTGATGACATTATCCCAATTATTGCATATTTTATTAACATTTGAAGTTGACTAAACCATAATTTTGACATACCTTGACTACATAGCTTATAACTTGTCGTGTATTTGCCCAATTTCATTTTTATTTTTTTGATAGAAAGAGAACTTCAATACCTAGGGAATAGATTTTTTTTAGATTTTTTTTCTCTCATTTATTATTTTTCCATAAGAGTCAAACATACAGGTAGACATACTGTGAAATATCTATGTTTAGTAAAACTAAAAATATAAAGTCATAATAAACTTAATATATATTAACATTGTAATCATTGGAAATATTTTTCTTAGTAGTACCTTACTAAATAGATAGGTTTGTCAAATGGATTCATTTGATCTACTGAAAGATATAGTCGAAGTGATTTTTTGTCAGCATTTTAATAGGTGCGAAGAAGACTCAATTGTAGGTATGAATGAGGAATATAGATGTTATATCAATGTTTTTTTTTTATCTAAGAGGCTTTGAGATAACCATTTGTAATTAATTCCTTCAAATGGAACCTCTCAAGGCTTAAATCATCATATTTTATTAAAAATGTGTTATTTCAACAAATATCAACATGTCTAAAAAAGTGTAACCCACTATTGTGGGGTCACCCTGCATTATCAAATGCCTCTATCTCGTGCAACGTATTTTTGGTATCACCAAAAGACATCCATTGTACCACTAAATAGATCCCACTAAGAACCTTCTCATCTATCTTGAAATCATGGCAGAAATGGTATGCTAGATTGAGGTAATAAGTGGCTGCATGGATGAGATTGTGAATCTAGAGATTCCATCTCCTATAAATTATCGCCCAAATGGAATGATACTGTAGAAACCTAAAAATCCTTTAGAAAATAAAGTATTTTTATTTTTTGAAAAACCCCTGATGACATCACCATTTATTAATTTATTAATTTATTAATTTATTTTTATGTCATTAAATCCCTTTATCTTAATTAAGAATATTCAATTAAGAAATCCCTTCCAAAAATGTTTAAATCTCATTTAAACATTATTTCCCTATTTATTAATTATTTAATTAATAAATTGACCAAAATTCATTTAAATAAATAAAATATTTATTTAAATCCTAAACCTTGGAAATATCCTAGAGATCCTTAACCTCTTCTAGAAATTCCTAATCTCACTTTAATTTTAATTAAAAGGTGATTCCCTTATTTCCTAAGCCTAATCCCATCTCAAAAACATTTAAATCAAATTTAAATGTTAAACCCTCTTATTTATTAAATCTATTTAATAAATGAAATCCTCAACCTAAAAGCCTTTGAAATAAATAAACGTTTATTTATTTCTTAAACTCTTATATATCCTATAAATCCCTAGACTCTTCTAGAAAGTCTTCAATCCTTATCCTAAGCCTTGGTCCATTCAACCCCTTTGAAAGTCAATCCTTATCTTTGACTCAACCCTTAACCTTACCTCTAACTCTAACTCATCCTCCTAGCCCAAGCCCTTCTCAAATCCTATAAATACTCTCCTCTTCCAAGAGCAATTTACCAATTCACCTTTCATTATTAAGTAGAGTTATAATGCTAGAATAAATCTTAGATCATAAAGCTTTCAATTATATTTGTTAGAATAGCTCTATTTCATGTTTCTTAACACATCTAGAATAGCTTTTAATGGATTGAATTAGTTTCTTTCAAGCTTTTCTTAGCATTCATGCATCATTTCAAATCCCTTAGAATGCATTAGAAGCAAGCTCATTGCGCTTAGAGAGCACACCCACATACCTCTTATTGAAGCAAATCAAACAGTGCTCTATAGCACTTGTTTTTTACCAACAATTTTGAGGTGGCTTGGTTTATATTTGTGTATTTTTTGAACTAATAAATGCTAGATTAGTCTAATGTTTGAATGTTTCAGCCTTTCAAGATAGATAACAGGTTAAAACCATAGTCTACATTCTGAAATGCCCGATGGGACCCACTTCACAGGTTCTTTGTAAACATTCCGATGGGTTTTGGAGTGTTTTTAGATTTTTCAAGCTTATAGGTGGAGGGAGCATTTCAAATTCTTCTTCCTCTTCTTGTCTTTATTCTTCTTTTATTCTGTCTACTTCTTCTTCTTCTTCTTGCGAGATCTTGGCCTATTTTTCTCAGAAAAATCCATAAGGAGGCTATTTTTTACGAAGGCCCTTGTAAATTTTCAAGAAAAAAACACTTACATTTGGGTTCTAGAAAAACACTTAAAATTGGGTTTAAAAATGAACAAAGAAAATCTCACAAACTAAATCTGATGTTTAAAAATGAACCTTTAAAAAATCATTCCTAAAATTGATCAAACACATCCCTAAAGTCTTTCAGTTGGATAAAAAGAGCTTCAAACCATGCAAATCTAGGGATTTTAGAATGCATTCATGCAAAGTAGGAACATTTCATGTTTAGGAAGCATAAAAAGAACATCAATTTTGCATTGCAAAGCTAAGTGGTTCCTAATCAACTCAAAAATCATCCTAAGTGGTCCTAAATCAAAACTCAAATGCATCAAAGAGAGCTAAAAATAACTTCATTTACAATGTCTTCAAGTTTTGTTAAAAGTCTCAAAGCAAACTAGGAACAAAAAAAAATAAAAATAAAAATCTTTGGTAATCTTTTCAAATTTGGTTCCTAAACATTCCTAAAGGTTTCAAAACTTTCCTAAATTAGTCCTAAAGCTTTGTTATTGATGTGAACAAGTCTCTTATTGCAAAATCTTGAATGTCTTTCAAAGTTCATATATCAAGCTAATCTAGGAACTTTCCCTTTGGAATCTAAAAATTGAGCAAAAGACAAACAAAATCTTGAATGAAGCTAAGGGAATGAATCAAAGTCCAAAAGAATCATTGTCATTTTGAAAATCAAACACAATCTTGAATGATTTAAAAGAGAAAGAAAAGCATCTCTATTCCTTCCTCTTTCAATTTCAGTTCATACGCAAACTCAATCTTGAATGACTTAAAAATCAAAACAAAGCACTTTTCAAAGTTCTAAAGCAACATGCTAACTCAATCTCGAATGCCCAAACAAAGAACTTGCAATCGCTCGAACATTTAATTTTTGAAGAAAGAATAACTCAAAGCTTTAAACACTTGTGTCTTCAAAAAATTTCAATTCAAACACACTTAAAATCAATTTGGGAAAAAGAATCTTCATCATGTGCATCTAGGAGTTTCCCATTTCAGCAAAAACCTTGTTAAAATAAGTAACGTAAAACACTTGAACTTAGACAAGTTCACTTGTTTTACTTTTAGCGAGGCTTGTCCAGGGAGAAACACACTTCCTCTTTGGAGAACAACCTCAAACCGGTATCTTCCCCGACCGATATAAAAATGAAGCACTGAGAAAACTCTCGCTTATATCCCCTCAAGCTCAGGTGAGGTGTGTTGATGGTAGCCCAAGGTAGGTGAATAATCCCTACTATTTTGACATGGTCAATTAGGCTCTTAAGTGAGTCACGTGCGTAAACTGATTAGGGGGACTCCATGGAACAATTACAAACTGGTTAAAATAGAGGCTACCCTATCCACATCTGAAGGTATCAGAATCCTTGTGCAAGGACTGATCCAAGGGGTTTACCAGATCACCTCAAGATTACTCACCATTTGTATCCCCTTTTAGGGGGTACCAAGTTATGGGCAAGGATTTTGATAATCAAAGACTCCGTGAAAACACTTGTTGGAACATACACATTTCAAAGCTTTTTCAGATTCAAAGTCAGTTATCTTGTTTGTATCCCACAAGGTTGATTTGTCCCTTGTAGAGATTTCTTTTTCAAAAATCTTTGTTGAAATCTGTCCTTTGCCATTGGGAAACATCAAACCGATCTACAACTTGATTCAGAATACTCAGAAAACCTTGTAGAAGAAACCCTTGAAATCAGATACCCGAAGCTTTTGTCTCAATTCAATTATCAAAATCTCCCCAAGTTATGTCTGATTTGATCAAACACCCAAAAGCTAAACTTCCCAAATCCCAAGCCTATCGAGAGAAGAAAGTTGCAGAGAGAAACCTTAAAAGTCATCAATCTTTTGTGCAAGCGATCCAAGCCGAAGAAAAGTACCAAGAAAAGCTTGATAATGTGGGCTATAACGCAAGAGTCAAGCAGTTTTCTTACCGATTCCAAGTAAACCATCGCTACGTCAATCTTGAAAGAGAAGACTAGCTGGAGCCATCACATATCCACTTTTCCTTCAGAATCTAAGGTCCTATCTCGATAGTTCTCCATCCTAGTTTCATCCTTGCATCACCACCAATCTTTACTTGCATCCTAGAGTCTGGTCTTAGTTACATTCATCATCATCTTCTTAGCAGTATCATAGGTCATCCACCTTAGTTACATCTGCATTATCCTTTTAGAAATAGCATCATTTCACCATCCTTCACCATCATTCCATCAGCAATCCACAATCATAATCCCAAAATCCTTGATCCAAATCTAGCATCCATCATCCAAATCAAAATCCATCATCTTTTACACCAAATCCAATTATCCAAATCCACAAGCACTTAGTGTTCAAAACCTTTAAGTTGTTTTCAATCCCCTATCCTAAATCAGAAATCATCCCCTTTTGGTAAAGCATTGTCTAAAAGAAATCCAACTTGTCCTTGCACAACCTTATCATCTTGAGCAAGAGATTGGCTTGCATTGATAAGAATCCAGTTGACCAAAGATCATTAGTCTATCCTAGGTTGAGCGAATCCTATCACTAATCCTCCACCGAGAAAATAGCAGCTCATTGTTGACACTTAGTAATCTTCCACCAGCATCCCACCAATCATCCACCAAAATCTTGATCCAAATTAGAGTATCCCACCAAGCCCCCATCATCGCCAAACATCTCACCAATCTCTCACCATCTTCCATCATCCTTGACCCAAATCCAAGAACCTTACCAATCCTCGTATTCCATTCTAGAAATCCACCATCATTAGAAGTTTCCTAGGCTTGCATCCATCATTCTTTAGAGTCTTTTAGAAACATCTTGCATCCATCTAGCATATGCATTTCCACTCCATGCCTATCGTGACAAGATCTAAGAAACGAAGGATCATGGATCCTTATCAAGCCCCCAACTCATCTGATCTCAACATTTCTACCAATGCAATGGTATTTTATGATCCCCAGATTCAACAACCTAGTAATGCACGGGATGATCCCAATATCCCCTTGACTCCTTTTGCAATAGAAATGTTTATGAATCATCCGAGAAATGCACAAATGGTTAGTGTACTCACTACTTAGAATCAAAGAAACATGTGGGCTAACTTCACACAAGAGGGTACTCCCATTCCACCATATATCCAACCTCACATCTCCATCCACAACATTCAAATCCCAACAAAAGTATACATCTCCATCATCCAACAGATCCCCGATCCACTTCTCACATATCACAAGTAGCTTCACCCATCCCTCCTCTTTTGCAAAGCAGTTTCACAGGCCCTACAACACAAGCAACACAATCCACTCCATTTCCTCTCATAGGTGCACCATCATCTTCCATAGCAGCTCAATCCATCATCCCTACCCAAGGCTTTTTACAAAACCAAGCACCATCTCCCACACAAACCTTTACACAAACAATTTTGCCACCTTCCATGGGCCAAGCAACACCTTTCATTCTAGGAGGGATGCAATCATCCTTCCCCTTCACTTCACAAACCTCTGCATCTACACCTTTCATTCCAGGAGGGACGCAATCATCCTTCCCCTTCACTTCACAAGCCTTGGCATCTACACCTTTCATTCTAGGAGGGATGCAGTCATTCTTCCCCTTCACTTCACAAGCCTCTGCATTTGCACCTTTCATTCCAGGAGGGACACAGTCATCCTTTCCTTTCACTCCACAAGCTTCTGCATCCATACCATCATTTCTAGGGTCAATGCAATCATTTCCCTCTTTCTCCCAACAAGCCTTTGCATCAACATCATCTATTCCAAGGGCAGCACAATCATTCCCCTTTCATACTCATCAAACTTCCACATTAGCATCACCCTTTTCATGGGGAATGCAAGCATCTTCATTCACCCCCTAGCAAACATCTACCCAGGCACAAGCCCAACAAAATGCCTTCACCACAGGTATGCCTTCCATGGGTTTTTCAAATTCACCATGCATGTCCCATCACATCCACCTTTCCAACATCTTCTGCATCATAATTTCCGCCACACACTAGTTCTCATTGGGGCCTCACTCAAGAAGAAATATAAGCCTTAGGCATACCAACTCACTCTCCTACATCCATACCTACGAATCAACAAGCCACCTTCTCACAAGCAGCACAACAACAACCATCACAACCTCTGCCAGCTTCATCCTTTGCAAGCTATCCATTCACAACACCTAGTGCTTTTCAACAAGTTCCTCCACCTTAGCAGCAAAGTTCATCTCATTTCACAAGTTATTTTTCCTAGCAACCCTTTGCTTCTACCTTCCCTACATCAATTCCATCCTTAAGAAATATGGGAATGCACCCAACCTATATTAGCCAAGCGCAAAGCCAAGTACAACAAGGGCCATCTTACCAGCAAGCTGCATCATTCCACCAGCCTCCCCCATGATAATGATAGTTTCAATCGCAACAACAAACCCCTATCATTCCCAAATAGAAACAAGCTTCCTCCTACCAGTCACAACAACAAAACCCCATCATCCCACAACACCAGCAAGCAGTTCCATATCCTCCACCGTAATATACCCCTGCACCGCATCAACAGTATCCTCCCTAGCAATCATCACTCCAAAATCCATTCCAATCTACCTATCTCGATGGGAAATCTCCACATCCCACTCCACAATATCCACCTCAAAATCACCCTTATTCACTGGCACCACTAGACCCTTTCCAAATGGGAGTACCCACTCCAACACCAGTCCATTCCAAGTGGGAAGCGATGAAGAATGCTCTTAAGGAGCTCCAAACTGGTACATAGAGCAAGACCTTCAAGTTTGAAGAGGTGTGCCCCTACCCATTTGACCGATCAATCATAGTTGTTCCATTCCCAAAGAACTTCAAGACACCCAAGTTTGATAAATATCGAGGGAAAGGAGACCCAGTAAATCACATCAAAGAGTTCTATATGGCATGCCAAGAAGTGGCTTACAATGACAATTATCTTTTGTGCCTATTCCCCAAAAGCTTGGGAGGAACTATTGTTGAGTGGTTTTAGAAATTACCATGTGGGACAATCACAAATTTTGTCGAGCTCTCTGAGAAGTTCATTGCCCAATATGCCCACAATGTTGAGAATGAGTAGACCCTATTAGACCTTTGCAACTCAAAATAGAAAGAAGGAGAAAGTCTAGAAAACTACTTGCAACGATGGCAAAACCTCACTACCAGGTTATCATATCAACCGCCTGAGAAGCATTTAACCAAAATCTTCATTGATAATCTACATCCCAAACTATCACACTTCATGAGGATGAATTGTATCCAAACGTATCAGGATATCAAGAGAAAGGGGATAGGCATTGAAAGAGCCCTCCTAAACGAAGGCACAATTCAGCATTATAAAAATGATTCCCAAAGTAAACCCAGCAATGATAAACCCCGTTACTGGAATCATAAAAAAAACATTGTTATTGATGGAGCCACTGACACCAAGCATGTCCAAATTGTCGTGGCTGGTCCTACACCAGCTCCTGTATACCAACAACAACAAGCACCCATCTATCAACAATCTCCTCAAACTCATCAGCAACCTATGCAGCAATATTAGCCTCAAAATAATCAACAAAACTATCAGCAACAAGCACATCAAGCCCATCAAGGAAATCCAACCAATCAGGTTAATGCCATCAATACTACTCCCAATCAGAACAAACCCAAAGCCCAGAATTATCAAAAGAGGATCTTCACACCGCTTGGTGAACCTCTAGATGTTATCTTTCACCGAATGGCCAAGGCCAACTTGATTACGTACCCACCAATCCAATAATTTGATTATGCCACTCCTAAGCCCAACTAGTATAAAGATCATGAGTATTGTGGTTATCATCATGTCAAAGGACACACTACCTTAAGGTGTATGAAACTCAAGAACTAAATCCAAGATCTCATTGACCAAAAGGAGATCCAAGTAGACACACCTACTCAAGCCTTGCCTAATGCCAATTTTCAAATCTATCAGAATGTGTTCCCACAACACAACACTGGGAAGAACCAAGCTAATACCAATCCTCCCTAGAACCAAGGCAAAGGCAAACAAGAAGATCACACCAGCCGCAAAGACTACACCACTACTTATATCAATTACGAAAAGTTTGTTGGATGTATAACCCAAGTCGAGCCCACAGTCAATGTCATCCATGTCAAAGGAGCAGATAGTCAATGTGTCGTTACCACCCATAGAGGTCGGATAACTGTCATTGGTGCCCATCCAAGACCAGCACATAATGCACACAATGCACAATACAACCTCATAGAACATCTTGGGAACACACCAGCCCGAATCTCCATCCTCGACCTTCTTCACACTTTGCCCCTCCATCAAGAAATCCTTGACTGAGCCCTTCATGAAGCACAAGTCCCCACATATATAAACACCATCCAATTTGAAAACCTTGTGGGACATCTATCTGCACCATGTGCTCTTTCCTTCAAACCATTTGACATGCTAGTCGTTGCACCTGACCACACTCTCCTTCTCTGCATCACCGTTATGGTCAGGGATTTTTCCATCAAATGGGTCTTGATAGATAATGGCTCAGCCCTAAACTTGTGTACTCTAAAATTCATTCAGCAGATTGGGTTCACAGAAGCTGACATTTCACATGAAGTGATCATAATCAAGGCATACGACAACTTGGAATATACCCCTAAAGGTACCATTACGTTGCCTATCCAACTAGGCCCAGCAACGCAAGACACCATTTTCCATGTTGTTGATCTTAACCTACCATTCAACATCCTCCTCGGCCAACCATGGATCCATTCCATCAAGGTTGTACCATCTACTTACCACCAGTGCATCAAATTTCTGCATCAAGCCACTGAGGTTACTATCCATGCCGATCTTAAACCCTTCGCATACTATCGTGCGATGGAAGCATCATTCCCTCATTCCACTCATTGTCCTGGAACCGATATTGGCACTTCTGTTGCCAGCTTGTCTCGATCCCATTGCGATCCAGAGACTATTCTCACCTCCACTCTCTCTTTCGTCAAGATTAATAATCATGGTTGTGGTGAATACAACCTAAATGATGCATTTTAGTAGGGACCCTTCCACTTGATCCACATACACAAGGGCGCCTGAATCACCAAAGCAAGCCAACTGAAGATAATCATGAAATCAAGCAAATGGGACCTATGACTTTTGAATCCCATGGCAACATAAATAGTCAAGAGATGGATCCTGACATCAATAGGTGGTTGTACAGAGATCCCCCACCACTTGACACTCAACTTCTTGGCTACTTCAAAGACAAGTATCCCCAACCACATAAGTATGCTACTGAATAATGGAAATATTAGGGCGGTGGTCAAGGACCACAATAAGGCGGAAACAAAGATCCCATCACAACATCAAAGAATCCTCAACATCAAGGTCTTGGCTTTAATACCCCTCGCCTGCATATACAAGAGCCCAATACCGCAACTGGGGGTACCAACATGACTAGCATTCTCTTCTTAAATAGCCAAGATGACCTCATAAAGATCGAAGACATCCCCGAAGAGAAAGTAAAGAAATCTTACGATGACATCTTTGACGATGATACCCTCCTAGGCACTTCTGTCCTCCAAAAACTCTCCATTAACCTCATAGAACTACCCCTCATCCACCCTGAACTCATAGATTGGGACCAACCAAGTGTCAAACATATCGATGAGTTCCAAAGCACAAAAGCACTCCTAGAGTTCATGGGGGCATCAGGCCCACAATCAGTTCAAGATTCAAAGTCAACTCACATCTGTAAGCTCGACCCAGAAGGATATATTGGGGAGGAGGCAAGCTTTAGCTGCAAAAGTGAAATAGAAAGAGAAAAACATGAGTCCTTATGTGAAAACCCTTCTAGGGCGCATTCTGATTCCAAAATAGTAAAAATAAAGGGCATATCTTCTAGTGAAAACTTGGCAATTCAAGCGCTAGAAGATGAAGACTTGCCTCTTCCTCCTATACAGGATTACAGACCCGAGCAGTCACCAATCATCATAGAATAAACCAAGCCAATCAACTTGGGTACAGAGGAATGTCCCAGAATCACCTACATTGTAGCATCTTTAACAAAGGGTGAAGAACTGGCTTTCACTGCACTTCTCCACGAAGCTACTAGGAACTTTGCATGGTCATACACACACATGCCTGCACTTGATCCTAATTTTTTTGTCCATCATCTAGTTGTGGATCCTAATGTTAAGCCAGTACAGCAGAAGGTATGCAAAATGCATCCCAAAGTAGCTCTATTGGTAAAATCAGAACTAGAAAAGCTCCTGGATGCAAAGATTATCAGAGCTATAGATTACTTAGATTGGATCTCCAACATAGTACCACTTGTAAAGCCTTCAAGCGACATCAACATCTGCATAGATTTCAGGGACCTAAACAAGGCATGTCCTAAGGATGATTTCCCACTTCCCAACATAGACATGATCATAGATCTTACAACGGGCCATGAGAAGTTGTCACTTATGGATGGCTTCTCAGGATATAATCAAATTCATATAGCAAAAGAAGATCAACACAAAACAACATTCACTACTCCATGGGGTACTTTCTGCTATAACATGATGCCATTTGGGCTAAAGAATGCAAGAGCCACATATCAGAGAGCGATGACAACAATCTTCCATGACATGATCCACAAGATCCTAGAAGACTATGTGGACGATATTCTTGCAAAATCAAAAACACGCTATGAACTCTTTGACATTCTTGAGAGTGTGTTTGATCACCTGCATCATTATGGCTTGAAGCTCAATCTGAAGAAATGTGTCTTTGGTGTTACATCTGGAAAACTTCTAGGCTTCATAGTATCATGACGAGGCATAGAGATTGACCCCAAGAAGGTCAAAGCAATAACATAAATGCCTCCACCAAGAACACTCTGACAACTCAAAAGTCTACAGGGAAAGCTCTAATCAGTGTGTCAGTTCATCTCCCAGATGGCAGAAAAGTGCCAACCTTTCACGCATCTCTTGCGCAAAGACACAAGCTTCAAATGGGACCCCATCTATCAGAAAAGCTTTGACAAGCTCAAGGAATATCTAGCCAACTCTCCAATCCTAGTACCACTAGTTCCAGGATGCCCTCTCATACTCTACATCTCGGTGATCACTACTACACTAGGGGCACTATTAGCTTAGCATGATGATGAAAACAAAGAGAGAGCCATCTACGACATTATTCAAAATCTTGTTGGCTATGAGCTTAACTATTCACCCATGGAAAAAGCATGCCTTGCAGTGGTCTTTGCCACTCAAAAGCTTAGACACTACATGCTTAGTCACATAATCAGGCTCATTTCAAAGGTGGACCCACTCAAGTATCTGTTGTCAAAGACAACTCTCATAGGCCGTATGGCAAAATGGGTCATGCTACTCAGCGAGTTTGACATCCAGTACATAGATTAGAAAGCAATCAAAGGGCAAGTAATTGTCGATCAGCTAGTAGAGGCACCACTGGTGGATGCCTATCCACTAATCATGGAATTCCTTGATGAACACTTATGTATGATCGAAGAACAACCCATATGGAAGCTATACTTTGATGGCTCCTATACATCGCATGGATCAGGGGTAGGAATCCTATTCGTCACACCTAAAGGTGACTATATTCCAAAATCATTCAAATTGGCATTCCCATGTACTAATAACATTGCACAATATGAGGCACTCATCTTAGGCCTCAAGACAACTATTCAGTGGAATATCATAGAACTACAAGTGTTTGGAGATTCACAACTGATTATCAAGCAAGTCCTAGATGAATATTAGACAAAGGATGACAAGTTGCTACCCTACAAAGAATTGGTGGATAGATTGAAAGAACATTTCCTAAATCTATAATTCACGCAGATACCAAGGCTTCAGAACAAAGCGGCTGATGTAATGACAACCATCGTATCTTTATTGGAGATTCCTCATGATTCAACTAAGTATGAATTCTTAGTTGAGCAGCTACACATGCTTTCTTATGAGAACACCGATGCAGAAATGGTGTGTGTTTTGGTTGGTCCTCAATCCCCATGGTACCATGACATCCATGCATATCTAAAAAATGGTATCATATCTCCCCATCTCACTAATAACCAACACCTAAACCTAATTCGCAGAGCTTCCTGATACACTCTTGTAGCCAACACCCCTTATCGTCAAGGATATCACAATATCCTTTCTAGGTGTTTAGATTCAAACAAGGCCATCCTGGCTTTATAAGAGGTCCATGCTGGAATTTACGGTTCCCACACAAGTGGCATGGTTCTAGAAAAGCAATTGCTTTGAGTTGGGTATTATTGGCCAACCATGGAACATGATGCTTGTGAGTTCGTTAGGAAATGTCTACCATGTCAACAATATGCAAATCTGATTCATGCACCAGCACAAGACTTACAACCCATTGCACCACCTTGGCCATTTTCATGTTGGGGCTTTGACCTCGTCAGCTTAATCACTCCCCTCTCCTCAGATGGACATAAGTACATAATAAATGTCACAGAGTACTTCACCAAATGGGTTGAAGCGATTCCACTCACCCTAACTACTAGCATCCAAATATCCAAGTTCATCCTTTACCATATCGTTTGCCACTTCGACATACCATCTACCATCTTCATAGACCATGGCACACCTTTTGAAAACTAGCATGTGGATGATCTGTGTTCCAGACTCCACATCCATCACCATTTCTCCAGTCCATATTTCCCTCAAGGAAATGGCTAAGCTGAGGCAACCAACAAAACAATCCTCAAAATCCTCAAGAAGTTTGTCAATGATTCTAGTCATGACTGGCACCTCCAAATCAATCCTACCCTCTGGGCCTACTGCACTTCTTATCGCACTCCCACAGGCACCACCCCATATTCCCTTGTATATGGTGCCGAAGCCATTCTACTAATCGAGGTTGAGCTCCCATCATTGCGAGTCTCCATGAAGAAATACACCACTGATGAAGATTATCATGTGGCACGTCTCACACAGCTAGACCTGTTAGATGAAAAGATACATCAAGCATATGATCACCTAGTTGCATACCAGAATTGACTCAAAAGGAGTTATAACAAGAAGGTCCATCCTAGACAGTTCCAGGTCGGTGAAATGGTCCTAAAGGAAAATCAGAAGGTCCAAGCACACAGAGAAAAGAAAGGCAAGTTTGAGCCTACTTGGTTGGGCCCTTATGTTGTCACAACATGCTTTGACTCTGGAGCCTATGAACTATCTACACCAGAAGGTGAGCCCTTGAATGATCCAATCAACATCATCCATTTGAAGAGGTTCTATGCTTGAACTAGATCTTACATATTCAAAAAATCCATAAAAAATGGAAAAAGAAAAAAAAAAGAAAAAAAAAAGAGAAAAGAAAAATAATCCTCCAATGGCAAAAACTTGGCAATTCAAGCGCCTTGGACAAGTATGTTGGTGAAAACTTGGCAAAATAGGTGCCATACATAGTGGACCGAGTCATTATCTATCAAACTCCCATCCCCCCATCCCAACATGTCAATCCTTTTTCTACCATCCCCATCCCCATCCACCATCCCCCAACATTCCTTTTTTTTTTATAATCCTCAAGCAAATCCGCAATCCTACCTGCACATATCTTGTACCATATCCTGTATATCACAATCCTTCATGTACTATATCCTGTATAGCGAGATCCTCCTATCCCAAATCCTAAGCTTCTGTACATAGCCATTGTAAATAATCTTTCCCTATCTATTGTACATATCATCGCATATTTTTGTACATATCCTTGTCAGTCCTGCAACAACATTTGATCAGAAATCTTGTCCCACCCAGCCTTGTACTTCAGCAACATCAATTGTCGACTATTCTTGATCACATCGATTATTCTTGAACTTCATCATTTGCCAGCAAACAACAACACTCATTCTCTCATCACTTAGTGGGTCCTTGAGGATGTCTCCTTCCTCTTGTCAAACCTAATCTTTGACCAATCACACCAAGTTTATGTCGATGTATCCTTCCACATGTTCAAACCAATCTTCTCACCATCAATCACTCAGTCACATCAAAACTCTCTCCTTGGCAAAGGATGTCCTTTTGGAGTTATCATTTTGGTCTTGGATTTTGTCCTTTGGATCTTGTTAATCTTTTACAACTTCTCATTGTTCTCTACTCAAAGTCACCACGATCCTTTATATCATGGTGCGCTATGAATATGAACAACCTAGGGCAAGGTATTTTGATCTTTTACTTTTGCCTGTGAGTTAGTCGGATGTGATCCTTGCACGTTTCACATGTGATCTTCTAGGTTACATGGTGCACTTGGGAAATGTCATTTTCTTGTGGTTTCTCCAGCATTGTTTCTACCATGCCTCCTTCTCGGGATCATGCATGATGCTGGGGTAACCCCACGTGTCTTTTTCACGTCAGTCCTATGCAAGGTTGGTGACGAAGCCTTGTGATCCTAGTATCCTTGGTAGGTCTCTAACATTGCTATATCAAACTAGGTTGTGCTCTCCACATTTGCACTTGGAGCTCCCAAAATCCCTTGCATCCTACATCGTATAGATTAATCTTGCATCTTGCATCTCTCATGTAGCCGCATCCTACATTCTGCATTCCATCTTCATCTTGCATTTATCCATCTTTTCTCTTGGAAGCTTGGTTCTTTATCTCCCCTTCTTCCTTAGTCCTTCCCTCTCTGTTTCCTTTCGAGAAAATTCTACAGTGTTTACTCCTTGCGTTATTTTCTCGAGGGGGCACAACCCCTTATTCCTCTAAATTCTAGCTTGGGGCATCTTATTTTCTTGTCTTTGACGCCATGCCACTTGCAACATCGCATCAAAGAGGGGCAAAATGTAGACACCTAAAAATCCTTTAGAAAATAAAATATTTTTATTTTCTAAAAAACCCCTAATGACATCATCATTTATTAATTAATTAATTAATTAATTAATTAAATTAATTAATTTATTTTTATGCCATTAAATCCCTTTATCTTAATTAAGAATATTTAATTAAGAAATCTCTTCTAGAAATGTTTAAATCTTATTTAAACATTATTTCCCTATTTATTAATTATTTAATTAATAAATTGACCAAAACTCATTTAAATAAATAAAATATTTATTTAAATCCTAAACCTTGGAAATATCCTAGAAATCCTTAACCTCTTCTAGAAATTCCTAATCTCACTTTAATTTTAATTAAAGGACGATTCCCCTATTTCCTAAGCCTAATCCCATCTCAAAAACATTTAAATCAAATTTAAATGTTAAACCCTCTTATTTATTAAATTTATTTAATAAATGAAATCCTCAACCTAAAAGCCTTTGAAATAAATAAACATTTATTTATTTCTTAAACTCCTAAATATCTTAGAAAGCCCCTAGACTCTTCTAGAAAGTCTTCAATCCTTATCCTAAGCCTTGGTCCATTCAACCCCTTTGAAAGTCAATCCTTATCCTTGACTCAACCTTTAATCTTACCTCTAACTCTAACTCATCCTCCTAACCCAAGCCCTTCTCAAATCCTATAAATACTCTCCTCTTCCAAGAGAAATTTACCAATTCACCTTTCATTATTAAGTAGAGTTATAATGCTAGAATAAATCTTAGATCATAAAGCTTTCAATTATATTTGTTAGAATAGCTCTATTTCATATTTCTTAACACATCTAGAATAGCTTTTAATGGATTGAATTAGTTTCTTTCAAGTTTTTCTTAGCATTCATGTATCATTTCAAACCCCTTAGAATGCATTAGAAGCAAGCTCCTTGCGCTTAGAGAGCACACCCACATACCTCTCATTGAAGCTAATCAAACAATGCTCTATAGCACTTATTTTTTAGCAACACTTTTGAGGTGGCTTGGTTTATATTTGTGTATGTTTTGAACTAATAAATGCTAGATTAGTCTGATGTTTGAATGTTTTAGCCTTTCAAGACAGATAACAGGTTAAAACCATAGTCTATAGATACTTATGATCATATCCTACATATACATATCTAATGGCCTCTTTGACCCTATCCATACCCTCATATATGTAGCCCATAGAGGGCTTCTCCCCATCAACAACTTGTAGGAGAACTACCAAGGGCTTAGTGACTTGCAAATATTTTTAAACAGTAACAATTAAATGTGCATGAAAATAAACAAAATTGTAAAGTTGCAAACAAAATAAAAATATGCATATAAATTTAAAGTAAATACTAAATATTAAATGTAATACTAAAATGAAATGTAGATTCTAGAATTTATAAAAAAAATCTACTTGCATGATCTCTGCACAAGAGGTCCCAAACCCCACATCATAAAAAATGCAATCTCACACATCCATCCTTGTAGTGGTCATAGCATAGGATGAGGAAGTCCACTCCTCACCAAAAAACATGCACCTCAAAGTTGTCTTTGATTGCATCAAGGATTTTAATGTGATAAAATCTTAGGTGAATCTTGTGATACTAGGGCAAGCCAACTCCTTCAAACCCGTATATTGTCTCATTATGCTAGGGACCAATGCATGATTATAGATAAATTTGTAGATGTTTTTGGCCCTATCAATATATGTTTTGACCCATTTAAGCTTTCCAATATCCTCCAATACTAGGTCAAGGTAATGTGTCACACATGGAAACCAATTTATTTTTTATTGTACTCCATCAAAATTCTACTTGCAACAACATAACTTGCTACATTGTTCATCACCACCTAAACCATATTTTCTTCCCTCACCTCATGTATGAATTCCTCAATAGCCTCACATAAGTATGTGGCATTTATGACATGTGAGGAAGCATCAATAGACTTTAGAAACATGGTGGATCCTAAAAATAAAATAAAATAATGATCAATCAATAAATAAAAAATTACAAAATTTAAATATTAATCACTAAATCAAATTCAAATTATTCAATGCATTTAGGGAAGTAGAATGATCAATGACCTCGGCAAGAAATAAATTTTTTTAGGGGTGTCCCATTCCTCCTATTGATCTAACCATCTGTCATGATGGTGCAACCCTTTCTGCTCCAAGACATATGTTGGTCCTCTAATTCAACTTTGATATCTTCAACCAATTCTAACAAAAGGGGGGCACTTAACTTAGTATTAGTAGGGGCTTGAAACCCTGCCCCACAAATAGTCACTACATCTATCATGTCTTTCTATTGGAAAATGGTCAGCGCTCCCCTCAGGATTCACGACATGGTTTAACATCCTCCTGTGTATTCTATAAGTCTAGTGGTTGTATCAGGCATTAATAGGTCGATCTTTTGGTGAAACGACAACCACACTTATATTAAGTGGTATCAGAGCTTGGTCACAGGTTCGAATCCCTTTGGGTAATGTTGAGGGGGAGATTGTTGGAAAATGGTCAATGCTCCCCTCAGGATTCGCGACATGGTTTAACAACCTCATGTGTCTTTTATAAGTCTAATGGTTATAACAGACATTAACAAGTCGATCTTTTAGTGCAACGACAACCACACTTATAACACTTTCTAGTAAGGAGACCAATCACAAATACATTAAATAAGTATGTGTAATGAAATTATAACAATTTATTAGACAAAGCAAAGTTCAAACTATAAATTTTAAAATTTAAAACAATCAAATAAAAAATAATTACCTAGAAGCAACAAAGAAAATATTGTAAGTACCAAAACTTGCAAATTGATTTTTTTGTAGCATCATGGACCTCCCTGTTCCCAGACATGCTTTCAAAAGAGGGTTGTGAACTAAGAGTAGTGCGTGATACAAAAAAGTTGTCCAACCTAGATTTTCAAACTTTAGGAGCAAAGCTAATAGTGCCACTAGAAGGAGCAAAAGTAGAAGCACTAGCACTAGTATCTAAGCACTCGGACAAAATAGAGGCATGGAAGAACCCTCTCCAACACAACTTATAAATACAAATAAATGAGACCAATATTAGCTAAATCTTGTCTTTGCCTCTTCTTTGTTTCCTTTAATTCTTCAAATGTTTCTAGTTGCATATTACATGCATGAACAACCTCGGGAGGTGCTAATTTACATGGCTCAGTATCATGGCCACGTATCCCAACAATATGGTATTTAAATCTATTGATGCCACCATGATTAATTTATTTACATAATTTACATTTCACTTGTAATCTTGTTCTACCAGCAAGTTCTTCGGTATATTGCCAAGTCGTATCCCTCTGACCTACTTCCTTATGTTAGGTTTAGGTGGACGATTAGGAGTAAACATTGGGAAACAATATTGTTTTCAAAACATCAAGGTTGTTGCAATAAGACAATTTTACAAAAAAAACTATCATTTGCGCATTGTGTTTTATAAATTAATACAAAAAAAGGGTTTGTACAAAAAAAAGTAGAGTTTTTAAAACTTTTCAATTCTTGAATCTTGATTTTTTTCCTCTCAAATTCACAGTCAAACTTCAAAGTTTAAAGGTCAAAGAAAGAAGAATCAACAAACCCTTCTTTTTTTTAGAAAAAATTGTAAATACATATTTGTAATTTTTTCTAAAAAAATGTAGGGTTTGCTATTGTTCTTTGATTGAAGTATAAAATTTGGTTTTTTTTGGTTAACAGATTTGTCTTCACTATATCATAGACATATATCTGACTCTATACCCTTCTCAAGAACCAATCTATAATCAACAGTTGGGAAAACACAAATTATTAGCCCTTTGAATTGAGGTACAAATCCCTTTCAATAATATTTAATGAATAGTTATACTGAAAACAAAATCAAGATCATAATTTTCTGGAGGAGGATAGGTTGGTGTTGCATTTAATACAACCATGGTGCTTAAAGGGTCAGAGGTGTCCTCTGGCTGCTTCTCAGTATCAACCTCTTCTATCATGGGAACTCCAGAATCTTGATCAGCCATTGTATCAATAGTTTCTTCAATAGGATCTAGATCCACAAACACTTCTATGTCCAGACTTTTCTTATTCTTGCTCCTGCTTTTAGATCTGGTAGTATGAGCAGGGGAATGGTTCAAAGAAGATTTCTTTGACTTTTTAACACTTGAACCTTCAGTTTTAACTTTAGGAGTACCTGCAACACAAGTAGTAACACACTTGTTAGCATAAATAACATGGGCCTATGAGGGATTAGTAGCATTTATACTCATAGGGGTTTCTACATCATGAATCACAAATTTCCCAAATCTCTGATTCCGCAATCATTTCTCAATTCTTCTAATCATAGGGAAGGTTATGTCTGAATCTGATCCTCTTCATCTTTATTTTGGTCAATCTCTAGGACAGGTTGCCTCTGGACCTTTTCATCATATTGCAAGTCTAAGATATTTCCTCCATCATTGCTTACCCTGACCACATTCATTTCTAGATTGAGGTTAATTATTTGGTTCAAAGTGAATCATGACCACATCCTCCTTCTCACCTCAAATTCATTACAACAATTTTCCCAATAATATTCTAATTGAGGGATATGGAAATTTTTTGTACTTATATTAAAGTGAGCTTGTGCATAACCTCTGCTATCGAATTTAGGCCTAACTGTATAATACTACAGGTTCAACTTTTTCAACTCTGTTTCTAGGTTTAAGGCATCTAAGATAGTTTTACAAATAAGGTAACCCAATTTAATAGGGAATGATACTCTAGAACTTTTCTTTAATCCTAATTTTTTATCAATATGTGCTAGTTGTCTACAAAGTTCAATCAATACATAGCGATCAAGAACATACCTTGGTAATCTGAACAAATCACCTTAAAAACCGCAAATTCTAATATATGTAAACCTAGGAAATTGGATAAAGTAGCTGCCATATGTGCTTACTAACTACCTAGATTCATCAAACATCCTTTGGTTAACATTTCCCTATGGTTCATAGACCAAACTACCAATAAATATGTCATTCACCCTTCTAAAATTTTCACATATCCGTGATTGCAAATAGGGGTAATATTCATAAATCTTCATTCCATCTACCCATGGTTTATGGTACAGACCTTTCCATTATCTCGTACATGCTAAGCAATAGAAAAGGTAGGAGGACATATATAAATTCTTATTTCCAATGAAATTACTCAAACCTTCATGCAACCTTTCAACAATAATCTTGGCCCAATCCAAATATTGTTGTCCTCCAATAAGTACTTGTATGAAAAAATACATCTAGTCCTCTCAAAAAAATGCATGATAGTTTCCCTTAATTCTTTTCAACAAAATCACGACATCCCTAATTTCTGTAATAAGGTGTTCCTTGGTTAATGGTCTTGCCAACCTTGAACCACCCTTTTGAAGTTTCAAAAGCTAATTTATGGTTACACTCCTATATTTGGTCTTCTTTTCAGAATAGGCGCAATATGACGTGGCTATTGTCCAGTTGACATAGAGTTCCTTGTGTGGAATTTTCATCACAACCATAATGGTTTCCCTATTAATACTAAAAAATATGCTACCATTTAAAGACTGAATACACCTATTTCCTGTATCATAGTGGTTCATACATTCCCAAACCAGTTTTGGGCATGGTACAACTATTGGAAAAGCGATAGCTTCTATGAGACCACTGTCTACAATTTTTTGCATCATGGAGGAATCTATTGGATTTTTGGCCCTTTCTAAGAAATAATTTAAATTGGCTTGGGCTAAAGATGTATCTCCAAATTCTAACAGGGAACTAACAAGACCAAAATTTGACCCTAATATTTGGCAGACATGCCTCATGGTGACAACTTCAAATAGACTTCTCAAAACAAAGTAGTGTACTGAGCTAGGAAATGTAGAAAGTTTGAACACTTTTCTTCCACAACAAAGAAATAATGATGATATTAAGAAGTTTCAAAACTCACCTGTCATGAACACTATATTTTTTGCTAGATCTGAAGAAGAGAATTCATTTACCTCCAATGTCATTTTCTTCACTTAGTAATTTTAGCTTCACAATGAATAAACAACTCACCTTGCGTGCATTTAAAAGAACAAAATCTGGGTGATAGATTCCCATGCCGCGAATAACTAATTTGTTTGTGTGGAGTTAATCTTGAAAAGGCGTAAATGACACCCATATTAAATATAAGTCATTTTCACACAAGGCTTTATCATATAATAATTATCTTTCACCCATGAGAACCCCCCCTTTTTAAATTTGAAACTTTGTAGATGCTCAGAATATTCCTTTCCCGCAATTCTTTTTATTACTTCCCTTCACCACTTTCCCACAATTCTTTTTCAATGTACAAGGAATCTTGAACCTTGAACCGAGATGAGGAAGGTTCAAGAGTTCAAGTTCAACATCACACCGATGCCACTTAACACTTTCCACATTCACTTTCAAATAAGATTTGAAAGTGATAAAACATATAAACATGGGACAAACTTTAGACCGACATACCTTTGAACTTTTGAACCAAGACGGAAAGGTTCAAAGGTTCAAGTTCATTCATCGATGAGATTGCTTTTTACACATTGAATTATTTTAACAAAGTCCTAAAATATACACACACAAAGGATGAACTTTGAACCAAAGAACTGTTGAACTTTAAACATAGGTTCAAACAAAAAGTTCACAAGGACACTTCGGTATTTAAAGGCCGAAAAATGAAAGCTTTAACCGTGATGCAAAAAAGACTTAGGGAAATAAGACATTGATTGAAAGGAAAATAAAGCATACCATTTTTGCTCGAAAGGGGAGTATGGAAAAATATTACACATGCAAAAATAGGTGGTAACAAATTTGAAAGGAAAATATTCAACTTCAAGAATTGGAAAGTTAAAAAAAAACACAATAAGAGTTTTTATTAGAAAATATAAAAAAAAAAATCATAAAATTTAACACTTACCTCTTTGAAATGAGATGAGAGCTCTTTGCAACTACAATAGAATTTTTGATGCTCTAAATGCAAGTATTATGTTGTCTCGATGTTGTTGAAGTTTTTTTGCTCTTCCTCCCTACCAGATGCACTTCTATGGACTCTTATTTTTTTCCTAATTTCACACTTCATTCTTTTTCTCAATACAATTAAATGAAATGCTTGCAATGAAGAAATAGAAGAAAAAACTAACTTAAAACATTCTACTTTTTTTCTTGAAGTCTGCCGACCGAGTCTCGTCATCTGGACTTGATGAGTCATGCAGTGACTCATGTCTCGCCATGACTCGACGAGTCACCTCCTAGACTTGACCGAGTTTGAGTCCTTATAACTCGTCTAAGGCTACTCGACTAGCAACTCGCCAAATCTAGGCGGGTCTGAGAATTCTATTATATACTGACATGTTACCATTAAAAAAAATCTTTCACTTCCAAACATATTATGCAATTAAATGAATAAATGATTTTTAAATAGATTAGTCATGACGAGTCTGAAAACTCGTTTAATACTAACATGTTACTATTAAAAGAAATTATCTTCGTGATAGCCTTTGCTGGTTGGTAGCTCGCAGACTTCGTGCCTCATAAGAACCCTCCATCAAAAAAAATCTTTTCCACTTCCAAACGAATTATAAAATTGAATGAATACATGAAGTCTAAGTTCGTTCAGCACACGATTAGTATATGAGAGCAAGCATCTATGTTTGGTGTAAACGGCATTTTTCCTCTGGCCACGTCGAAGTACAAACGTGAAAATTAAAATCCAAATTATAATTAGTGGGAACGAAAGCAGGAAGAACATAATCCAAAGCTTATCAGTTTTTTGAAAACTTTGGAGGGGAGAGGAAGCAGCCGATGCCGGCATTTGAAATGGAGATGAGCTGAAGACGTTATCCAGCCAATGATGGGCACTTCATCTTTCTTCAAAGGCGGTGCTGGCACTTGCACTTGCATCTGCCCCCCCGTCGTTCCCTCTTTTCATTTTTATTCGCTGCAGCCCAGGTTTGCATTTTGAACTGCAGCTTTTACAAGATGCTATTCATAGTCTGTTTAGGAAATGAATTGTAAATTATGTGCAGGGTACGCGTGAAGCTGCATACAACCATTCATAAACATAAAGCCGCCAGAAAACACATTTTAGAGGCTATTCAAAACAAAGGTAACTGTTTTGAGTTATTGACGGTAGTCCTCATCTGTCAAACATTAATATAATTTCAATTCGAACATTTGCATTAAATTTTCATTTTTCTTCCAATGATTGATGATGGGTGGAATGTTCAGACCGCATACATTGAGATTCTTTTTTGTCATTTTTGCACAAACCTTTCCTGGAACTCGAGAATAAGACTTCCCATAGAGTTGAATTTCTGGAGAAACTGAAGTACTATAGTGTCCATACTATTTGATTTTCAAAGTAAAATGTAAGATTAAAAACCCTGCTATTGAAATTTAGTAAGGGGTCCCATGGAGATTAGTGTAGAAACTACTTTTATATTTTTTTGAGGAAATAGGAGCTCCTATTTCTTAGATATTATATTTTGAGAGGGTAGTTTAACGGTTGGACAGGAATTTTTTCCCATCGGCGTGGTAGATTTTGCTACCCCATGTCATTTATATATAATTTTTTCCCATCGGTGTGGGAGATTTTGCTACCCCATATCATTTATATATAATTTTAAAATATATTTTTACCTCTAAATTTAAGAAATTTTTTGAAGAGATTTTTAAGGATAACTTTTAAATACTTTACCTCTAAACTTAGAATTTTTGCGAAGAGTTTTTTTTCTTCTTCCTTAAAAGCTAGTTTTTTCAGTATTCAGTGTTGCTTAAAAAAATCATAAGCCCACTAGCATTGTAGAATTCGAGAGCTTAGAATTTTAAGCTTGTCTATTGCTACAAGATCCATGGGAACACCTGCCTTAAAGCTCCTAAAATTCTCAGCAACACTTGTTAACGTATTTTAAGAAGTTCCCCTTCATGGGACTATTACTCCTGCTTGGACTGGTTAGCGTAAATTTGTGAAGACCTTTATGTTAAAACTAATACTGTCAATAAAAACTTAACCAAATCAGAAAGCCAATTTTTTCTCTTCAGTGCACTGCAATACATAAACTTGTAGCTTAAAAGGAGGGAGAGGAGGGCACTGTACCAGTTTCAAAATTTTTTTACTTTTTTTTTTCAGGTGTTTTTATTGTTAAGCAGCCACTCTTCCAAGTCCAGTTCGCCAAATTTTCTAGGTTTCACTCACTCTAGGATTCGACAAGTTTTCTCGAGACTCATAGAGCCTCAAGACAAGGTTAAAATCTTACCGAACTTAGCAAAGAGAATCTCACTTCATCATGTGACTAGCCTACAACATGCAGTGTGATTAGCACTTCTTCTAGTAGCTACTCTATTAGTATAAGTTTCTCAGGAAAGTGCTATTAATACAATAATATGAGATAGGATAAAATAGTTTGTGTGGTAGATAAATCATCAATGGTCAATATTACATTGTATATTTTTGTAAAGGTGAAATTTGCATCCCCATGCCATTTGCCATGTAATTTTGTGCCTATCTTGAGTTAATGCCCTAATACATACACATAGGGACAACTAGCACATTCTGGTGTAGAGTTGCTTTTATTTCTCTGTCTTCTTTATCTATTTATAGATAAACATATGCTTACATATTTAGTCCTACACTATTCATTTATACACACACTCCTATACATCTGTCTATCTGCCAACATCCATTTAGCTGTTCGCTGTTTGGATTTGACCATTATTCTATATGAGTGCTAGTCTGCAATCATGGGCTGACCTCATGATCATGAAATTGCCCCTTTCTAATTTAAAACTCAAAATTCAAAATTCAAATCTGGCTGACTAGCTCCCCTCACCTTCTTATTATGAGCTGACTAAATACAAATTTGGCATTATTTGGTGTTATGTGCTAGTATTTAAAGATATTTAATGTTGTCATTCTAATCATCTCTTCTATGTGCTAATCATTTGAATAGAGCAATCATTCTAGAGATGCACTTTGATTTGGTGCAATAAAAAGTGGATTTTAAAAAAATCTTAGGCGCTTGCTTGCTGTCTTTCATATTGTCAATTTCAAGTGGTTGATTGTGGTGCAGTGCCCTTGCAGCTCTGTTGCACAACAAGCTAACAAAGGTATTTATTGATGCCACTAGGGAAAACTTTAAAAAAGACAAAACAAAAGACTCTGTATTAGGCAAAGTTGTGTGACAAAACCTTACACAGTGCCAAGACAAATCCAGAGCATAGGTGCAGATTTGAATTTGTCCCAGACCCATAAACTTATTCTTTGACAGGGTAGAGATCTAGTGCGGAATTCTAGGCAGGTCAACTGGCAGGGAGGTGCTATTTCCAAGGTTTGACAGAAAATAAAATCTGAAACATGTATTGGGCCAATTTCCAGAGTACATTGAGCAGTCTCTATTCACAACTATTTTTAGTTTATTTAGGCTAATTGTACTTATTTGATTGCATTTATTTAATCAGCCTAAGCTTTTCACCAAAAGGAAACATTATTTTCCTTTTCATTTTGGTGGACCTGTCCTAGACAACGGACCTTCTTTCTAGGTTTAAAATGGGGTTTCAGATCAGCATTTTTTTGAGTTTACATCTTATCTTCAGATTTCCTTTATCTTTTACCTCATTGTGCTTTACTGATATATGCTTTTCTATTAGGGTTTGTATGCTTTATTCTATCTTTTTCACACCTCTTTCACATTCTTGGCTACCACATTAGGGTTTCATTTTCAGATCTGATATGTCTTTTATATTTCTGGTTTTTCAATTTGAAAGTGGACTGTTGAGTGTTCGTTTCCTTTTTTTAGTTTGTTCTACCTATGAGTGCTCGCCTAAACCCTAGCATGGCCCAAATGAATGAAGATGAAGTCTATTTTGATCCTCATAATGAGACCAATGAGGTATGTTATCATGATCCTCTCGTAGATAATCAAGATTTTGCAAATGAGTTGGCTTGTTTGGCTAATGTGGAAAATTCCACACAACTAGTGATTTGTTTAGCAAAATGCTTGCAAGTAAACTATCTCGACCTCTACCACAAACCCCTCTTCCACCACTACTTCCATTACTATTAGTCATCCTCATGGTATAATGGCCACTAGTATCCCTCCATTTACTATCTACCCCTTTTCCACTTATTCTCTACCTTATGGCTTAGCTCTCGAATATATTCTTCCTGTTGCCTCTACCATCCTATGATGACCCATTCTTCCACAACTCTCTCCTTCACAACTCTTACTTCGACTATGGCTAGACGTACAATTACCACACTTAGTCAAAATACTTCCATACCCCATACCATTTCCTCAGTTTACCACGGGGGCACATGCCCCAACCAAAAATACCCCGTGTTTTTGGGATAGGGATGTCTCTAGGATGTAGGGACGGGGATGAGATGTTCCCCACCATCCCTCCATCGCCACTCAGACGTAGGAAACATCCTTGAGATGTTGGGGCCGCCAAGACATCTCCAGGGACGCTTAGTAGTCCCTCGAGCATCCCAGGGACACTGGGCCGTCTCTTGTCTTGGGGATGTAAAAAGTGTTTTTTTAAAAATATATTTTAGTGTCTAGGGATGTAAAAAAGTTTTTTTTTCAAAATTTCTCATTGGTGATGATCTTCATTCTCTCTTTTCTCGTTTTCTTTAAATTTGTTTTTAGGCCTCTAAATCCTTCTTGCAAGTCAGGTTCAAAGGGTGGGGCATGCAAGCATGCTTAAAATCTTGAAAATCCAAGAATTTCATGGTTCACAAGGGATACCCATCCCTTCATGCCATGCCTTTTCTTTGACTAGGTACTTGAAATCCATTAAGACACATCCATTTGTACTTGGAGAGGAATGGGGGAACATCTTCATTAGATCCATGACCTTGTTGAGCATTGTTGTTATGTACTTTAAACATGGAACTAGAAATAAAATAAAATAACACAAACTGGAAATGATTATGGCTAGTTTGTTTTAATGTGTTGAGTGATGTGGGGTGGAGTTGATAGTAGACCAACATCTATATCCAATCAAGCATTTGAGTTATAGATTTGTACAAAAACATCAATGATTTAGACCATGTTGTAATGCTTTAATGAAGGTATAATTGAAGGCTATACATCTCAAAATACACAAGAAAATTAGGTTCTACACACGCATTCAAAGAAATAACGTAACTTGGAAAATATTAAATGTGTCTAGTTAGCAATCCATGGATAGACTTGAACAATTCTTTTATCATCTTGAAAAATTACCACACAAAGGCTTTGCAGGGATTTTGTAGTCATTTGGTTGGTCAATTGATCATAGGTACATCTAGAAATGAACACAATGCCAATAGAGACAGACACTCAAGTATGACTCTGCTCATTACATTTGTTCTTCACGGGCTAGAGTAAGCTCATTACAAGTTTGGGATAAACCCACATCACTACATTACAAATTTTCAATACAAAGAGTTGGAAAGTGAAACCCTTAGGTTTCCTATCAATATTTCCTCCTTATTTGCTTTGCCAATACTCCATTACTAATTCTCCATAATCTATTAAAATAGGCCTTTAAATCATTCTTGCGAATCTTTCTTGCAAGTTGCGTTCAAAGGGTGTGGTGTGCAAGCATGCTTCAAATCTCAAAATTCCAAGAATTTCATCGTTCACAAAATGCCCGTCTCTTCATGCTATGCTTTTTCTTTGACTAGGTACTTGAAATCCACTAAGATACATCCATTGTACTT
This sequence comes from Chamaecyparis obtusa, assembly GCA_027943335.1. Classification (NCBI taxonomy): domain Eukaryota; kingdom Viridiplantae; phylum Streptophyta; class Pinopsida; order Cupressales; family Cupressaceae; genus Chamaecyparis; species Chamaecyparis obtusa. Next base: position 728,514 of record BSBK01009051.1, on the reverse strand, counting down.
GTAGAGGAATGGGGGAACATCTTTGTTAGATCCACAACCTTGTTGACTATTGTTATGCACTTTAAACATGGAAGTAGGAATACAATAAAACATCTTCATCTTAGCATGCATATTTACTCCATGACCTTCTATTTTATTTCTGTATATAATGACCAACTTTGGCTTCTTCTATAGAAGACTATCCACACCTTAACCCGGGCAACAAGACAATAAACTTATGGCAATAGGGGGCCAAAAAGCTAGATTAACCTTGGATATCTAACAACTTCCACTAAAAGTAATGATGTTAGCATTATGATTTGTGTTGTCATTGAGGTTCAACCTCTGGTGTGGCATTAATGTTAGCTTGCTAAGGATAGAATGTTTTTGAGAAGAGGGAAGGTTACTGAGACTGTGAGGAAGGTTGTTGAGACTGTGACATTGATTGAAGAAGAAGATTTGAAGAGATTTCTAAGATTGTGACGTTGATTGATGAAGAAGATTTGAAGACGTTGTTGAGTCTATGACATTGATTGATGAAGAAGATTTGAGGAATAATGATTTAGGAAGTTTGTGACTTATCCAGAAGACAGAAGTGTTGCAGGCAAGAATATGTAGGAAAGAGTATTTGAGGACCTTATGGGAGGATGCTTTGCATTCCTTTGCATGAGATAATGGCTACTTGTGGCTTTGGACTTATTGATTGGTTATTGTGAATGTTGCACTATCATGTGTACAAGTCCCCAATTGATTATTTTACAAATATATGATATGCTGTTTAGCTAATAGTAAGGATGGCTGTTAGGAAGATTTGGACAGGCTCATAGAATAGCTTGCATTGCTCCTCTATGGGATTTTAGGGTATGCAGTTTGGTGGATTTGGTCAAATGGTTCGGGTGGTGTTTTAGTTTAGATATCTTTTAATGGTTTGCTCCGCAGGTGAAGATTTGTTGCCACATGCACTATTTTGCTATTTGTGTTTTGGCTTTTGGCCGACTTAGCTATTCGCGATGACTTGATTTATGCATTATTGGTTCGGAGATAGGTTGAGGGAAGTGCTAAGAGACTTAAGATGATTTTACCATGTCGTGCTTTGGATCGTGCTATATGCTTCAAAGAGTGTTTTGGGCCGACCGATAACTTGTTTTTAATGCATTTTTACACGTTACCTTTGGGACCAGCTTTGGAGGAAGTTGCGATGCATACAGATGGATTATATTATTTGAAGAACTCTTATGATGGGTTTGGGTCCCCTTTATCTCCTGGGGTGGAACACATTGAGAATTTTTACTTAAGGTGGCTGACTTTGTATTACTTATGCTTATATTTTATGGCCAACCTTGTAGATTTTTTCGATGGAAAATCTCTATATATTTTGGCGGAAAAGGATGAGATGAGTATGAGTGTATGTGAGCATTGTGAGGTAATTGCGAAGATTGGGTGAATCAAGTGTGAAGGCGAAATTGTGTGAACAAGGTAGAAGTAAGGTGCATATTGTCAAATTAGATAGGAAGGTCACTAGCAAATCAGGAGTTGCAGTTTTTATTGCTGAAGCAGTGAGTTTCTCTTGGAGATCTATTTTTACTATTTTATTGAGCATTAGTGAAATGCTTAGTAGTGTGCCTAAATCAGTAGGGACAATGTGTTCCTTGGCTTCTGGCCTAAAACATTATAATGAGATATTTGCATATAGTGAGTACATTTCTCACTGTAGTTTTTTCCATCTTGGCCTTTCCACGTAAATTTGGTGTTCATGTGTGTGATATCATTGCTTTATTTTCTGCTGATGGTTAGTTGGATTAAGAAATAATCATTGAGATTTGTGGCAGCATTGTTAAGTTTTTAATTGTGCTGATTCACCCGCCCCCTCTCAACACCCTGTAGTGTTCAACAAAAGCAGCTTGATATTTTGTCGGACAAGCACTGCAATGTCTAGCCAATAGTTCTTGACTTGAGTTTAGGAACAGGTATTGCTCACCAATAATTTAAGCAGCGCAAGAATGTTCAAAGCCGTTGAACTGAATATTGTTCGACAACCTACTGGAAATTTCTCCCGATTCTGTGTATGAAGGACTGAATCCAATGTCACAACAATGATAATTCTGCTCCAATATAATCCATATGATGATTACTCAAAACAGTGCTTCATCACTTCCGTTCACATGACTATCCCAAACAAAAAATGACAACCCCAAACCAAATGTCCAACACTTTCAAGAATAATCAACACTCTACCCTAAAAACAATATGTCGGCTCTTATATTCAGTGCCCACTCCTTCAACGTCCTCCCCTATATTAAGAAATGACTCCTGCTACCCACTCAAAATTGATGTTACAAAGGAATCTGAAGACATCGTACCAAACTTAGGAAGAGTGAGTAAATAAATTGTTTTAAAAAAACTGCCAATTGATAAAATCTGAAGCCACTATTGCAGCCCATAAATTAGAGAATCGAGCCTCTTTCATTGACTAATCTTTAAAAGTCAACCTTCAACGGTGACATGGCAATCCGGTAAGCAGGTGAAGCGGACAGGCTGTTAGACTTACTGAGTTGTTGGCATTGATTGTCATTGATGTGAAAACCTACATATTGACACTCTGGCGGTATCGGTTGGTTGTTGGCAATTTTGGTTATGTACCTGTTGATTATCGGTTATGCAACAGGAGTTTCTGTTATACACAGGACAGGTCCAGTATGAACATTTTTGGTGTTCCTTGGCAGTGTACATTGTTCTACTCATGATCTCTTTGCTTTTGGTCCACTGGCATGTTTTCGGTGTTCTATTTCACATGGACTATTCTATTGGTTTCTGGTGCTTGCGTTGGCTACAAAGTTTCTACAGGTATCTAGATAGTTGTGCAAGTTCATCAGAGGTTTCTTGGTGTATCGGCTACAACGTATAATGATGATTCTTCTATCAATGGCCACACCTTTTGGTCTTGGTTGTGGTGTAGCGTGTAATTGGTCTTATGTATGTCCTAGATTTAGGATCAATGCTATGTATTAAATGTAATTGTAATTTCCTTAGTGTCGGGCTTGTCACACGTTTGGTGTGAAGCCGACATATGTATGATCGGATACTGGTATAAATAAAAAACCTTTTTCTATTCCAGTGTGCTGAGTATGGTGTAAGTGGTGAGAAATATAGTGCGAACTAGTGGCAGTGTTGTATGTGAGCAGTGTTAGTTGAGGTGGCAAAACGAAGTTTCACTCAGTGCTTACATATCGACAACAGTGGATCAGATAGTTGGTGATCTATTGGTGATTGTGGTGATAGAGCTTAATTGTTGAACTGTTCATGCATATTGAGATGCAAGTTTATTAGTTTGTATTACATTGTATCTATCTTTGTATTGACAGTGAGCCTTTTCATATTTAAGGGTAGTTAGCCTGATTGACAACGAGCCTTACCTACAGTGAGCACAACCGACAGTGAGCCTTTGTACAAATCACCTTAACCGGTGTTTACATTTAATGAGAATTAGCTTCTCCATGGTTTTTCCTAGTTTGGGTTTTCCACGTAAATTTTGGTGTTCTTTGTGTTGGTGTTCCTGTGTTTACTTGTTTACATTTACTATGGATGTTTTATGTGCTTAACCGATAAATCAAAAGTGGGTATTGTTGATGTTTAATAGTTTACTGACAGAGCAAAAGTTTTGTAAAGTGTGTGGGAATAACTGATTCATCCCCACTTCTCAATTATTCAGCCTGTTCAACATAGACAACCAACTCAAGAAGACAACCAAGTAGCTCAAACATGCAACCAAGTAGCTCAAGCACGCAACGAAGTAGCTCAACCAGACAACCAAGTATCTCCAGCACACGTAACTAGGTAGCTCAAGCACGCAACCAAGTAGCTCAAGCATGCAAGCAACCAACTCAAGAAAGTAGCCAAGTAGTGGATGAAGATGTGATGAATAATTAGCAGTCTGATAAGCATTTCATCCAATTCTCTATTACTTTGAGTAATCCTCCAGAATTTATACGACCTTGATCATCAACCTTTGACATCAATGACAAAATATTCAACAAATAAATCTAAATAGAATATACTTGGGGCTGAATTCACAAAAAGTTCATGTATGGCTTGATAAAGCTCATCAATATCTTTCCAACATTGCAAGAATCACAAAAAATGGAGATTTAGGCAAAAAGTTATGAGCTTGAGAGCCAGAAATGAGGACCTTACTTCAATCAGCAATAACTTTTACTAGCAGAAAGATCTGAATTTGAAAACTACAGCATTGGAAAGTACATGAAATCAACTTTCCAATTTTATCTTGTTCGAAAAAATCCAATTTTAGGATCAAAAGTTATGAATTTTTCAAAAAACTGATGAATTTAGTCTACGCTGTACAGTGATGACACTCCTAGCAAGTTGTTTTTGCCAAAAATCAATTTTTCCCAAAATGGACATATCTTATATAAAAATAGGAATTTTAGGCCTTTAGAATGTAATGACAGCATCCATTTGGACTTAAAGTGCCCTAGTGAAATGCTATTCACCATGTATGAGCTTCAAAGACCAGTTTGCTATTTTATCATATGGTAACCAAATTCAGTGAAATAAACATCCGATTTGACTTTCATGGACACTCTAAACTCAATGGCGAGCTTAGATTTGCACCAACAACCTCCAAAATGAACGTACAATACAAAGCCACAAAGAAAATACCTTCAAATCTGGTATTTTCTATCAAGTTTTTCTGATTCTCTAGATCATCATATGATGCAAGAGCAGAGCATGCTTAACTTTTTCAAGATCCACCAAGATTTGCACTGTAGCAATAGCTCATACTTGATTATCTCCCAGATTTGAGAAGGTGCTAGTCAGTCTGAAGCTCTGAAATCATGTTAGAGTCACTCAAGGACTCAAATCTCCCAAGATTACCTGCAAAAACTAATATAACCTTCTACAAGTGAGAAAATAAAGATCATAGATTTGCAATAATTGATGCAAATATATTAGACCAATAGGATCAATGATGTGCATATGCAATGGCCACAATGTACATATGGGACCTTGTTTATATAGACAGGTTGAGAGAGAAGATTAACTAGGATGATAAGTGTCTTAATCCTACGTCTTGCGCTACTAGGAGATAAGGTCACATGTCTACATGAGACTTCTAGAAAGATTCTTAATGCACTAAGTGAACTTACCATGTGAACATATGTGAAGAGGTCTTAACTAAGAAGTAAGAACTAATCAGATAATAATTACCTTGTTCACACTGCAAATGGGGAAAATGGATAGGAAATGTTCACATCAACATCCTTGATACCATTTAAGGACAAATGCTGATTTAGAAATGAAACAATGCTTAAGATTCATCATATGTTTGTTTGCCTTTAGATTTTGTCTTCAATATTTGAATTGTTGTGTTTAACTGCATTACTGTAATCAGACATGGTCGGAAGGATATGGATGGGATGAAAAAGACAAAGGTAGAGGCAACCCACACAAATAATTAAGATCAGAATGAGAGTCCAAGCCATCTGCAAACAAGATAGATGATTATATGATCACATAAATGTTGCCTGAGACTATAAGGTGATAATATGAACATACATATGCCAAAATTTTGTAGTCCTAATAGGATGAGATGGAGCCATTTTTAGAGAAGAAATCAGACCTTTGTGGAGGGCCAAAATCCAAAATTGGCCCACTAAAGTCAGTTGAAAATAGGCCAAATTAAATTGACAACACATGCAAAATTATTTAGACCCAAGAAGATGAGATAGAGCCCTTTTAGATGAAGGAATTAGATCTTTTAATATGCCTGAAAGCCAACATTGAGCCACTAAAATTGGTTTGAAATAGGTCAAATTGTTCAATCGTTGGTTTTGTCAACTTACAGACCTGTGAAAATGATTGTTCCCAAATCACCTGTTACTAACAAATTGTACTGGAAATGCCAGAAAAATTGAGGAATGCAATCATATATTGCAAAAAGTTCTCTGCATGTGGGGGTTATTTGCATTGTTGCGTATTTTCAAACTAGGATGATTTTCAAGTTGGATTATTCTTGCTATCCAATATGACTGTGCAATGACCTAGAGTTTTAAGAACGACCAAGAGTTTTAAGAGGAAATCCTAAACTACTCAATAATGCAAGATCAAATCTAGTTTTATGACCAAGGAGACCTCATCCATTGTTCGCAAGTCCTACTATGTATTCTTCCAAGGTGTTCCGTTGATCCCCAACAAATAAAATGCCTTCAACAATCAAGTCTCTTTTGAGTCTATGGTGGACAAGTTTGTAGCAATGGTATTATGGTTCAAGTAAACAGAATTCAAGGATAGTTGTGTTGATGTTTTTGGGGAATTTATCACCATGTATAATTGAGGTTAAGGTCATCTTCTTATTAATATTCGAGTATTTTATTAGCAATAATGAAGTTGTTTTTAAAAAATTTGTGGATACAAATTCAATATAGGAGATGAATAATTTAAGAGTGCAGCACTGGGAAGCATTAAAGATAATGCTACCACCATCTCCATATCAGCAACTATCTCATCTCCTATTCTTGCTGTCATATAGAAGATGACATCAGATTGCTTGTTTCCATTATTTCCACTCTCCTTGCCATAGACATTTGCTTTTATGTGGTTAATAAGTATGAATTTTCAGTACAAATATCAAGTACTTCTCATAAACAAAGACGTTTTCACTTGGTAAGTCTAGCCTTAGATAACATTGGTTGTGTTTCATTTCCAAACTTATGTTCTTCAGCTATTAGGTCTAACTATTAGTTTGGTGATCCTAGATTGTCAAGTGGAGGGACAATTTTCTATCAAAGATCTAGGACTGGTCATTGGCTCCCTAGTTCTTTGTAAGGATTAAGTGTAGAATCCCATTCTCAACCTAAATAAAACTTCATGCAATAAAAGACTAGAAAAGAATACCAAGATATGGTGAATGACATTTAGGGCACCCAAGAACATTATTACTCAAATATAGAAAATTAATAGAATTAAAAAATTATTTTTTCTCAAATGGTATAGAGGAGGTATGACCCCTTTATTTTTATTGGTTTTTTCAGAAATTCTTTCATTCCCTCAAACGAAACAATACTGTGCTTTTATTTATTCCTGTTCAATAATACATAGTGCATATTTATAGGACTTGCATCTCTTGTAACCACTCATTTACATAGACACTTGTGGGATAAATAATTCTTGATAAACCATAACAATACTAATGGGTACTAACATAAACTAAAACATTCTAACAAATGACTATTATACTTATCCTAGAGACACACTAACAAACCTCAAGATGTGGGAATGATGTAAATATTCCTAACATACCCCCCTTATTACATCATTCTCCAAGTGGGGATAGATAGAACAACAACATATGATGAACATGTTTAGTAGTTCATAAAAAAAGACAAGGTAAGAGTAAGGATACACACATCTACCCATGACAAGCAATAGTGGAACTTGCCTCAATATACTTCTTTAGTAGGACTAATCATATTTGACTTCACCAAAGAATAGGTACAAATACATCCATCTATGGAACCAATGGTAGGCACAAACACTTCCATCCAAGGTCATACAACAAATGTGGATAGAGACAAACACATTTATCTATCCTTATTTATGAGTAGGGATACACTTTTGTTTACATAAAATATGAGTGGGGACTAACACATCGAATTATAATCACCCAAAAAATGTGATAAGAGACAAACACATCCACTAACAAAAACCCAACAATTGTTATTGGGGACAAACACATCCAATCACAAATGCACACAACATAAAAAGTCTAAGTCCCCATTGTTGCATATAAAACCATTGGTATAGATCATTTTTAGTTTGATCACAAAGGATACAAGATGGAAAAAATTGCCACTTGGAATAATCTTAGCTTTAGATGTTTTGGCACAAATGATTTTGCCACTAATACAATTTTGTGGCCTTGTTGGTAGTGATTGACAAGAGGACACTACTTGTCGTCCAACTTCCCATGTCTCTATCCTCTATTTGGTTTGCTTCTTAAAAAATTTGGTTTTAAAGCTTTGTTTTAGAAAGCCCCCACGTAAGATGAATGTCACATACAAGTCATAGTTCGTCTAGTTACAATTGAGGCAATTTTTTGTTTCTATGATTCTTTTTGACTTTTTTGGACTTTGATAGACATACTTTTGATGAAATGATAATCAATGACTCATAAAAATAGATAGTATTCCAAACAAAATAATGCAACTTAACTTTGACTTTCTCTTACATAATACAATTTTTTATTTGACTTATAGTCTATGATGCAGAATAATACAATATCTCTATAAGCTAAGTTACTAGGTTCTTTTGAGTTGGTTCTTATTCCCATACCAATCATGTCGGGCATGGGAGTGGTGACAGGAGTGTCCTAGAAGCTTCTAGGGAATGTTCCTACGACATAACCACATGGAACTCAGGGTAATAAGGATGCTCCTTGTCTACTCCCAAGTGCTCCCAAACACTCTTGTGGGTGGAAACCAATGAAAGAGCCAAAAAATGTTTTAAAATAGATTTTTTAAACATTCAACTATAAAAAACCATAAAAAGAAATATAAACCCTAAACACACCCTTATGTATTTGGCTTAACAAACACAACTCTATTTCACACAAACTCATTCTTCCTATGCCATTATTGAGTAGAATGATTGCACACTACCTAATTTTGTTATTAAGTAATAAAACTATGAAAATAGTGTGTGCCATGAAGGTCTGTGTGGTTTCAAAGGCCTTAATTTGAGCATGAGGGATGCTGCTCCTCAAACTCGCTGGGGGTATTTATCTTAGATCTCAATGAGGGGCACTGCTCCCCATCTCCACTGGGGGTATTGTCCCTAGACCCCCATAAGGGGATCTCTTGTAGCTCCCACTTGTTTTGGGATCTCTTGTCACATGAGAAACTTGATTACAATGAGGGGGTTTGGGAGTGGAGACCAAAATTGACAACTTAAACAATTATCTTCTAGCCCCCACTATCATAATATTATTTATTAGTGATGAAGTATTAGAATATCAAAGATTCAAATGCCATTATAATTATAAAATATAATATTATATGATATACCAAATGTATTTGCAATTTCTTTATTTTAAATTCTTTTTGCATACACATGTTATACAGCCGTACCCAAGAAGAAATAATTTGCCATGCCAGCATATGTGAACCTCATACCCATACTGGATCCCATACTAGAATCGGCAACGTAGTCTATAAGAAATAATCAAACACGTTGAGACACTAGATTGGCAATTACTAGACAATAAATTATGATTGCAATATAACATTATGAAACTATTAAAACCTCAATTTTTAACACTATCATTAAACACCCAATTTATACATCTAGACTTTAAAAACTACACTAAATAAAATAGACTGCTAAATTACATGACTTGAATCAACCATTCGGGCTTTGCCCATGCAGGCTTTCATCTTGTTGTCCATGCCACTATTTGTCAACATTCTTAAATAGGTTTGAGGTAGTAAAATTTGTCTTTGGGAAGTGCAATTGAACACTCTACTCTTGATTGACTGGATACCTTAGGCAGTGGGCCACCGTGAAACATTTTCCCTAAATAAATAATGCCACGCCACGAAAATGCCCTTCAAAATTTTGAGATTCAGGAAACTTTTGAAATGAATGTTGGAAACTTATATGGCACAATTCAGCTATTCTAGTCTGACAGACATGATGCTAGGTGTGATTTTTGAATTCAGACTGACTAAATCTTGCTTCTAGGCTATATTCATACTCACGAGTCACGGAGCTTATTATTTAAAAAATTAAAAGCAATAACTAATCCCTTATTCCTTCGCCATTAGAAAGAGGTAGTTTGTCAGAGTTTCTGGAGAAGATGCAGCAGCACCTTGCAATCTGTGGCAATCTGTGGCACATGGATCTCACCATGATCAGGACAATCACCATGGAAACATCTTATTGCTGCTTCATATTATTTTGTGCTCATTGTGCTTCTTCTATACCAGTATATAGATAAGCCTTCTCACTTTCCAGTTTACTACATTTTATTGCATTTTCATAGGCTGTTATTGTGAGTCTGCCTTTGCAACTAGTATACAGTACTCATGCATTTAAAGGATCACACTCATGATCACAGTCTTCAGTGGAGGCAAGATAGAGTGGCGATCCTCACAATTGTCAATAGAAAAACTTTCCTACACAGCTCAAAAGAAAACTTTACTATTCTCTTTTTCCATGATTTTGAAGAGTTGGTGGATCAGCAAATTCCCAATTTGAAAGTGATAACAAATTTCTCGAATAGAAGTAGCTGATTAGATCCAGAAATGAAATTTGATATTTGTCCAATATTAATTTCAGTAACCCACAAAGCAACAAAGAGAACAAGACATAAGATTCTCGCTACAGGCCTCCTTTCTAAGCTTACACAGAGAAAAATACAGTTATATATGTAGCCAAATCCTCAAAGCAATGCTTCACAAAATTAAAGAATGATATAGTAGCTGCCTGAAGAAAAAGGATCAGTTGATGATTCTGATAACATATTGGTTTTCAGAAATGCTGTGATTCCATTAAATGGAATAATGCTGTAGGACTTACATTTCTATATCATAGGAGAACCTCTATTATTATTCCATTACATAGACATTCACAAAATAAATAATTCCAAAAAAAGCATAACAAATACTTCCGGGCATTAACAAACTTAAACAAACTAACAGATGACTATTGTACATATCCTTAAAATACACTAACAAACCCAAAGACATGGGAATGATGTAATATTCCTAAAAATTTCTATATATGAAAGCAAATGACATGGGAAAAGTAAATAATCTATGGTCCATATCCTAATACAAGTATTGCAAATATTTAACACAAGATTTACAACTCAAGGTGCTTAATGAAAGGGGTATAAAATGACTTACCATGGTGAAAGATATCAAAAAGAACACGATTGGATGATGCTAACATCCCTTTTCAATGAGAGCTTTTTCAATTCCAAGGATGATAAGCCAAAATGCTGAAGTGAGTCGTGGATTAAGAACAAGTCAACTTAGATGCTCCCAACTACAGCATCCGCTTTAACTAATTTAACGAGTCTTTAGTCTTACAATCTTCAAACTGCACATTTGAAAAACTCTCCAAGAAAATGAAGATGTGGCCTCAATGTTGAAGCCAACAGTGAGGCAAACACATGACGATCAGCAATGCTTCTAGCAACAAGATCTGTTTGGACCTCTCAAGTCTCAACAATGAGATCATGGCCATACACTCCTTGAGCTGCCAATCTGAAAGCATCTCCAAGAGATTGAGGATGATGGCATAAATGCTACAGCTAGTTGTGAACTGAACACCAAGTTGATCCCTGCAGATTTAAAGATGTTTACCGAACTCTTGAAGCGAATTCCTAGAAGATTGCAATCCAAAGAAATGATAAAATTGATAGCCAAAATGCCAATATCAACCTTGAACACAACAACATGCTGCTTATCAAAAGCTACCTCATTTGCACGAGCTTCCAAAACCTGCCCGACTCAACTTTGCCTGCTTAAAACCTAAACTGAAGCACCAAAATCAGCCATCTAGATGATCTGCTATAAACACCCCGACAACAGGTTAAGCCCTTACAAACCCAGCATCATCAACAAAACAAAAAGTCATGGTTCTATGCTTGATCTGTAAGGTCAAAGCAAGCCTGCAAGTCTTGAACAATCAACAACCACAGTGCCTCAGCTCCCAAAATCTGCATGATCCAACTATGCTTCCTTAAAACCTAAAGTGAAGCACCAAAGTCAACCATCTGGAGGATATGCCACAAAGAGCTCAGAAAAGGGTTTTAGCCCTCACGATACCCAGATCATCTAGAAAACAAAAAATTGTGGTCCTCTTCTTGATATGCAAGATCAAAGCAAGCTTTGAACAACCATAGTGCCTCAGCTCCCAAAATCTGCATGATCCAACTATGCTTCCTTAAAACCTAAAGGTGAAGCACCATAATCGGCCATTGAGAGGATTTGCCATAAACACCTTGAAAAAACATTTTAGCCCTCACAATCCCCAAATCATCAAGGAAAAACAAAACAAAACTTTTGGTCCTGTTTTTGATATGCAAGGTCAAAGCAAGCCTTGAACAACCATAGTGGTCATACACATCAAGCCATGATCCTAGCCTCATTTTGTAAGACTAAAAACAATTATGGGACCAACCATAGCAATCATGAACAATAATGAAGCCAGTTCTCTTTCAATAAATGATGTCCAACAACCTCCCAAACCAATTTGAGATTTCAAAGACAAAATCAACATAATTATTCTAGCTCTATGAGTGGCCTAAACTAACAAGGTTAACCCTCCATCAAATGCCTTAGAAAAAGCATTGGCGCTGAGAGCCAAATGCTCCCATGATCATGAAAGCCATCTTCATTGTCAATTTTGGAAACATTACTAGAATTGAATCTAGACATAGGCTTTATCAAGAACATTTCATAAGTCTCCAGTTGCAAAAATAACAGGACCAACATATAGAACTCAAAAATACTTTTCCAATGCTTGAAATGGGAGGGAGGTCAGACCCATTTGATAAAGTTATTCCCTACAGATGATTAGGTCACAAATGGGCTCTGTGGTCAAATTGCTGTCATTTTACTTCAGGGAGACTTAATGCTTGATTGCCCATAACTCAATACAAGTACCATAAAGGCCTACTGGAAGATTATGCTCCATATCCCATTTCAAGTGTGCTAAAGTTAAATACCCCATGGATTGTTTCTTGCAATCCCTAAGTGAGTGGAACCAATTTGTGATTCCAAGTACTGCCTCCTCACATTTCATCTGCGATTCCTAGTGCATGCAGGATCAACTCACATCAACCTTATCTGCAAGAGTCTAATTATCCATGAGGTGTTAAGTGGTCATAGGAGAGATGGGAAAAAATCCATGGCAATCTTGAACAAACAGAAAAAGGCAGTCGTAGAATTTCTCTACATGTATCTTCTTAGAAGTTATTTGCTATTTCATAAAAAATCTTTAGTTGGCTACCTCATAAAGGAGGCGTGAAATTAGATTTGAAAGCTTCACTGAGGCAGACATACAACGGAAGCCTCACAGAGGTGAGATGACCATATTCAATTGTCAAGCTTTAATCTGTGCACAGGCATGGCTTCTTTGCAGCATGAGAAGTCTGTCCTCCCTTCTTCCCCATGTAACTAACCACAACAATAATTAATGTTCAATAGCAACTTTAATTTTTTGCATGACCAGTGGCTTCCCAAGGGAGAGTATAATATCTATGGGCAAGGATACAACCTACATTACTAGATGTTGTTAGCCGTAAAGTTTATGTGGCCGTTGGGTGTTAGTTGCTGACGGGTGTTAGTTATGTTGCCGACGGTTGGGAACGGGTGACGATGTTTGGTTGCACCCCTTCGGATTGTATATAAACTTTGTATTTGCTCTTTGAAGCATCACGATTATTGTAACCATTGTGAATGATTATGTTGGCTAAATATTTTGTAGGTAGTCGTAGACACACTACTTGCAAAATGGAATATTTAGGCACAGTGTGTGAGAAATAATCTCTCCTCTCAACTTAGGGGAGGCACCCTTCTTATTGCAGCTAATTCAACTAACACTTAACAAGAAACTCAAATTTAATCTAAATTGGGTGTTTCACGTATCACTTCCTCTTTCTTCAGGAAGGATTTCACTTTCATGAAGATAAACTTTTATAATTTCATCTTTAAGAACTAGTTGGAGCAATAATACCAATAAACTTAAAATTAACTGAAAGATTAATTGTTAAGTGTACTAGTTAACTATAAACTAAGGAATATATATAAGCTCACAGACTTATACACTATCCCGAAGAGATTTTAAACTATAAAGCAGCAATATGACAAGCACAAAGACTTAAACACATGAAGCTTCTTTCCTATTCTTAGTAACGATATGAACCACAGCTCAAAGACTATGTATTCACTTTCAACTAACTCAAATTGATAATTATAGCACAAAGTCTACACAAAATCAGATTCAAGGGTCTCTTTATAACAACACAAATAATTCCACAAATCTCCTCAACTCTAAAATTGAAAAACACTTGCTTTTTATTCACTCAAAAATCAGCTTGCACAAATTAAAGCAAAGTTTGAACTTGCACAATTTCTCCAGAGTTTTCTTGCAATGCATAAAGATAAATATTTACAATGAGCCCTCTTGTATTTATAGGAGAGAGGCTATGAGAAAAATATGGAAAACTAACTACCTAAGGTTGACTTATTCAACATTATAGTCCTCTGTAATGTGATTACATGTAGCAAGATATGTAATTGCAAATTTTTACTTTACATGTTTCATTACATATGTAATTGCAATTTTATGCTTTACATGTAACTTGTCAAAATGCATGATGAAAAATAAACTAAGTGTCTGACAAAACACGACTCCTATTACATTAACCTATATTGGAGAGGTTTTCCTATCACCAAAATACTAAGTGCTGAAAATCTTCAAATCTGTACATGGATGGGAACATCTGCAGAAAATAACACTTTGACCTCTGCATTTGGTGGTATCAACAAATCACTAATTTTCGTTATCACCCATAAGTGGAAGATTGTTCACGATCCCTCTTATTGATCCTGCTACCACCTGCTTGGAATCAGTCTTGAAAGCATTCTAATATTTATTGAGTTTCATATTTTTGTTGTCCGTGATGATTGGCCCTTCTGACTTTGGATGAACACTTGTAGCACTGAGATGTTGGTGGCTCATGTCTGCAAGCTATGCTTCAATCAAGGCTAAAAAATGTTGCATTAGTGATCCATGGATGTAATTCGGGGATTTTGGGGTGCACTGCAGATTTGACTGCATGTAGTTCAACTTGTAATATTTTATGTAGTTGGACTGAAAAGTTCCTACTACAAGGGAAAAACATAGGACTTTAAGTGAAATCGGGGTTTTTGGACCCAACTGCACTTAGGATTGCATGTGTAGTTGCATATGTAGTTCGTTTTGCAATTGGGTAAAAAATCCCCGATTTGCACTTGGAATTGCTTTTTCAACTTGGGTATTGTAGGAGATTTTAGATGCGATTGCGCATCTGATTGCATGTAACAGTACATGCAATTGGTGTAAAAATCTCCGATTCGGGTAAACTTAGGTGGGAGATTTTCAGGGTAGTTTCACTTTCGATTACATGTAACAGTACATGTAATGGGTCTTAAAAATCCCGATTTTTGAATTATAGTGGATTTGGGCAAAAATTTAATCGGGGATTTTTGAGGTGATTACATATTACATTACATGTAAAATGACATGTAATAAAATATGCAATGGGTATGAAAAATCCCAAAATTCAGAACATAGGCAAGAATGAAGTAAAATTTTGGATTTTATGAAATGTTGTGTGGTAAAAATGAGAGGTACTGATTTTGGAAAGGTATTGGTTTATGGAAACGAAATGATAAGGAACTTCATTCTTCTCAAGGAAATTTTTTCAACTATGACTGCAGATTATGAGCAATTTGATTTCTCATACTGTATAATGAAGATTGAAATCTGCAAGAACTGTTACTTTCCTTTCGCAGATTTAAAGCTTTGAAATGTAAGGCCATGACAGAAATTTGAAAAAGGAACTTGTATTTTTGTCAACACAAATCCAATGTTGATTTTTCATAAACTAGACTATGGAGATATGTACAGCAAAAAACCCATTTTTGATAGAGAAATATATAAAAAAACCCTAGACGTGACTAAAGAAAATAAAAACGTTTGCAAAAAAGAAGCAATAACAAACACAAAAATGAAAAAAATGATCAAATAAAACTCTAGATGCGATGGTAAATGAAAAGAAATGCTAAAACGTTTCATATTGAATCACGTTTTTATAAAAAATGGAAATGAAAGCACTGTTTTCTACAAAAAATGACCATCAAGAATAAAAATACAGAGTCGTGAATACCTGGCTTCTGCAAAAAAAACGTGAAAGAAGACTTGCTCTTCGAAGTTAAATGTGAGTCAAAGACTTGCGCATGAAGAATGACTTGTATCAAAACGTTTTGCAGAGTAATAATGAGGCGGATTGAAGATGTTTAAAGGCTCGTGAACTGGGCGTTTCATATCAATGCGGTGATGAAGACTTAGAGTCCTCACACGGCAATCTCTGCAACTCATAGTTGCAAGCGGGAGGCTCGGTTAGTGTTTGGCGCGCTTCTTCATATGTTGCAACAATAAAATGAAGGCCTGATAACTTTCGAAAATCAAAGACTATGCATTGTTTTGGTATTTTGCAACATGTAATGATAATAAAAAGGTCCGATGACTTTAGAAGCTCTCGGGCTTTTTAATATTACAAACATTTCATTTAACATATTACAAAACATGCAAAGGCGTGAGTAAGGTCCGACCTTTCAATAATATTTCGGGAGTTTTATAAGTGTGTGTTACTTCATGTGTTACATGTAATAAAACATGTAATTCCTCTTAAAAATCCTGAAAACTTCAAAACATGACCTCCTTTATTTTAAAAAAAAACCTACGTTTAGCTAAGAAACATTAAAATATATACAATATTATATAAAACCTCTATTAAAGATTTTCATTTTAATATTTTGAGATTTTAAATAATATTTAAATGTTTAGAATTTTAATAATATACTATCAATATATTATTAAAATTGAATAACAATAAAAATAAATAAAATAAAGTAAAAACTAAAATCTAAGAAAAACATTAAATTTTAATGACTTAAAACTTCTAAATAAATAAATAAATTTATTTAATTAAAGTACTTAGAGTTTTAAAGCTGAATTAATTCAATCGAAAACATGATTAAATTTTTGTATAGTTGACATAAATTTTATTAAAACAAAATTTACAACAACAGATTAATGAAAGCTTTGGTGTCCTCTGATCTATCTCTTTTTTTGCTAATTACATTTCTTGTATAATGTCCATGCGTCAGTAAACTAGTCTACCCCAGCGGGTAAACATTTGGCGCCGTTGCCTTTCGGATCTGGACGAAGGCAAATGAAGTATTGTCCATAAATGGGAATACCAATTGATGATAATAGGCGAATAGACAAGAATGGCGGACACAAACTCTTTGAAGGGGAAGACCGCCTGACGATCGACTTCTGAGTCACACTCAGTGCGACCATTGAAACTTTTGTACGGAGAGAGGCGACACGGACCACCGTACAAGAAGACGTTGTGTGGGATGCACTTAACGTGAGCCCGGCTACTAACTGTCTTCTACATCAACTTCCTAGGCTTCTAGCGCAGGCGACATTCACATAGCGACTCCGCCAGGAAGAGATTGCTCAAGAGGAATGACGATAGGAAATCCTTCGGGAGTACCATGAACAGGAAAACAAAAGACTTCAGGAGGAACGTGATGGGAAATGCCGTCGGGAATAGTCATGTCTGAAGGTGACGGAAGGAAGGACATTGTAAAAATAAGAATGACAAGATCATTCCATGAAGAGATTGTAATAAAACATGAATAAATAAAAGTGTCCTTTTGTTTTTTTGAAATTATGTGTTGATTATTGGTGTGAGGAAAAGCATTTATGCCCAACCAATTGAATAAGAATAGGAATTTAAAGAAAGAACCCGAGGGAGAACAAGTTTTTTGAAAAGCAATACTCGAAAAACAACAAGCCGAGCGAAGGGAGAGGTTTAGGAGACATGCCGATAGACTACCGGAGGGAGTAAGTGAAGGCAACGGTCTAGAGGAACCTAACCAGGAGGACGGCGGAAGTGACAACGAGGACCTGGTAGAGGAAACAACGAACTTGTTCGGGACCTTAACTTTAACACCAAGGACAGAAGCCCGGAGGAAGGAAGAAGAGGAAGCCGAACGAAGGGAGAACACTGGTGCAGTTGCCGCTGAAAGTGTCGAAGTCACAGAAAGGCACACGGATTACACCACTCCGAGTAGTTCGGGAACATCGGCTAACCCCGAAAACAATTTTGGAGGACTGACGCCGGTAGGACCACCCCAACTTGTCATACAACCAGTACAACAAACACTTTCGGCGACCTAGGCGACCCAACCGACAGCACAATAGGCGGTACATACCACCGTCCCACCCCTAAGGGTGAATATGACGGCTAACAAGGAGAAGTTACCCAAGTTCCATGGCGATGGAAAAGAAGACCCTGTTTGACATTGCCACACATGTGAGACAATTTGGTCCGTGAATGGAGTTGCGGACGAGGCGGAATGGATGAATCGGTTTCCGGCAACCCTCCCAGGGGTAGCAATCGATTGGTACTCTGACTTACACAAAAGTGGAGTGACCACCTTGGACAATTTGAAGAAGGCATTCGAAAAAGAGTTTAGGCTCCTGCGAGACGACAATGAAATCGTCTCTGAGATATATGGAACCAAGCAAGGGAAAAAAGAGACTGTGCGGACCTACGACAGTCGACTAAAAGAACTTGTGGGAAAGATGGAGAGTCAGCTATCCGACAGCTTGAAGAAGCGATGGTTCGTCGAAGGGTTGAAATCAAACCTCCGGAGGAAGATGAAGATAGTTCCTCCCACTTCGTACGTCAACGCATACAACCGGGCGATGGACCTGGAGAGTGGACAAAAGACGTCGAAGAAGAAGAAAAACCAGTCCTTTTTGGAGGACGACGACACTTCAGGGGATGATAGCGGCAGTGATGAAGAAACAAAGAAAAAAGTCACCGCACTACAAAAAGATATGGAAAGGATGATTAAAGAATTCAAAACTATGAAGGGAAGCACCAGTCGGAATGAAGGAGACTTGTGGTGCATCGACTGCAAGGAGGCCGGCCACATGAAGGGCGTATGCCCAAAGAAAATGTTCTGCGATATTTGCCAGATGGCGGGCCATTCCACAAAGGAATGTCTGTTCAACATGAAGACACGGGGCCATCAGTAGGTCACGTTGACACAAGAAGCGTTAGCCTCAACAGCACCCGGGAACACACAGAACACAACATCATCGGGCGGCTACAGGAATAACCGTCGTGGAGGAAGGGGGAACGACAATAATAATAATGATGGAGGTAGGAGCCGCATCCAGTACGATGCTAGCGGAAGGCCAATGATTCAATGCCGGACATGCAACTAGTGGCGGCATTTTGCGAGGGAATGTCCGAAGGGGGAAAAGCCACAATTCCTTTGCAAATGGTGCGGGCCCGGAGACCACGACGACACAAAATGCCCAAAACCCAACGTAAACTTCCTGAATATTGAAGGCAATGAAGGGGAGGTGTTGGCAATTACCCGGGAGCAAGCAAAGAAGGCCACCTACCCACATCCGAAAACTGAGAAGAAAAGAGTATGGGAGGCCAAAGAAGACATCGAGAGAGAAATGATGGCCGAACGGAAAGAAACACACGATGCCGCAGGAACCTCCGAAGGAGGTCATGCCGAACATAAAATACTAAGGCAAATAATACAGACAAAAATCCCAATACAATTGGGAGACCTCCTTGCAGCCATGCTACAATTAAGAATGGCCCTGCTTAACATGGTACCATCTCCTAACGTGCGGAAGGCGATCGAGACGAAGGCAAACTCCCTCGGGAAGGGAAAGTCTATTCAGGACCCCATGTTGGCACTCAACACCGGAAGGCATCCTGGAGTAGTGGAGATGGGAATTCTCGGCACAATACTTACCGACACTATCATCGATGGAGGATCGGGTGCCAATGTCCTACCCAAAGAGACATGGAGGAAACTCAAGTGACCAACATTGTGGCCGCCAACCTTCCAACTGGTAGGAGCAGACCAGCATGGGATCAAACCCATAGGTACATTAATGGCACAAAGGGTGATGATTGGCACTCAACCGTTCGTGATGGACTTTATCGTCATTCCAGTGAAAAAGAAGGGATACGACGCTCTCCTAGGGAGAAGATGGCTTGTGCAAGCAAAAGCTAAGCATGACTGGAAACGGAACGTAATTTCCATGGAAAGAGATGGTTGGAAATTTACAATTGATTTGAGAAATCAATTGGTTAGTGAAGACCTAGCATCTTCGTCAGGATTAGACACCGAGGACGAGGTCGATGAAGGGAGACAAGAGCCGAACAAGGAAGGTGTACTAGAAATAGATGGATACTTCGACGACATGGATTCATTAAATGGGCTCTTCCATTGGCAGATGGAAGATCATGAATTGAGGCACTGCAATATGTTGGAGATAGATGAGGGAGAGGACAAGCCTACCTTTCCGCCACAGTACAGAGAGTATAAAGAGGGAGAGCTTCGAATTTGGGAAACCCCCGCACACCAATTTGACAAAGAGAAACCCATCACGTATGAAGAGCCGTCAGTGAAGACCGTGAATTTGGGAGATGGGACCAACCCAAAAAATATTTTTATAGGGGATGACTAGAACCCTGTTTTGAAGGCTGCCGCGTTTAAAATCTTCACAGAATACAAAGACGTATTCGCCTGGACCTATAAAGACTATAAGGGGGTACTGTCGGAATTGTGTTCACCAAATTCCACTGGTAGAAGGAGCTATACCCGTATGGAAACGTCCATACAGAATGAATAAGAATTATGCAGCCCATGTCAACGAAGAAATCGAAAGGATGCTTGAGGAAGGCATCATATTTCGGGTGTAGATGAGGGAGTGGGTGTCACCGTTCGTGATCTCGCTGAAAAAGGACACCAACCAAATAAGAATATGTGTGGACTTTAGGTGTTTAAACGCAGTTACAATCAAAGATCCCTTCCCAATCCCCTTTACGGATACTATCTTGGAGGAGGTCGCCGGTCATGAAATTTACTCCTTCATGGATGGATTCTCAGGATACAATCAGATATCCATCGCCGAAGAAGACAAGTTGAAGACAGCGTTCATAGTAGAGGATGGCCTATATGCTTATAACAGGATGCCATTCGGGCTCTGCAATGCCTCGATGACATTTCAAAGAATAATCCTGCATATATTTGACAAAATGTCCGTAGGCAACTTCAAAGCCTTTCTGGACGATTGGTCTATCTTTAGTACTGAAGGTACTCACTTGGTCGCCCTCCGGGAATGCATGGAAAGATGCAGATGGGCACGGCTGGCGCTTAACCCCAAGAAATGCTGGTTCATGGTACCACAGGGGAAACTACTTGGTACGTCAAGATAATCACATGGTACGTCATACCCGTTTAGCTCACTAGCGATAGAGGAGGGCATTTTGTTAACCATGTGATACGGTTGCTCACCATGGAATTCAAAAATTTTCACTCACTTTCGAGCCCCTACTACCGGAGGGCAAACGGGCTGGCCGAAGCCACCAACAAGATACTCGTGTTGGTGATTTACAAGTCTTGCGGAGTAGAAGGCGAAGACTGGGAAGAGCGACTTCCATCAGTACTATTGGGCATACCGTACGGCATATAAAGTCACCATGGGACACACTCCATTCCAATTGATGTACGGACAAGAGGCTGTCGTCTTGATAGAATTTATGCTGCCCAGTTTCCGAATAGCACTCAACAACAAACTGGGTGACATGGAGAGCCTCCGGGAACGGTTGCATGCCCTTAACAAACTCGACGAACGACGGATGTTGGCACAGTGGGCAACGGACGTGGCCCAACAGCGTCGGAAGCATTGGCACGACAAGCACCTCCGCCGCACCCGATTCTCCCCGGGGCAACTCGTACTGAAGTATAATGGGCAGAACGAGATCAAACCCGACAAGTTCAAGGTGAAATGGTTAGGCCTGTACCAAGTTTGGGAAGTCAATGCCAACGGGGCAATTAAGTTGTCCACATTAGATGGGCAACCCATAGTCGACCCTGTCAACGACTCGAAGTTGAAGCTGTACCATGATCGCCGGGCCCACCGCGTGCTGTCGGGTGACCATCAGGCAAACATCTAAAAAAATGAAATAAAAAAATTAATAAAATAAAAATCCGTACGGTGGGCACCATCGAACGGTGGAACACCCAACGGTGGACCACCCGACGGTGGAACCACTGAACGGTGGGAACCACCCGATGGTGGAACCACTGAACGTTGGACCTCCACTGTCGTCTTCATAAAGGAGAACATGTGGAGAAGGGAATTACCGCGAAGGAAAAGACACCTCGGGGAGAAGGGAAATACATCGCGGGGAGAAAGGAAATAACCACCGCACGACACACGATAGATACATAGCGCACGGAGGGAAGGAAACACATGGGCAAAGGCAAATATACCGTATGGAGGGAAGGAAAATAGGAAGCATGGTTAGGCCTACAGCCGCGCGACGGAAGCAAGAAAGGGGTTGCGGGAAGAAATAAAAAGCTGTAGAGAAGAGACTGATTGATACATAGCCGCGTGGAGGTGGGCAAATCTACCAAGACTTGCTGTGGACAACGAAGGAACCGTACGGTAGTGGCTAGAGCAATTTTTTTTCACTATAACGGTTTCTTGAATTACAAAACGGTTAAGATGCATTCAGCCGTGAAGAGGAGTCATTGGAAGAATCAACTGTAGGCAGGGAGTTCAAGAAATACAGCCATGGACAAGAAGGCTACCATCCTGCCTTCTGGAGTAAAGGTTGCAGGGCACAAACGGACAACTGCGAGCAGCACGAAGAAGCTCTAGTCTGCTTAGCAGGAGGAAAAGAAGCCGTTACCTACTAGACTGTAGCATTTGAAGGCCTTAATGGACTTGAATGTAGGAAATGGTGGTAGGAAACCCCAGTGGACGACGAAGTGAAGAAATTCCTACGGTAGGCTGGTGGCCATTGGGCTATCCAAATGCCCCTGTTTCCTGTGCGCAACCTTGAGAACACTTTGAGGGTAATGATTCAGAGTTTCGATAAGCAGACGAGGAAGAGTACGTTTGTGTATCGGAACCACCGGCTCACAATCTTGTGTGGCACTAAGGACTTCACACGCGTCTTTGGCATTCCAGGACTCAACGGGTGGAAGGTGGACACCGCAAAGCAGAAAATGCTAGCAGAGAGGAACGAATCTTGGATAAAGCGTGTCTGTCATCCTCTCACTCCAGCAGAGTTGGAGACTGTGATAAAAGTGATGAAAGCGAGAGGCCTCAGGAAGGAGTTCGTAGCAGAGGGTGCCTGGCGTTGCATTCTCGACATCATCAAGAGCAGGTTGACGGGCTCGAGTCACGCCTCTGATATTGCCCTCGCACAGATTGTTTACATGCAGGGACTGATGAATGGCGTAATATATGATTGGCCTTTGGTGTTGGCAGACAAAATGTTGGAGTTTATGACATTACAGCATCAAACTTTTTACATGCCCCATTACGCCATCGGTTTGTTTCTGGAGGCCAGATTCCCGCGGACGAGTTGGAACTCAAGCCACAGGGAAAGCTCACAACGGGAGTCCCTCCTGTGTTTTACTGGCTCTATTTGGATACTGGAGGTACAACCGGTGGACATAAGCGACGTCGGCAAATAGTTGTAGAGTTCGACCCCAACGATATTGATAGTGGTCACGAAGCCACTCCAGAGCCTTTCGACACAGACTCGGAGGAGGATAGTGATATGGAGGAGGCAGTACGTATGGAGGCAGGGGAGTCCACCGAGGCAGCCCCAGTGGTCCAGTTTACCGTACCGGTATTGTCTACCTCGGCCCACTTGACTTCCACACGGGTGGTGAGGCCCACAGTTCCTGTAGTCGAGCTTCCACCTGAGGAAGAAACCACAGACATTCCAGCCGAGGGAGATCCTGAACCTCCGATGGAGGTAGCAGTAGCAGTTGCAACGGAGGAAGTACTCAGAGGCACCTAGGATATTGGCAAGGGTCAGGTTCAGATGGAGGTGGTAGGATCGAATGCCGCAGTGATAGTAGACGCGACACTTTTGCAAGATTCCTCCTCACCGACTGATGACCCTGCGTGGGTTGGAGCCATGCGTTCTTGGATCAGCCGACGGTTTCAGTTGGTTCCTACTCCACCACCACCAGTAGTCCTTTCTCCTTGACGGGAGGACCCGCTAGAGATTATTGGTATAGACTTTGCGGATGTCACAGTGGCCACGGATATTCCCTCTTTATTTGAGGAAGATGGGGTTGTGGAGACATTCTCTCCGATGGTAGTTCAGCCGACAACAGGGGGTGGTGTAGCAAGGGAGGCACCTTGTGGATTCGAGTTGGCTCGCCCGACAGCCCTTACCCGATTTGGGCCGTTGGAGGGAGAAGACGTGGAGGCCTATTTGACAGACATGGTCACTCAAGGACGTCGGTTGGTGGCTGTAGCAGAGTCCCAGGCTGTGGCGACTGTGGTTCAGGATTTGAGGCGTCTTCTAGCCTTTGCTCGGGTAGGCTGTGGTGCAGTATTTGCCGCGTGTTTTGAGCAGGGGTTGTGGCTTGGTGAAGAGACTGCCGAGATGTTGGCTGCATGGGTTGTTCCTACGCCAGTAGTGGAGAGTGAGTTAGCATCTCTTGTTCGAGAGCTTGAGTAGATGATTTGGGATGGGTACTATGCGTTGAGGCGATCTGAGTATGTCTCGTCAGACCGTGAGACTGCATTGGTGGCCGCATAGAGAGCTCAGGAGGAGCTCGACACCAAGCTAGAGGCAGTGGAGGGAGACTTACTCCAACGTACCTAGGAGTTGGTGGCTGAACAAGCAGCTTGGGTTGCTCTAGAAGAGAGACTGGCTAGGGAGACCGTGGCTTGGGAGCAATGGTTGGTAGCGGCACAGGCGGAGAATGAGGCCAAGGAGAAGGAACTTTTGGAGGTTGCCTTGATGCTTAAGTCCGCCTTGGAGTTGCAGATGATAGCTGAAGCGAACTTGCAGACCAGAACTACACAGGTGTATGAGCTCCGGGCTCAGTTGGGGTCATCCAGTGCACCAGCTCCTCCAGTGGAGCAACACGCTTCCTCATCAGGGACGCTTCCTCTCCCTCACTCTACTTCTCAGTCATAGTTTTTGTCTATGGTGGTTAGTCATTCCTATTTTGTTGTTCTGTCCCAGACATTTTGTTGTCGTTAGGAGACGACTTTTCTTTAGGGGGGGATGATGTTAGCCATAAAGTTTATGTTGCCGTCTGGTGTTAGTTGCCGACAGGTGTTAGTTATGTTGCCGACGGTTGGGAACAGGTGACGACGTTTGGTTGCACCCCTTCGGATTGTATATAAACTTTGTACTTGCTCTTTGAAGCATCACGATTATTTTAACCATTGTGAATGATTAATGAAAGCTTTGGTGTCGTCTGATCTATCTCTATTTCTGCTAATTACATTTCCTTTATAATGTCCATGCGTCAGTAAACTAGTCTACCCCAGCGGGTAAACAGATGTTTGATGTGCATTGTTATCTATGATGACTTCAACTGTATTCACTTCATCTGCCTCCTGATATCGTGTTTTTTTGCCTCCTGATATTTTCTTTAAGCCTCCAGAGTTTGTACACCTCGTTTTATTAATTCTAGCATTTTACCCTTTTTCAAAAATAAAAATAAAATCATATAACGTACTCCAGATTTGTCACAATTTATTATCTTCAAATTAACTGTACAACAAGAGATCCAATTGCTCTCCCAAATTATCCATAATTGATTGCGACTCCTCCACAAACAGCAACCTTTACAAAATGTGCAATAATATCTTTTGCTTTGGTAGTTGTTTATGGTATAAAAAGATGGTTCTTCCATTTTTGAAATTAAAAAATAGTGAGCTCAGATAAAAGTATAGTGCATCACAAAAGATGATGAAGGTAGGATAAGCTTTGAAATTTTCATTCTAGGCAAGTCTTTTGCATGCCAGTGTTTGTTTAGGATTTTTTGAACGATTAAAAGATGCATTCTGTATGTTACATGTGTGTGCACCTTGATTTTCAACAACCATTTGAAACTGAGATGGATGCCTCTCAATTTGCAGTGTAGATCAAATTTTTCTCTTGCAGAAAGGACACAAAAACTTACCATTCAAACTTTTTTTCTCAAGTACATATAAATTGGATGTTTATTTATTTTTGATCAATAAAGGGACAGAGCCGAGATAAGTTTATTATTAAATATGACTAAGTGAATTTACAGAGAATGCAAAAAGAAATAGGGCATTGATAAAACCATTTTCCCCTTTCAAAAAGCAGGGCACTAACAGCCCAGAGGAAAGTTCCAGTTAACTCAGTATCAGCATCCGAAACCATTCATAATTCACTATAAGGATTCAGTAAAATTACTAGCAAAATATGTACTGATCTACAAATACCTGTTTTTCTGTTCATAGAGAATTAACATCAACAACATATACATTATCCTAATAATGGCTTTAAGACCATTAAACAAAATTATTCAAAATACCAACTTTCAAAACCAAACAGAGGGAATCAGAAGCTACTCATGCCCTTGAAGAATGGCCTGCCTCCATGTCCATCACTGCTAGGGGTCTTGCCTCCTCATGTGAACCTTGTGCTGCTCCAATAGACAATGAGGTACCTGCTTCAGCATGGAATCCTTGGTTAACTCAACTAATTGAGGATATAGATTTCATCCTCCTGCTAGTTTCTTCATGTTCTTCATCTCCCTCTTCCTTTGTCTCAGAGGAGCTATCACTTCCCAAACCCTTGAGCTTCTCATTGTGCTTATATTCCAACACCCAGTCCTCTATTCAAATCAGCCCATCATCAATTACCTTACCTAACACCTTAGTAATGCCCATCACTTTTTAAAGGAAATTCAAACTTCTCCGAATGACAATCCATCTTAATACCTGGTCTTCATACTCCCGGCCAGTGAGTGTGATATCTTCAGGTTGACCCTCCATATCCCATCCAACCCGAACTGACAAAGAGATTGGAAAACCCTTCTCCCGCCTTCATGGCCAAAGCAACTTGAGATGGGTAAGGAATAGTTAAGTTACCGTCTATGTTGATGATGACATTATGCAAATCTCCCAGAAATTTCTTGTTAAATAGTCTTTTGCAGAGTTCCTCCGTGACCGCCTTCTTCTCACCCACCACCAAAATGGATGCTAAAAGTCCGGCCAGTATATCTGTGTCCACCATGTGTCTATGATCTGTATGGATGAAATTCTGCCCTAGAATCCTCCTGATAGCATGGACAATTAGATTGTGGTGATACTTAATGGTTTCCTTAATCTGCCTGTCAGTAATTGTGCCCACAAAAGCTGTCTGTCTATTAGCTGAGAGAAGTTTGATAGGAGAGTCCATTTTTGGCGATGTTCCCCCTCGACCAGATGAAGAGAAATTCCAAGAGAGATACCAGAAGATAATAATGGTGATTGTTGAAATGCCACAACCTTGTTTTGTTTTTCGAAAATCTGCTTGTTGGTTGCAAGAGAAGCCATCCATAAATTGGATATAAATGTTGCTTGTAATTATAAATGTCCCTCTGATCTAAGCACTATAAAACCATTATTATATCTAATTTTAATATGTTTTAACAATACTGATACAACACAAAATCATATTGCTGCCAAAAGCTATTAGTCCCCATACTTACACACCTCATGCCAAAGATTTTATATTTACTTGCCACCTCATCTCCTTAATTGATTTGATTGACCTGGAGTTGTCCAACTTGCCATGGCACCACATTCAAATTTTGCCTAATCAATAACTCATCCACCACCTTCATAATGCGATTAACATCGACTAGCTCCTATTGACCTGATGTGGTTAACATCGATTTGCTCCTCTTGACAAGAGATGTAACGTTCCATTTTTAGTGCATGGTTAGTCCTTTTTAGTCAAAACATAACATTTAATTAACTGTCTAAACCATAACATATAGGCTTGAAGACTTGACATTTTTTTTAATATTAAGGCTTAAGCATCAAGAGTAAACATTATACAAAATACCTATGACTGTCACAGTATCTCGGTCAAAGCATATATACAAAAAGGAACAACGCTGTCCGCAGGTTATAGGTAATCTGTAATGCTACAGCTACATAGAGTAATACAAAAGTATCAAAAAGAGGAGAGTAATATGATGCTGATTGCATAGTATGGATTTCTGTATACTGGTTGTCAATCCAGGCTACCCAACCTTGGGTGCCTTCCTTCCAGAATAAGTTTTTCCCCACTAGTTGGGGTCCAGGTAAGGGTGCTGAAATAAATCTCTAGTTGCCTCCAATGCTGTCCTCATGTCCTGCTGTTCCCTCTCTCTCTTGTCTTTGAGTCTCTGTGCATTGAGCTCACGAACAAAGGACTTTAATCCAGCAACAAATGGCGATTTGTTTGCAGCACTCTCCACCCATGTAAGTCCATGTGAGATCTCCCAATTGAAGACCATCACTGTTCCATCTTGCAAGAGTTTTTCAAACCTTTTCCTAGCTAGCCGCATGGTTACAATTACTTGCACATTAGTGTTATGATATATGAGTCTCTTTTGAGACCCAGTAAGTGCTCTAATCCTGCTCCCAAACAAATTATCATTCCTAAAAATCCTGATTTGCCGAAGTATTCAAGTCAAAAAGTAAGCCAAAACAAGTTATAATCCTTCCTTAAGCTAGAGATGCAGCCATGTATAATCTCAATAGTCTCAAAATGTTTACAAGAGCCATCAAAATTTATGCCAAACATGTTCCAAATTTCAGATGCAACATGACATTCAAAGAAAATATGTTTTATGGTTTCAGGTACTTTGCACAGTCATTGATATCACCATTGGAGTTTCTGAGGGGTAGTTTTTGCAATATTAAAAGCCACTTGAATCATTTCTTTTTAGGTTTGGCTGGGCATCCCCATAAGGACTAGAAAATTGAGTGCCACACATCATTAGGAGAGCAAGGGAACCAACTGATATGGATACTTGAGAGGATAGAGTTATCATCAGTCAAAAACTTCTAGATTTGCTTGGATTTCACGTTAAACAGCAGAGTACCATCAGGCCATCTATAGGACTCATATCTCGTAGGGTCAACAAGGTTTGGGGAAGGCGAGGGGGGCATAGGCTTCCCTAAGCACAGAGAAGGTTCTCCATTGAGACTGACGGAGGTCATATTGCTGGCTCAAATCAGACCAAATTTTCAAGCTTCCGTTCTCAATGATATCCCCTAGGCATTGGATGCCTTTGCCATTCCAAGTCCTGCCGGAACAACCCTGTAGAAGTGCAAGTGTTTTGCCTTTGTATGATAAATTCCACCATATAGATCTTTTTTGACAGATGCTTCTGCCATTGTTGACAAGGCCATTATGGGAGATCACCTTTCTAACTTCCTCCCAGCTTTATATTTTGACCCGAAAACATTAGAACCACCCGGGCTGATTGAGAAGTGCCTTGCTAGTAGGTCACTTGTAATCTTTCCCATGAGCTATCTTTTTTGGGCACTGCCATAGCAATATTGTTCCTGACCAACACCTTCCATGGCTTCTCACCCTTTAGAGACTTGAAAATCCTGCAGCTAGAGCCATGCCTTGGAGCCTTAGATCCTTGAATCCTAGACCTCCTTTGTCTTTATTCTTTGTTCACCATTCCCATTTTAATGAGTGTGATTTCTTATTACCTTTTCCATCAGACCATAGGAAGTTTCTAATCTGTTTCTAAACATCATTATACTGGTAGTTGCTAAAGAGCCAGACAGAAGTATAGTATAGGTTATAGGAGGATAAGATTCTCTGTCAGACTCGCACTCTGCTGGCTAAAGAGAGGTATTGTGTGTTCCATTTACCCAGCTTCCTGTCAATTTTTTCTTTTACCCATCCCCACATCTCCTTGAGACATGGACTAATTGCAAATAGCTTCCCCAAGTACCTCACTTGGTGACTAGGGCCTCCCCATTGAATATTGAATTTACTAAACCAGCTCTGTGGATGGGTCTCCCAACCAAGCATGACAGATTTAGATAGAGAAATTTTGCTCCCAGAAGCTTCACAAAAAAGATTCAATTTCATGAAGAGGGAGTCTAGGTTACCCTCATCTAATTCTAACAGCACCAAAATATCATCTGCAAACTGTATATTGGATAGGTCCTCTCCATTTGGCAGGGTAATGCCTTGGATTCTTGGAGAAATAGAGTCATCTTTGTATAGATAGAAGAGGGCATCAGCCACAATCACAAACAAGGCTGGAGCAAGTGGGCAGCCTTGCCTTCTAGACCTTGTCAGGAAGAAGCTTTCAGATTTGTGGCCATTTATTTCTACACAAACATTTGCATCAACCGTCAAGGTTTTGACCATCTTGCAGAAGTGTTGAGGAAAGCCAAGATTACTCAGCATTTCTAAGATAAAGTTACATTCTACCCAATCATAGGCTTTCTCATTTAGTCTAGCGGCAACATAGCAGACTTCTGACCAGAAAATTTAGTCCAATTCAACGCTTCCCAACATGTTAGGAGATTCTCCAGGATATACCTCCCTTTAATGAAACCTGTTTGAGTTGTGTTCACCACCTTTGGGAGGATATTTTCTAGTCTAGTGGCTAAATTCTTTGTCAAAATTTTGTAGGGTACATTCAGTAAGGTAATGGGCCTCCAGTTCTTAATCAATGTTTTGTCTCCTTTTGGAATTAGCTTCACCACCCCTTTATTGATCTTGGGTCTTAGGGAGCCTTGATTGATAGCTTCATTGTAAGCCTGTAGCATGTCCTCACATATCTGCTCCGAATTAGCTTTATAGAATTCTATGGGTAGCCCATCTGGTCCAGCCTTCTCTTTTTTAAGGATTTGAATAACCCTCTTGATTTCATCCAATGTGATGCACCCTTCCAACATGGCTTGGTCATCTTCATCTAATCTATTTGGGATCAAGTTTTTGAGAGTATCCCTAGCCACTTGACCCCTCTTAGGATTATCCTCAGTAGTGAAGAGCTTCTTATAAAATGAACTGAAGGTAGTGATTATGTCTTCCTCACTGTTAAAACATTTCCCTTCATCCCATATAATATTGATTTTCTCTCACTTCTTTCTGCTTTAATAGTTGGAAGAAAAACTTGGAACCCTGATTGCCCTTTAGGGCCTAATTTAACCTTGATCCAACTCTTGCCCCTTGAATCTTTTAGTTTTGTATTTTTCGTCAAGGTATCCTTACTATGCATAAAAGAATCATTAATGGCAAGGTTCATTGGATCTTGTTCAAGAAGGTTTTCAGTTTCAATAAGCTTATCATTTAGACCTGCTTCTACTTTTCTGCAGTCCTTAGCCTTCATTCCTATTGTTTGGTAAAGGTTTCTCTGAGTCTCAGTGTTTTGGGTCCATTGGTCTAGTGCTGCTTTGGGAGAGTGATTCCATTTGTTCAACCGTCTGATTGCAAAGATTGCATGCTTGACATCCTCATCCTCCACTAAAGAGGTGTTTAGTGCAAAATTTTCTTGTTTGGGTTTGATGAATCTCCCCACCTTATCATAGTTTGGATAGGGTGATGGTCAGACAAAGTGGAGGGGAGCACTCTGGTGCGAATGCCATCACCATCCCTCTCCACACTGAACATATCTTTATTGAAGTAAAATCTGTCCAGTCTGCTATAAATCCTACTAGACCCTTTTGATAATTGCACCATGTATACCAAATAGGCAAATACCTTTGTAATCCTCCTTTCTGCCTTCATGGGGTCTACCAGCTTCAACCTGCTCTTCAATCTATTCCAGTAAAATTTTTCATTACCCTTCCACTCTAATTCGCCCCCTTTAGTCTTGTCCTGTGGGTTTCCAATCATATTAAGGTCACCACCTACTATCCATGGGATACCCTTCAACTGAAACATCCATTGACATAAAGCAGTTCTGTCTCTATAATTATTTGTGGCATACAGAGAGCAGATTCCAAATGTGAAGTTTTCTATTTCTGTTACAAGGGGATGAACCTTGGTCAACAACATGCTTCCCCCATTGATTGCTTAGAAGGATTGCAGTGCCCCCCTTCCCCCTCTCATGTTAGCAGAGATATAGAGTGCATCTCTCCAGATACACTTAAGACAATTGTCCAAATAAATCTAACTTCTTTGACCTCTTGAACAAAGAGGACATTGACTTTTTTCTGCTTTTAAAAAAATCTTTTCACAAAGTATTTAATGTCAGGAGGCTCAAGCCCTTTGACGTTCCAAGAAATAGATTTGAGTTCCATAGGTGGTTTAGTTTGAAGTGTCCATGGGTGCCCTAAATGTTTTATAACAATTGGGCAACTTATCTTTTCTTAACTTTTTCTTGTAGCAAGGGGCTGAGGTCTTGTTAGGTCTCCCTCTTCTTCTTTTTAGAACTGTTGTGCTGCCTTGCTTGATTTCAACCATATCATCTTCTGTTTCTTTTATTCTTTTGCTGCGCTTCTTAGTTTTTTTCTCATCCACCTTGTCAAGAGGGGGGTGCATTCTATCTTATCATGGTTCTCAATAAGAGGTGTTACCTAGAAATGGCACAATGACCAATTCCTTTGAGCTATTATTCACTTCTAGTTTATTGATGGGGGCAACATCCTCTTCCGCCATTGGGGGGTTACCTTGAGACTCTTTTCCTTTAATCCCATTGTTAGGCATAGAGTCAGGGAGCTTGAATATAGAGGTACTGGCTTTGTAGGGCACTAAGGGGAGGGCAAATTGGGCTCCCTCTATTGGGCTGATAGGGTCAACAGGATTCTTACTTTCTATATCATCATAATTTAGTTTAATTGCTTCTAGGGCTCATCCTTGTGAATTGACAAGGTCTTACTTTGATAGTCTGTAAATACATCCTATTTCCCAGTAGGAGAGCCCCCACCCCCCTTCCCTAAGCATCCTATAATGTCAATACCTTTACCTTCAATGTCCTCAACTCTACATCTAACAAAAGAATCTTCCTATTTTTTATTGACAACATCATTTGCTTTATGCACATGATTATTACATACATCAAAAATATCCTTTGAAATTCATGACAAATTTTACTTCCTATTCTCAACTTGAGCCCTAATCTTATCCAGTGCAAGCTGTTTGGCATTCTTGACTTTCTTTAGAGACTTGGGTTGGGAGTGGGGATTGCACTCAAAGGGGAGGGGGAATTGAGGTTGAGGGGAAATTGACAAAGTAGGGATTTGATTGAGAGTGAGAGGGGTAGAGGCGGCATGGACATAGGTAGCTGCTCTATGGACAATTTGTTGTGGACCAAACAAATTAGGATCGAGGGGCACAAGATCTTTAGGTTCAAAAGACAAACAAAAAGGATTTGGGGTCCACGGGCGTGGGGTGAGCAATTGAATCACCATGGTGTGGTTGTTTTACATTTGGATGGGGGGACAAGTTTTAGGCCCTAAAAGACAATTTTTTTTGATATCTTCGGATTTTCGATAGGCTACCAAGAACATTGATGAGGCAGCTTAGGGTTTCGTTGTTCAATGGGATATCGAGGGTCTTTGGAATTTCAACTCCAGGGTTAACGAAGATGAGAACATGAGCATCCATATGAGGGAGTAATGTTGGTGATGAATCAATACAAGAGACACAACCCACTGGTTCAAGGGCTCTAGGGAGAATGTTCCACAAAAGGGAGTAACATTCCAGATGGTAATCCACCGAGGGTAGGCTAGGGCTAGGACTTCATTTGTCATGCTTCAAGTGTGCATGGCACTTCCCTAAAACAAGTACCAATGTTCTAGAACTGCTTTTTAACAACCCCTTTTTGTATATTAGGGCTTTTAATTTTTTTAAAAAAATAATGAAAACCCCCTTTTGAATCATACAACAAAGAAGTATATTGATAGCTGAGTTTATTTAACCAATTTTTTAGAAGCCATTCATTCAAGAATTTCGTTGCAAGAATTTTTTTAACATCTAAAGCCGCAAGGAAAATAGCTACATATTTTAACCTATCTTCCCCACTTGAAATGATCTCTAACATATTGGATTAGGAATGCCAACTAGTTTGGAAGAAGAGCCGCACTTACCTCTTCCTCCATCGTGTTGAGAAATACCTTATTGGTTTGGCGAGACAACATATTTTGCTTTCTCGGGAATTTCATATGGAGTATTGATTAAAGTAGTGTTGAAGGATTTAGAAATATTACCCAGTGGTAAGCCAGAGCCCTTATTAATTCCAATTGAATTCTCGCCCATGTCGAATAAATGTGGACAAATAGAGACCTCATAAAGGCAGAGTTATTGGTGGCTGGATGAGAGCCTTACTTCTATGCTAGAGGTGCCTTCTCCCTCGTGGTACAACCGCATCCATACCCTCGTTCTACAATATAATCAAATTGCTCATCTTTGAATAACTATGAGATAGTATTTTGTTTAGCATTTCATTGCATTGCATCCTTTGGTTGTGCAATCTCCACAATGTGTTCTCGAAGACTTGACAATTCATCTTTGATCATTATAGATTTAAATACCTTCAACCAAACCCTTTGCCATTGTGCTATTCATTCTAATTTGACGCTTTCTTCAAATCTGACACTTAGATTATGTTTCTAGTTAGAAGACTTGTGTAAAGAACCTTGGCTGACTCTTGTTTACAAACTAGCTTTTCCACAAATTAAATTGCACTTCTAAATTTCTTTCAGAACATTTATAGAAATTAATGAATTACAAATATGAATTTCAATGATACTTCTCAGATTTTTAATCTCTTGATAAATAACTACAGCCATTAATCCACCACTCAAATTGCTTACAGAGATAACAGAATTGAACAACCAACAAATTAAACTAATTACAAACATTCATTAGCAAATCTGGCACCTTAATTAAGGAAACGGCTGCATTATGCAATTCTGTAGCAGTCTCTACCACCTACTATTATTCAGGACCGAATCCCTCACGCAAAATGGATTCTTCTAATGACGCAAGGGAAAGCGAATGATGCTGGCTGACCACCAATACATGCAGGTGTCTCAAACTGAAAAACCACCTCCAGAAATCAGTCACGCAAAACTGGCTATGTACGACCAGCTTGGTATTGTACGACTGTGGCTGGGTGCCGTACGGCTTCTAATAGGCACAAAATGCAATCTTAAATCCCTGTCTAAATATTGCAACACAATTCATTGGCATTCAGACCAACTCAAAGTGCAAATTCTTGAGAATTTCTCGTTTCTCAATGAATTTCAGTTCAAACCCCCATTCCTCCAATTTTGAACTTCTCTTCCAGACCACTTTCAACTTCACCAATTTTATGAAAATGACATGAGGTAGTGAATTCGATTTCACCAAGGCATATATAAAGGCTTTAGTGAAATCTTCTTCAAGACACTTTTCATTAAAGAGCCTTCACCATCACAACATTAAATTAAAACATTAAAGTCCAAAAGTTATTAAATTAACATAACTTAATTTAATAACTTTTATTATAAATGTGATGCAACTGAGTCTCACTGACAAAATTCTTCGAACTTTTGACAATAGCACTCGAGCTCAGATTGCCCTGCCAGAAATAGCCAACTACCCAAAATAGACTTACTAAAAATAGTAAGTCCCTCAAACTGGAGATCCTTGATAAACGATCCTGCAACACTTGATGACACTGTGCAGGCGCCCTGCTAAACCAAGCTATGCCCAAAATACCACTTACTATAAATAGTAAGTCATCCAATCTGTCCCAAATGAAGAGCAAACCTGACAACCAGAACCTCTAGAATGGAATCCAACTACTGGCACTGCTAACTGACCCCCTCTGATCACCTGATTAGCTTGCGAGGGTCGCCAAACAAAGCTAATCTCAGAGACTGAAAAACGGGGACATTATAGTCCTCCCTTCCCAAGATTGCTTGTCCTCAAGCAATCAGGAAAAACATACAACATCACAGACCACCTGGATCCCAAGGATGGTCATAAGTAATGTCCCGATCCTCACCATACTCCTGTGAAGAAAAAACCAACATCAACAGTACAGACACCAACATCTGAGAAACTGCCCTCAACACCCAAATAACTGACATCACTGAAAACATCTGTAGACCAACTGTAGATGCCGATGCAGGAAACAACCCAGCGGAACTCAACCCAACTGAAACATCAACTCTGTCAAAACTTGAGTTCTTGTCTAACCAACCCTCACACCCAACTGCATTGAGAAGAAGACAATGACCAAATGTGCCTGAATCACTGTTATCATCTCTAATCTTTGATAAACTGTCTTGAGTGTGTGGATACTGCAAGCAGTCTAGCTTACAATTGCCAATTCCATCTGCAAAAGATGGTGCTAATCCATCCCATAATGGATGGTAAGAAATTGGAGCCGGTCTACACCTACGTGAAATCAAATCTTCTACCTCTGGGTCAAAAGAAAAATGATGAGCATACCCCACCGTATAATGCTGGTAGAAAGCCCCAATCTCCGTCAATGGCTCATCATTACCCAATTGGGAATCATGAGATGGCTCCAATCTCTGGCTCCAGATAACTGCAGGCTGGGTTGGATCCTGAGCAACCCTCTCAGCAAACCCAACCTCGAAATCCTTGTGGGGAAGCATGGTAGATAGAGTCTCTACAATCTTTCCCACCAACCTTCGGATAGCACAAGAACCGCAGATAAGAGTACCCTCAGACACTCTGTATGAATCCTCTCGCACATCTGCACTCTCAAGTAAATACTCCATGAATGACTCGGTGCAGTAGAAATTATACGTGGAAGCGTCAACTTGCTCCCTCGCAACCCACAGCTGATCCCTTTGAAAATGTGGCACTGCCAATTGTCCCATGCTATCAGCTATATGAGATGAAGAAATAGATTCACTTCCAGCAAAAGGAAGCAAATCAACATGCGAGCTTGACTCCACTGATACTCTTACCTCATCCATACCTACTGCATCCACATCCTGAACAGATGTGTTTGCCACATCATCATGTTGCTCATCCCCAACCGTAGAAGCAAATTCACCACCAACCACCTCAATGTGCAATTGAACTGGGTCTGGGGCTGGTGTGGGCCGAAAATGCTCCCAACTCCACGGTCACCTCCTCTAACTGAAACTGCGACTCCTGAAGAGCCCACTGAGTGCCCTCTAAAGCCTCAGAAGTCGTTGTGAGCTCCTGAGTAAGCTCACTCACCTCCTCTTCTCTATCCATCAGTGCCTCATATGTTGTACTCCCCCACTCAACTAGGTGATCTCTGTCGGCTACCATCTGTAAATAATCCTGTCTCAAAATCCTGACAGCCTCACGCAAAGAATGAATCTCTGTCAAAGAAAGGTAACCACCGCTGTGGTCATCCGTCATAGGAGCACCCCAACCATTAACAACCAACAATTGACGAGCGATATCGAAATGCTCGAGAGTAGAAGTAATATCTCTCTCACCAACTCGCAACTGGCTAGTCACATGATGACTCTACACAACGGGCCTCCTATGTACAACCTCAACTGCACTGTCCACACTATGGAAGGAAGCTGCATCCAACAAACTCTCCTCAAGATCACCGTATCTTTGTGTACTTTCATCCGAGTACACATCTACAAACTGAGTACAGACATTGGACTCGTCCTCATCTATCCCTGAGGAAGCTGCTGCTGAATCTGACTCAACACAATCTCCAGCTACCTCATCCTCTGCAACCACCTGACAATCCAGATCCTGGGATCCATCCTCACTCACTAACAACTCAGAGTCCTCCCCTAGGGTCTGATAAATCAAACATGTCTCGCTGCAGGAAGAATCATCCTCATGAGTCATCGAAGTAGTAACCCCCTCTCTAACAGTGGAAGCCCTGGTTGTAACAAACTCCTGCCACTCATATGCGTCCCCATCCTCATTCGTGAGTCCCTGTAACAAAGAATCCTGGAACCCACCACCATCGTATGACAACGCTGAGTCCACACCCAAAGTCAAATAAAAAAACCAAAAACACTGCAGCACCCATCATCATCGCTCTCAACATCAGAAATACCTGTGATGCTAGTGTCCACATCATCTAACCGCATCTCCTCAACTAACTCTGGCTACATACATGACTCAATGTCATTATGTGAATCATCTACATTGTGGCATGAATCTATGTCACCCAACTCAACTGCAACTCTCCCATCATGAGTGTCATCACTAGATAGCTCCATGCTCACATCCTCATTACAGGAAAAGACCACTGTCTCCCGTACTGATTCCATATTGTGACTGCTATCATAAACCTCAGAGCTATCAGAGCTCATACACTCCTCACAGTCATCACCCAACATCTCACAAAGGGGTGTCATCCCCAATGCGGCTCACAACATCCTCAAAAGTATCATCAGATGTATCTATATTATCTGCATCCACATCTCCTGCTAAAATCTCAACTGCTGACACCTGACTCTGCACACATGACTCAATGTCAGGCTGTGCACCAATAATGCTGGAGCATGAACCGTCATCAACTGACTCCGTTGTAATGCCTAGATCACCAACAACACCACTAGGAGACTCCATACATGCATCGGTCCCATATGAGGAAGCAACTGCCTCCTGACTGGAGCAACACTACTATAGCCGACATAAAAATCTCCAATAACAACTCCCTCCATGGAAGAGTCTGAACACTCAGTGATAACTACAACATCAATTGCTTCTGTACAATTCGAAGCGACTACTCTGGGAGTCTCAATCTGTTGATGCTCAGCGCCACTGTCAATCAATGGTACTAATACATCCACATGTTCCTGTGAAATAAATCCATCATCAGCACTGTAGATAGGACTAGCAGGTGCCATACCAAATATAGGTACATCTGCATCATGGGCACCTGTTAGAGAAAACTCAAGCTTTCTTCCCTGCAATCTCGATGTCGGCCTTCTAGAAGCAGAGACCATATACCTCGCTGCCCTGTCTACTGTCTCTAGGTCCGACAAGCTCTTTGCCAATCTCTGCCGATGAAGCCTAAGTCTTTCCATACTTTCCACTAAAGCATTTAATTCCTCTCTTTTTCCCATACTGTTATGGCGACTTCCAGAACTAGGCCTCTTGTATTTGTCCATAGCTAGAAAAAGTGGAAGTGCTGATCACTTTTAAAATAACATCAGAATATAAAAGAATCCAGACCCCATAGGATGACAGG
The DNA here is from genome assembly GCA_027943335.1 of Chamaecyparis obtusa. Taxonomy (NCBI): domain Eukaryota; kingdom Viridiplantae; phylum Streptophyta; class Pinopsida; order Cupressales; family Cupressaceae; genus Chamaecyparis; species Chamaecyparis obtusa. Next base: position 689,698 of record BSBK01009051.1, on the reverse strand, counting down.
AAAAAAGCCCTGATACCACTGTAAAGAACCTTGGCTAGCTCTTGTTTACAAACTAGCTTTTCCACAAATTAAATTGCACTTCTAAATTTCTTTCAGAACATTTATAGAAATTAATGAATTACAAATATGAATTTCAATGATACTTCTCAGATTTTTAATCTCTTGATAAATAACTACAACCATTAATCCACCACTCAAATTGCTTACAGAGATAACAGAATTGAACAACCAACAAATTAAACTAATTACAAACATTCATTAGCAAATCTAGCACCTTAATTAAGGAAATGACTGCATTATGCAATTCTGTAGCAGTCTCTACCACCCACCATTATTAAGGACTGAATCCCTCACGCAAAATGGAGTCTTCTAATGATGCCAAGGGAAAGCGAATGATTCTGGCTGACCACCAATACATGCAGGAATCTCAAACTGAAAAACCACCTCCAGAAATCAGTCACGCAAAACTGACTGTGTACTGGCTGGGTGTCGTACAGCTTCTAACAGGCACAAAATGCAATCTTAAATCCCTGTCTGAATATTGCAGCACAATTCATTGGCATTCAGACCAACTCAAAGTGCAAATTCTTGAGAATTTCTCATTTATCAATGAATTTCAGTTCAAACCCTCATTCCTCCAATTTCGAACTTCTCTTCCAGACCACTTTCAACTTCACCAATTTTATGAAAATGACATGAGGTAGTGAATTCGATTTCACCAAGGCATATATAAAGGCTTTAGTGAAATCTTCTTCAAGACACTTTTCATTAAAGAGCCTTCACCATCACAACATTAAATTAAAATATTAAAGTCTAAAAGTTATTAAATTAACATAGCTTAATTTAATAACTTTGATTATAAATGTGATGCAACTGACTCTCACTGACAAAATCCTTCGAACTTCTGACAATAGCACTCGAGCTTAGACTGCCCTGCCAGAAATAGCCAACTACCCAAATTAGACTTACTAAAAATAGTAAGTCCCTCAAACTGGAGATCCCTGATAAACGATCCTGCAACACCTGATGACACTGTGCAGGCGCCCTGCTAAACCAAGCTATGCCCAAAATACCATTTACTATAAATAGTAAGTCATCCAATCTGTCCCAAACGAAGAGCAAACCTGACAACCAGAACCTCTAGAATGGAATCCAACTATTGGCACTGCTAATTGACCCCCTCTGATCACTTGATTAGCTTGTGAGGGTCACCAAACAAAGCTAATCTTAGAGACTGAAAAACGGGGACATTACAACTTGACAATTCATCTTTGATCGTTATAGATTTAAATTCCTTCAAACCTGACCTTCTACCATTATGCTATTCAATTCTACTTTGGCATTGACAATTCATCTTTGACCATTATAGATTTAAATTCTTTCAAACTAGACCTTTTGTCATTATGCTATTCAATTCTACCTTGGCAACTTCTTCAAGCTTGACACTTAGATTACATTCAGGTCAGAAGTCACCTGTCTAATACCCTTCACATTTGCACGTAAATTCACCATTTCATTTGCCAATACATTGCTTTCTTCATAAATGTGATTAGTAATGTTATCAAAGTGCTTGAGTAGATCCTTGGCTTCACCCAACACAAAATTCAGCCTCCAGTTAGACGTGCTTCTAGTTTTGAGAGCATGATCGTAATTGCTGAACTTCCTTCTATCTCCACTCTCTTTAATCCCAAATTTATACATAAGAGTAGACCTTCTATTAAAGCTTTGAACTCTGCAATATTATTGATGTGCTCTTGCAATGGAAAAGCCAATTTTGCTATTAGATTTCCATTTGAAGAGTGGATTACACATCTTGCTCCTGAAGTACTTGAATTGCCTCTAGAGGCACCGTCAAAATTGAGTTTCAACTATCCTTTTGGTGGAGTCCAAGTACATTGATTTGTGCTAGTATTGCTTATATTTCCCCCTTTATCAATAAAGGGAGGGATCTTCAAGCTGAACCAATTACTATTAATTCTATCATTTCAATTGGTAAACTTCCTTTCTTTATTGCATGAAGAGCGAGTTTTAGTATTGACTACCTCAACTATTGCAGCTTCAATCTTATTTGTCAGAATCTTCCTTTTCATTTTCTTTCTTAAAATATTCTATGATTTCTCTACTTCCATATTTCCCATAGCATTAAATATTGAGATGTGATCCACAAGCCCCCATACAGACTTGTAGGATATAAAGTAGGCAAAGTTTGAAATAAAGCAAAAATGTCATTAGGTAGAGTTGAGAACCAACCCAACTAAGCACATAACCGTCTCCACACTTCTGAGAGTAGGGACAATTAAGAAGGATGTGATTAATTGATTCTTCATTATTTTCACATAGAGAGAATATTGATGGCCCATGAAACCCAATCTTTTTAAACCATTTTGTTGTAAGAATCCTTCCTTGGAGAGCTGCTCATGAAAAAATGCCTTCCTTCAACAGACATGTCTTATCCCGGCAAAGATGAATAGGTATCTTTGTTTTTTGAAATCTCTTTTCTCCCATTATGTCTTTTATCCACCTTTGGAGTTATAAGAACCTGCCTTGGAACCATTCCAAATAATTTCATCCTCTCCTTCCTGAAACGAAATTGTTCTATTATCCAAAATCCTTCTAAGTTGGACCAAGTCTTCACTTGGAAGAGGAAGATTATCAAATGTCTTCCATTTCCACCTGAGAGACTCTGTCTTCCGTTTCTACATAATCTTTTACATATATCCCCCACTATTATTCACAAAATAATCTCTAATTCTGCTCATATCTATTAGATTACTTATAATTGGATACCCCCTAGGAATCTTTCCAAAACAAGGCTCTTCTACCATCTGCAACATTCCATGAGATTTGATCGGTAATGAAGTCTCTGCATTTAATCATGAAATTCCATATCCTAGATCCTTTTGGATATTTTAAAATTCTAAATAATTCTATGTGGTTTGAGTCAGAAAGGTATTTGTCTTTGATAATTTTCACCCATTTCAAATGTGGCTCTTTATACAGTTTCCAAAAACATTTGGCTCCCAAAGCTTTGTTTTGCCATAATTGATTTCTCAATCTAACTCCACCGGCTTCTATGGGTCTACAAATCTTGTCCCATAATATAAAAGTTAATTTTTTCATTTTATCTATCCCCTGCCAAAAAATGATCTCATTTTTTGAATTAATTTTGCATAAGCCCTAATTGATAAAGATAGGTAGGACATTAAATAAATAGGTATAGCTAAGATAATTGCTTTAAGAATATTGACTCTGTTGGCCCATGATAACCATTTGGTTTTCCATGATCCCATATTTTTATCCATTTTCTCTCCTATTAGATCCTTCGTGGACCTTAAAACCTAAGTTGTCAGTTCGGATTCGGGTTCGGATGTGGGTTCGGAATTCTTTCAATTTTTTTTTGGGGTGGGTTTGAATTTGTTTTGGGTTCATCCGTACAAAAACATATATTTTTTTTAATATATGTATATGTATATATATGCAGCAACAAATAAATTCATACACCACTATGCTAATAGTAAAGCAACATAGCAAAATACACCACCATATATATTAATGTTTTAGTCCAAATGACATATGTTTTACCTTTTTGGCCTTTTTAGCGGTCCATTTTAAGGTTAGACGGTTGGATTGACTAAAATAGACCAAAAAAACTTTTAAAAAGCCAAAAAATCCTTTTTTTTGCCGAATTTGGCTTGGGTGATGCCGCAGATTGCAAATTCGCCATAAAAATCGCAAAATTTGTGCTGGGTTCGTATGACAAAATGTGGGCAGACTTTTGCAAGAATATGATAAGGACTAGACTTTTGCAAGAACCAGACCAAACTTTGGGGTTGCCAGGGAAGAATTTGGTAACATAGCTTAAAACCTTGTCCAAAGGTAGACCTAGATATATGCATGGGAGCTTACCCTTCTTAAATCCTAGAAGATCTAGAATTTCTCTCTTGATCCTTGGTTTAACAAAAAAGAAAAAACCTCGGATTTCTCGTGATTGGTTTTTTAAGAGCTTTTTGAACTCTTTAGTTTCCACTTTATTTGCCTAACCAAACATCATTGTGTCATCCGAAAACTATTGATGTGGAATAGCATGAATTGAGTTTCTTATCTTGATTCTTTTCAATTTGCCATTCTCTTGAACTTTTGTTATAGATCTACCCAAGGCTTCTGCCATGATAATAAATGGCATGGGGATATTGGATCCCATTGGCGAATCCCCTTGGAACTTTTAAAAGTACCTTCTATTGTGCCATTTAGTAAAACTAAAAATCTTGGATTGGATATACAAAAGAAAATAATATTTTTTATCCATGATTTGCAAAAACCAAATGCTTCTAAACATTTAAAAATAAACCTCCAATCCACTTTATCATAAGCTTAATGTCCAATTTAATGATCATGCTTGATTCCTTATTATTCTAAATCGAGTGGATGGCTTCTTGTGCTATAATGATTCCATAAAAAATTGATCTTCTTGGCACGAATCCTGTTTGTTCCTCTGAGATGATGGATGGAAAAATCTTCTTCAGTCTATTTGCAAGAGCTTTTACTAAGACCTTATACACTGTATTGCATAAGGACATTGGTCTAAATTCATCCAGCAACATTGCACTCTCCTTTTTCAGGATTAATACAATAAAGGTTGTTAATTTCTCACAAAAATGTACCTAAGTTTCTTGCTGATTTCAAGGCCTCAATCATCTTTGCCCTTAAAATGTGCCAACATTTTTGGAAAATGCCTGCTGGAAAGTGTTAGGAAATCAGATCTTGGGAATATAATTTACTGTTTTATATATACTGATAAATGACTGTTCTGATATATAAATATACTGTGATGCTTTTATATTTATACTGAATATATTATATTATATGCTGTGACCGCAGGTGATAATAGCAATGAACTCTGTAATTGATTGTGTTATCCCTGTGATTACAGCATACATATATATGCTGATGATCGGATGACAGAAAACATTATGTCCCTTCGTAAATGAAAGGGCACGTCCCATGGTCGCTGGTTACATTAGTGCTAGCGACTGTTAACAACAGTCGCTAGCACTAATGTAAGCAGCGACTTACATTAGTGTAGTCGGCTGTCTTGATAATCATGTTTAGTGCCATTCATTCATTCATTCGACTTAATAGTCGATGCTAATAATTATGATATTTATCGAACATAGTTCGATCAATATTAATGTAATATCATAATATTGTATTATGATATTATCATTATTATATTGTAAATATAATAATGATAATATGATAATAACAATAAATTACAACTCTTTATTATTAACAATGTATAGTATAGTGTAATATATATATATATATATATATATATATATATACACGAATGAAGCTATATCTTAACACTCCCTCTTAGCGAGTGAGTATTAAATATCAAAAGTCTATCATGACATCCGCCAATTCGGGACACACAAGTTAATGTAGTCTCGTCATGAAAATAGACTTGAATATCATGATCTCCGCACGTTCGGGACACACAATGAAGTAGTCTATCTTGATATGGTTTCGTTATTACACATCCAGTAATAACAAGAGTCAAGATCTCCGCACAATCAGGACAAACAATTAAGTAGTCTATCTTGACACTTTGGTTAACCATTTACAAGATCGTCACCTTGAAATGTTAACCCACACACAAATGATCATTTACACAATATTGCAATATACACATTTTTTTACATTTATTCATGAATAAAAAACTTATAAATAAGAGGGGTTTAAACCATACATCAAACCTTGATCATGCCAAGTTTGTTTCTGAAGTATTCTATCTTCAGCTTTGCTAGTGGCTTAGTGAAAATATCAACACTCTGTTCTTCAGTACTAATGTACTCTAGCCTTATGATATTTCTCCCTACCATATCTCTTATGTAATGATATGGAATCTCAATATGTTTGGACCTGTTATGAAAAAATGGATTAACAGATAACTTGATACAACTTTGATTGTCACAATGAATCACAGTTGGATTTAGAGGTTTTCCAAACAATCCAAATAATAGCTTTCTTAACCATACTGCTTCACATGCTCCCATGGATGCTGCCATATATTCAGCTTCAGTGGAGCTTAATGCTACTGCTGACTGTTTTTGACTGAACCAAGAGATCATAGCCGAACCAAGACTGAAACAACACCCTGTAGTGCTTTTTCGATCGGTAGTACTTCCAGCCCAATCAGAATCAGAATACCCTTGAAGATTGATTTCTACCTTTTCATATTTTAGCCCAAATCCAATAGAGCTGGGGCTTGAGGGCTTTGTTAGGATGTAGCTGATTAAGGGCTAAAACAATTTTTTAGTTTGTGAAATTTGTTGTTAGTATTTTATTGTGGACCTCTGTAGCCAATCTCGGAATGTTGTGTACCAATAACTTCTGAGTATTATAATCTGATCCCTCCCAATTATTTAGCATTTCTGTGAAAAAAGTGACTGTCTCCTTTGCTATTACTTTTGGGTCTTCAATCATGATCCCATTTCCCCCTTTAATCTTATGTATTCTATTTATAATTCTTCTATGCCTTGTGCTATTATGGAAGAACTTGGAATTTTTGTCACATTCTTCCGACCATCTCTCCCTTGATTTTTGTCTACAAAAAATCTCCTTTTTTGCAAGTATGTCCTCATATTCCTTTAACAACTCTTTTTCTTTAAGAAATCTATTTGAATCCATACCATGTTAGATCACATCCTCATTAAGTTCACTTAAAGCCTGTTCAATATTGCTCTTGGAGGTGAAAATGTTTCTAAAATGTTCCTTATTACATTTTAACAGATTATTCTTTATTGTTTTCAGTTTTGAAACAAAGTAAAATAATTGACCCCACAAATTGGGCTTCTTTCCACCATTTATTGATCAATTCCATAAATTTTTGATCCTTCATCCACATATTTTTAAATTTGAATGGGCATTACAAAGGTTTCCTCTCCCCAAGAATTTCTAGCTTAACTAGGAAGTGATTTGATCCTGAGAATAGTATTATGGAGGATTTAAAATCAAACGAGAATGAAGTTAGGCCTCCTTTGTAAAAGAATCTATCGATTTTCTCTGCTATGTGGCTGAAACCTAGTCTCCTATTATTCCAAGTGATTACCCCATTCTCCAATTCAATTTTCATTAAGTTGTTTCTTGATACCCAATCTCTAAAGTCCACTTGAGGTTGGAATTCTATTCGAATGCCTCCTCTTTTTGCTAATAGATGTATAATTGCATTAAAGTCTCCCCCTATTATTATATTTTGATTTGGGATGTTCTGAAAAAAATAGTCCAACTCTCTCCATAACTCCTATTTTTTCTTTGTTGGGACCAGCCCATAAATATTAATTACCACAAACTTGAGGGTACTATTCACATTGATGACTAGATCACCTTGCCAATTATAACTCCGAATCAGCTTCTCAAAGGATATTCTACTTGGATTCCAAATGATGGCCAAACCCCCTGAAGCTCCCATTGCTTCTACTGCTTCTATTTTCGAGATCCCTAATTTCTTTTTCATGCTTAACCACTGTTCTACATTAATTTTAGTTTATTGAAGCATTATCATCTCTGCCCTAATAGAAGTACACCATTTGAGTAATATCTGTTTGTTAGGGGCATTCAAGCCCCTAACATTCCACATTAGTATTTTCATGGCACCTTGGGAAGGACCTTCCCCTCCCCTACATTAATGATTGATGTTATTTTTGTCGATCACTAGCTTTCCCATTCAACATCCTAAGTTCTGATAGTGACTTCCTGCCCTTCTTTTTCCCTAATCTACTCCCACAATCTGGTTTGTCCTTAGCTGTTGCATATTGGCATATGCCTAGAACTTCCCTTTTATCATTACTCTCATCAGCCTTCTCTTGAGCCGGCTCCCTGAAAAACAAGTCCATTTCATCATCCTCTAACTCATCCATATCTAATATTTTCTCAATCAAAGCTTGCTTTTTGTCTACTAACTCCTTGTCTGCCATTTTATTTGGGTCGGTCAATCCAAAAAGATCACAAATTGCCTCTAGTTCTATCGGCATATTGATGTGTTCATAAATATTTTCCTGGTTAGCATTCTGATCCCTTAACCCTTTATACTTAAGCTCCCCTCCCTTTAGGTTGTCTTTCTGGGTCTCCGCATTTACCACCTTTTGTGACTAATATATCAGAGAGATTATTCGCTGCTTTTGATTCCGTAGTAACTAATTTGTAATATCCCTTTTTGAAATGAAATTTATTAATAAACTAATAATAAAATATATATTTATTTCTTTATATAAAATTTTAATTTTATTATTATTAATATTCTAATCATCAATATTGTAATCATTAATATATAATTATTATTAATATTATAATATATTAAAATATATCATTATTAAATATTTTTAATTATTGATTTTCTAATATTTTAGACCAAATAAAGTAATATTTAATATTATAATTGTTCAATACCAATCACATGATTGGTAGTCATTAGTCTAAGACCATAGTATGTATGTTAGTAATACTTATAAACTACCGCATGAAAGAGACATGCCTCTTTCCCAAAAGGCATCAATGCTGATATAATTGGAATCAATTTCCATTCCAAATGGAGGGATCATTTCAAATTTTATTCTCATTACCAGCGAATGAGATATTATGTGGTTTGAAAATCGGAGTGGTGAAAGGGTATTTAGAAACGGACAGCACACTGAGCATTTTATTTGGACATCAAAATATAGCCTAGTAAACATATATTAAATCCTGATAACTCAGTTTTGGATCAGGGGAGTATTAGAATGGAGCATATCGAGCATTAATCAAAGGGATGAAAGAATACAATTATCTAAGGAAGATATTATAAATATATCCAATACTCTTCAATGAAGAGTGGTGAAAGAAAGGAACTATTCATATTACTGGCAAGATACTTACTGATTTATAGAATATTATATCTGAATTCTATTAGAGATAGGAGTTCGTATATGGTCTAATATGTATATTGTATACATGTAGATATTTGTCAATAATAATGGAATCAGATTTATATATATACATAGATATATATATACACAAACACGCATACACACACTAGAAGAGATAAAGAACCTCTATATAGTCTATTATATATATTATATGTTAATAAGGATGAAATCTGAATCATCTATATACAATGTATATATCCTTGATATATAAGACAATTAGATATACTCATCCGATTCCTTAAACACTCACTAATACCGTTAAGAGGGTAGGTTGGCTTGTCAAGGATGGAGTAATACTGCACGATGTAGGAGGAAACTTCCAAGATTGGGGTAAGTATGTATATCGCAAATCCTTGAGGATGTTGTGCCAAAACAGGTAATGCATATATGTGCCACAAATCCTTGAGGGAGCCTAATTGCAAATGGTTTCCAAATGTCCGTAGACAAGTAATTCCCCATCCTTCTTAAGGTTGTCGATTAGGAGGAAAGTAAGGAATTCGAGCTTTCAGTATGTATTATGAATCAAGGTTGTTTCTTATTTTAATCTGATTTAAATACGTGATGTATGTTAATCATTGGGAAGTGACATTCTCCTAGTAAGGAACCTTTAAATTGCCATTTCCAAGTGGAATCTAAACTCTAGTTGGGAATAGTAGAGTAAATCAATGTAAGTCCCAATAGGGGACATTATAAAATTCTCATCTTCTGACCACCAATCCTCTTTCTCTTTGTAGAGCTAATTCTACACATCCTCTACCATATTTATATTTCCAAATCATCTTGACAAATTCTCATAGGAGAATATTTCTTCACCTCCATATTGTTTTGATCTTTTACTTCCTTTAATATATTCTTTTCCCAGTTTTCGTTGATATTTTTTTTCCTATTCTTTCCTTCAATATCACTAAGAGCAACTCCTTTCCTTTCCCCTATTGGCATTGACTTAGAACCCTTCATATTTTCCTTTTCCATAAGCTTGATGGATTTTCTCCAAGCTACATTGAGGCTTGTTACTTATGGAGCTTGAGGCTTCTATAGCGGTGAGTGAACAACATTATCTTTCTTTTTTGAGCTTCTTGGAGGTCTTCCCCTCCTAGATTTGACAAGGGTAACAACCAATTCCTTCTGTGTCCTTAGACTGGATCCCTAATCCTTCCATGTTCTCTTCCTTTGCCATTAGTTGGTTCTCAATATCCTCGATGAGGATATCCTTAAGCTCGTCATAACATGATTGAATAAAATTTTCCATTTTTACCAAGGAGACATTGCATAGTTTTAATTTATTTGCCTTTGAGTCAACTTTCTCCATTGTTTTGAGATTGGCTATTTCTTCATTTTCAACTTCTTGAGACATATCCTTTGGTAGATCTTCTTCCTCTATTAGCTTCTTCTTACTCCCTCCTATTTCTTTAAACTCGTCAAATATTAGATCTTCATCTAATATTCCTTTTTCTTTGTCCATCTTTCTGACTCTCTTATTGCCAATGCTTATCCAGTTCAGATTATAAATAAGAGTGCTGGGGTTTGTTGTTATTGTAAAGAAAATAACAAGAGCAAGGAAATGAAAGTAATCCAAGAGAGATAGTTAAAGAAGAAGATGTTACCATGAGAAAACCATGAACTAAGAGCAAGCATCCAAAAGCCAACACAAGGAGACAAGAAGATTTTTGAAAGGGGAAAAGCAAAGAAAAACCCTTTGTGATATTATGAAAATGGCAAAGAGAGAGAGAGAGAGAGCTCATTTTCAATAACTTCATGAAGTGAAAATAAGAGAGGAGAGCATCTCTTTTATAGAGATGAGGAGAGGAGTCACTAAGTAACTCACCAATCTATGAATGCCATCATTCATAATAGGTGTGTGCAAAGTGTCAAGATCCTCTTAAGGAGGATAAACTATTTTCCTTATTAAAAGAATTACGAAATATGACATGTCCTCCCACTTGGACTAGAGGACAAAATACATGTAGGGATTCCATAGGAATCTCCTAATTAAATAAAAGAAGGATACCTTGGTTTATCCTCAAATAAATAAATAAATACAACCAACTTTCTGACTCTCTTATTGCCAATGCTTATCCAATTCAGATTATAAATAGAGTGTTGGGGTTTGTTGTTATCTTAAGATTTTCGAATTCTCTTCCCTTCCTCCTAAGTTTTGATACCTTTTCATGATCATGATTAGGAAAATCTACTAAAATGGCAGCCCTTAGAAGGCTTTAAGGATCCATTGACAAAAGAGCAACCTTTCTACTCTTGATTGCCTGTTGATCTACTGAGAGTCCTTTTAGTTTCTTTGTCACAAATTATGTGATATTAAAGACCTTATCCAATTCCTTTTTCCCATTTGATAAATAAAATCCAAGACCCCTTCTTTGCTAATAATGTAATGCCCAATACAATTTCCATAACAGGACCAAAAGGTACAACTTTGTTATAGGTTCTTCCAAACATCTTGTTTCCTTTTGAAACAATCTGCTTGGTAGATCTTGAGAGTCATTTTGCTCCTTATTCAAATAATCCCTTTCCCCATTGTCAATTTTTGGGAAGAGTTCTTCCACCTTTGTTGTAATCGGAATATAATCATGTTGCCTCAAGAAATAGGGATTTGTCATATCCTTATCTTCTACAATTGGGAGGTTGGGTCTAATCTTATTAGGGCAGTTGATTACCGAATGATCTGATAAGTAACATATATTACAAATCGAGCTAGGGTCTTCATAAAGGAACTTTTGAATCCATATCCCATATTTAGATATAATTTTTAGGGAAGAAGGGAAGGGTTTGCCAGTGTCCATGAGTAAAAAAACCCTAGGGGGAAGGCTTGAAATCTCCAGGAAAAGATCATATTTTTTAGAAAATATCTATTTTGTTCCCTACAACTTTTGAAATTTCCATCTCTCTATATTCTAGCGGCAGATTGGGAAGCTGAACTCAGTAAGGAATGAATTCAATGATATCATTATCTACGTTGAAATTAGGGGTTCATAACTGCATATGTAGATCTGAACAATGATAAAACCAACATTTGTTTCTATAGATCAAGTCCTTTCCTTCTTTTGATTTAAAATTAACAAAAAATCCTTGACCATGATCTAATAGAAATACATCACTAACTTCCATCCACTTCTTATCAATCCATTTAAGTAATTCTTTTCTTTATAATGATAAGTTCTAGAACTTACAAATTAGGGCCTTTTGCCTTCAATCTTGAATTTGGGGATTCAATGCTTCTTTTGAGAACGTTATGCTGAGATCATTCTTTCCTGCAAGTGATCCTTGTTGCTCTGTTGAAAGTTGCTTTCCTTGATGTTCTAGCGTTGGATTCTCTAGTTTCCGATCTAAACATCCATGATCGGCCTTCTTCATAACTTCTCCCCTGCCTTTTCCATTATTAATTGATTATGCTCCTTATGATACTATCATCAGAGGATTTGTAATTTTTCGAGACCCACATTTTCTTTTCATAGTATTCCTTGTCGGATTTGTATATGGCAGCCTAAATTTGTTTCCTCTTGTATTAAGATCTTGCTAGTTTTGAGACCTAATCCCTACTGTGTTTTCACCATTTCTTTTTGGTCCTTTGTTTTGGAGGGTTTTTCTCAGGATCTTACTCCTTTTGCAAAATTTGAATTCTTTCTTTCATAAACCCCATCTTCCATTAGCATTGGTAGTCTTCCAGGTTGTTGTTCTGTCTTTTGATGCTTAACCATGTAACCTAAACCAAACTTCCTCTCCCCCAACTTTATGACCTCGTTTTTAGACTTCATGAGCTCCCAGTAACTAGTCGGCCAAATTTTCTTTCCCAAAGAAGGTTTTACTGGTACCCTGGAAGGCATCGTTGGTAGAATTGGTATGCTATTAGGGAATGTGGCTGAAACCCTCATTGACCTCCCATGGCCTCCTCGCTAACTAATATTTTGCCATTTAAAAGGATCTTTATGCAGATTCCTAAACGGCTTTGGCTCCCATGAACTAGAAATGCCTTTGCTATCCCATAATCATTTGCTTCTACTACCATTCTTACCTTTCCTTGTTTTGGGAAAACTTTTTCTACTAGTTAGGACCCTCCCTTCCTCGTAGGCTTTGCAATGTTCTACCATTGTTGAACCAGTCGTAGCTCTCACCTTTTCGCTTGTTTGCTGTTGATAATACTGACTTGTAGCAAAAGTGATGTTCTTATGTAATGTCCCCTTTCTAGCACTTATAGCATGATGTTGTCTTTAGCCTATTTTCCCCATGGTCCTGTAGGCAAATCTAGACATTTAAAGGACTTTGAGGCCATTTAGCTTAGGCAGTTTCAGTTGCAAATCATTTTGAGGTGTTTGGAGGTAGTTTTGGGCATACTTACTATTTATAGTAATTCATCAAGGTATGGTCTAGACCTCCAGTGACACTGTCATGTCGATGGTAAGTGTTTAATATCGACAAAAGGATTTTAATATCATTGATATGATATATTATGTATTAACAATTAGTTTATAAAGTTAAATATAAATATTTAACTTAATTAATTCCGAACTATAGTTGAAGTGGGAATATTTAAATAGAAAGGTCCCTTTATTTTATAACACATTAGAGACATAAATTGTAAAAAGGGAGTTATGTTATTATCTCACACTGGCAAGATAAGTGAATGAGCTCTTATAAGAGCGTTATAAAAGAAATTCAATAGCTCTCTTTCAAACATGCTAGAAATTATATGAAATAGATGAAATATTGGAGAATTCTTCAAGGGTTTGTGAGGGCGAAATTCCTCATGAATAACAATCTCTTCGTTGTTGGAAGACACAGTCAGGAGATTTGATTGAGCTTCTAGGTAAAAATCTGTTTATTGAGATATCTATTACTTCTATTGACATTGCTACAGTTAGCTAGGAGGGTTCAAATTTGATGGTTTGAGCTGGAGATTGTGATTGAAGTATTTGGGATTGATCTTCTCTTTGGTAAGCGCTTATCTTATCACTTATATTAAGTCCAAGGCTGCCATACAAGTTTGAAACCCCAGTGAGAGGTGCCATACTTGCTGCAGTAAGACTCAGACTTGGGGCAGGCTCTACATGTCCAAGAGGGGCCTATAATGGTCAGCAATAATTCTGAATTATGCCACAACAATCTGAAACACTTGGAAACTGAGCCGTACTTGTCTGAGAATGATTTAAGGAGTTGCGTGGGTTTGTAGCTGTTAAAGTGTGTCGTACATGCCTGGTAGGAGTTGTACCAGGTCTGAAATTGTGATCTTGGCAGTGTTTTTGGTATGCAACTTCATTATTCACTTGTTTGAGCATTAATAAGCAGCGTGGTTGTATTATTGTCTGTGAATTCATGAAAATGATTTAATGGCAATGTACTTCAGTATTGAAATATATGTTGGTCTGAATATAGCTATTGTAAGCGTCTTAGTACATTTTAGTATTTGGTTGTTTCTACTGCTATTGGTTTAGTCGATGCAATATTGTGTTCTTGTTTGGATTAGTTTGATATTTGTATTAAAAAAGAAAGTGGAATAAATAGGGTAGACCCTTACAGTGGTATTAGAGCAGTGTATCTTGCCATCCTGGTGGGTACAAGATGATTAGATAGTGATATGACAGATTGGTGTATGCAACTATGGAATAACCATCATACTTCACACAAAAACATGATAGGGTTAGATGGACAAGAGGATCCGAAAGAAAACAAGATTACAAAAGAAGAGAACACAAGAGATACAGGTGAACAGGTCACAGAAAATATGGGTGAAAGAAGGGATCCAGGTGAAGAGAGACTGTTCACTATGTTGGAGGCTTTAGCACAGGGGCAGTGATAGGTTGAGCAAAAGGCTCAGGAATAGAATTAACAGATGGACTTATTGATGTAGTTGATGGCTAGATGTGTACTGATTTCAACAATGGCCGAAATAATGGAGGAAACAACAGTGAGAATCATGGACAGAATGGTGGTAACAATGGTGGAAAGAACGAAGGTAAGGGAGTGGGAAATATGGATGATACCTATTTTCAGTTGAACCCAATGCTGAAGGAGGAAGCAATTAAATATGCAGCATTACATTTGGATGGCTTCACACATGAGTGGTGGCATCATTGTATGGTCACTATGGGGCATGACCAAATCACTTCATAGGTAGAATTTATTGAGAGACTTATCGAGAGATTTTATGAGAAGGATCCATAACTCCATTTTAAGGAGTTAGCTCAGCTCAAGTAGTGGGTCTCAGTTGAGACATTCATAGAAGAGTTTAAGAGGATTTCTGTTTTAGTGACAGATATCTCACAGAGGAGACTCTTGGTTCTATTTATGGATGGCTTAACAGATCCATTGAAAGGGTGGGTTAAAGGCCTTAATCCCTCTACATTATAGGAGCTTGCAAGAAGGCAAGGGATATAGAACCCACGTCATCAAAGAGTAAATTTCAATCCAAGAGCTTTCCATCAAAAAATGAAAAAGGCAATATTTTCATAAGGATTCCCACCAGCAAAAGAAAGAATCAAACTGCTTGGACAACAAGCAGTTAAATGATCTCAGAAGGAGGAAACTATATTTCCATTGTAGAGAGCCACGAGACCCTTCACATTAGTACTCTGTCAAAGTAAAAGCAACGCTTTTCTGCTAAGGAATCAACATCAAAGAAATTAGAATAACAATCTGATTCAGAAAGCAATGATGAAGATAATACTTTAGAAGGTGAATTTGGTGAGGATAAGACCATTGCAAGACTTACAGGTATTGAACGGGCAATAACTTTTAAGGTAAGGGGTGCGATACAAGGGCATTGAGTTGTTTCATTGATAGACAAGAGCCACTCATAATTTCATTTCTGAATGCTTCATCAAGAAGAGAGTACTACAGACAACAGAACACGAGGGGTTTAGGGCGATAGTAGCCAGTGGGCACAAGTTACAAAGCACTTGTACGATTCCTAACCTTCACATGCAGATGGGTGAATATAACATAGGAGGTAATTTTTATGTGGTAGATATGAGGGATTATGATGTCATTCTTGGTATGACTTGGATGAAGTCTTTAGTGGAGTTCACCTTCAACCTGGAAAAATTGGAGTTGAGATTTGAATTTTAGGGAAAGTAGTTCTTAGAGGATTATCAAATGGAGGACTCAGAGTTGTTTCTCTTCGGAGGATGGAGTGACTATTCAGGTATGATGAGGTGGAATAGTTAGCAGAGTGTCTTGTTATTCCTACAATTTCTGTGCAGCGGGTTAAGAGTTACCATCTAGATGTACAAGACGTGATCTCATGGCATACTATGGTGTCTAATAGCATTCCTTATGGAGTTCCTCCTAAAAAGGGCATTGAGCATGTGATAGAAATAGAGGGGGTGAAACCAGTGGTCACCACTCCATACAACTATCCAAAGAAACACAAGGATGAAATTGAGAAGGCCATTAAGGAGTTGTTGAAGATGGGACATTAGGCCCAACAAGAGTCCCTTTGCATTAGCACTAGTTTTGGTGAAGAAAAAAGATGGGACTATGTGGATGTGCATTGACTACGAGGTTCTGAATAAAAGGACTATTAAGAACATGTACCCCAATATCACAGATAGATGAGTTGCATGGAGCTTGTTATTTCACTAAGATTGACTTACGGTTAGAATACCACTAGATCAAGATGAGAGCTGAGGACATAGAGAAGACATCATTTAGATGCCACTACGACCACTTTGAGTTCTTGGTAATGCCATTTCGACTTACTAATGGTCCTTCCACATTTCAGAATTGTAAGAATCGGGTGTTTAGGATGCAGTTGTGGAAGTTTGTATTAGTCTTCTTTGATGACATCTTGATTTTTAGGACCTAGGAGGAGCATTTGCAACACTTGGAGGAGGTTCTGAGTGTCTTGGAAAGTGAGTCACTATTTGTCAAGGAATCAAAATGTGAATTTGGAATGACAGAGCTTTTATACCTTGGACACATCATTAGTGCAGATGGAGTGTGGATACAGAGAAGATTAGAGCCATCATTGAAAGGCCTACTTTGACTAACCTCACGTAGTTGAAGGGGTTCCTTGGATTGTGTGGCTTCTACATGAGGTTTGTGTAGAGGTTTTCCTAGATAGCAGCTTTGTTGACAGATCTTACGAAGAATGGAGCCTTTGAGTGGTCAGAGACAACACAACAATGTTTTGAGCATTTCAAGCAGGTGTTGTCATCTTGTGTAGTGTTAGCTCTTCTGGATTTCACCAAACCATTTGAGCTATAGTGTGATGCTTTAGGAGATGGGATTGGTACAATTTTGATGTAGAAAAAACACCCTATAACATATGAGAGTAGGAAGTTGAGAGGGTTGGAAAAGAGCTATTCCATCTATGATTGGGAGATGTTGGCCATTATGCATGTGTTGGCCAAATTCAGATCTTGTTTGGTGGGAGACAAATTTGATATCAAAATGGATCATAATAGCATTAAGCACTTCATAAGCCAGAGAGACCTCAATGATAGGCAGCATAAATAGATAACTGAGCTACATGCCTATGACTTTGACATTGAATATGTCAAAGGGAAAATGAATGTGGTGGCAAATGCACTCTCACAGAGACCACATATATGTTCCTTCGTGGAGATAGCAGCTGATTGGAAAGAGAGGATTACAATAGAGTATGCAAAGGATCCTTGGGCAGGAGGATTGGTAGAAGGCAATACCCATGATGATAGGTATTCAGTGATTGATGATTTGATTTTCTATAAGGGCAAAATTTACTTAGTGCCTTCATCACGCCTTAAAGAGGTGATTTTGAGGACTTTCCATGATGCCCCATTGTCTGGTCACCTGGGTTTCTTGAAGACTTATAGATAGATCTAGGAGAGATTCACATGGAAGGGACTTAAGAATGAAGTCCAAATGTATGTTAGAGAATGTCCAGCTTGCCAACAAAATAAGAACGAGCATACCTTTCTGTTGGTCTACTTCAACCCTTATCGATTTTAGAACAGAAGTGGGAGAGTATATCGATGTATTTCATTACAGGATTGCCCAAGGTACAGAGCAAGGGCTGCACCAATGTGGTGGTTGACAGATCGACAAAATTTGCACATTTCTCTGCTATTGTAGCCTTATTCTATACAATAGTTCAAGCGGTTGACTTATTCTTCAGGGAGGTGTTCAGGTTGTCTAGGAACATTGCGAGTGACTGGGACAACAAATTCTTGAGTCTATTCTGGCAAGAACTTTTCAAGTTGAGTGGTATGGAGCTCACCCCTAGCACTAGCTATCATCCACAGACCATTGGCCAAACATAGATAGTGAAAAGGTGGGTAGAAGGATATCTGTAGAATTATGTTAGGGCAACAAAAGGCTTGGGTCCGGTGGTTGCATTGGGGGTGAGTATTCTTACAATAACACCTACCATATGATCATTAGGATGACTCGATTCATGACACTACATGGATACGAAGCCCCGAATTTCATGGATTTACTCGTTGGAAACAATAGACTGCCTAAGGTGAAGGATTTAGTTTAGGAGAGTCAATTTATCCTAAAGGCATTGAAGGAGAACATCCAACAAGTGCAAAACCAACAAAAGTTATATGTTTATCAGCATAGGGTTGAACGTAGTTTTGAGGTTGGTGATATGGTTTACTTGAGACTCCAGCCCTATAGAGAGTCTTCTTTGAAGAAGAGTGGTGTTGAGAAACTCAAGCCTCGATTCTATTGTCCATTCGGAGTCACTTAGCGTATTGGGGAGGTGGCCTATGAGCTAGAGTTGCCAGCCAACAATAAGGTGCATAATGTATCTCATGTTTCCAGACTCAAAAAGGCTCTAGGCCATAATGTAGTCCCATTAGTAGAGTTGCCACCCTCGAATGAGGAGGGAAAATGTAATGTCCCCAATTTTAATAAAGCGATTTAATTAAATTAACTAATTAAGTGGTCCCAGAATTTAAATAATATTTTAAAGGACCTTTAATTAATTAATTGATTTAATAAAAAAAGGGGGCCCAAATTAATAAAATAATAAAATAATGTCGGTTTGTTGTAAATCTCTAGACGCCTCTTGGAGGCCTTTATAAGTAGATGGCTGAGCATTGTAAATCGACAAAGGATTGTATTTGACTCTTCTTTATATTTTTGGAAGTTGAAGGTTGAAGGTAGTGCCAAAATTTTCCGTAATAATTACCCAGATCGTACCAAGTAACCAATTAAAGACCGTATGATCTCAATATTGGAGTCATTGGCCTGTACGGTGACTTGACTAGTCCGTAGGCTGAGTCCACTGTCCGTACAATAGGTGAGGCTCCAATCAATTGATCGTATAGAGGCCGTACGGGAGTGTGCGTCTTGAGAAGTCAGTGGCCGAACGATGAGAAAGACCATGTTGGTCTATACGGAGAGGCATTTGGGCAGCATACAGTGAGTGTCGTACGAGCATAACAGATACACTACGCCAGTCGTATGTGCGGATATAGGAGTCGTACGAACGGTGATTTACACAGTGGGATCGTGGTACAGAGGTAATGGGTGACGAATGTGACATTTCCGAATGGGTGGTAGCAGTTTGGTGTTGTACAGGTTAGCTTGGTACATTACAGTGGTATCAGAGCTGGTGATCTTGCTAGCCTGTTGGGATGATTGAGAGATTTTGGGATCTGAATCACACTATGGTGCCCAATAGCGATGGAAAGTGGTGGTTGAAGGCACTACGAAAGATAGGAAAGGAACTCATTAATGGTATTAACCTTCCTCTAGATATATTGGAAGTTTGATTGTGTAAGGTGAATCACCTTCAAGATTCATATAGATCCTTGCTCCGATTAAGGTCACCTTAAGTCACCCCATTTTATTGAGACACCATGACAAGGAAATCAAGTTTGCCGCTGCAACATGTCTAAGTGAGATTTTGAGAATCTCGGCCCCTTGAGCACCATATGATGATGACACCCTGACAGAGATATTGCACTTGATTATTGACAGTTTTCAGACCCTGGATGACATCGGTAGTGATCCACTTGCCAGGAAATTTACCATACTGGAGATCTGCACAAATATCAAAGTAAGTAATCTCCTCTTAGATCTAGGATTGCAATATTTGATCCGCGATATGTTTCATCATTTCTTGGTCACGATAAAGGAGCACCATGATAATAAGATTTTCTCTGTCATGGAGAGTATTATGATTTCATGTATTGAGGAGATGGATATAATACCCCAACCTATCATATCTATGCTATTGGCTGTTCGTAATTTAGAATGTATTCCTTGAATTGCGGCATGTAGATTGGTCAATAATTTATTCAAGCATAAGCATTGTGAAGAAAAATTGAAGTCTCATTTGCACAAGTGTGAGGAAGCTGGTGATGACAATAAGAGTGATGCACTACATGAAGAAGATGAAGAGCCACATGAGGACATGCAAGAAACTGTTGTTATCCCTACAAGTGGAGAAAACCTAAGCCTACATGACAAAA
Organism: Chamaecyparis obtusa; assembly: GCA_027943335.1. Taxonomy (NCBI): domain Eukaryota; kingdom Viridiplantae; phylum Streptophyta; class Pinopsida; order Cupressales; family Cupressaceae; genus Chamaecyparis; species Chamaecyparis obtusa. The sequence goes on along the minus strand of BSBK01009051.1, from coordinate 669,318 downwards.
GCAAGGTGGAAGAGGGTACTTGCATGGAGCTTTTTTGGAAAACAACATTGATCAATCAACTGCATGGAGAAATAGACACTACAAGTGATCCTTTTTATGGGCAAAGTTCATAGTTGCTCAAATATAGGGTTTATCCCTCGATTGTGCATGAGGTATGCTTGATTACAATCTCTCCATGTGAAGGATTTCCTCATGGAAACAAGTTGTACTTGAACTATGAGACTCTAGAAGAGATTGATGGGCATGATCGCATGATGGTTTTGGATCAAAGAACTGATGTGTTTTATGATTGGCTTCTAAGGGATCCTGATGACTTTGGGCATGGCAATGATTATATTAGGGAGAGTTACTCTTCACTGGTATGGTGGCAGTGTCGACTGGAGTGGTGGAAGTGCTGAATGGTATAGGTATGATGGCAGTACTGACTGGCATGGTGGTACTGACTGATACTAGTACGATGGTAGTGTCGATTGGTACGGGTACGGTGGTAGTGCTGAATGGCATCGTGGCAATGCTACTTGGTACCGTGGAAGCGTCAACTAGCATGGTGGCAGTGTCAACTGGTATGGGTATGGTGGCAGTGTCGACTAGTACGGTGGAAGTGTCAATTGGCATGGTGGTAGTGTTGACTGGCATGGTGGTAGTGCCGAATGGTATGGGTACAGTGGTAGTGATGACTGGCATCGTGGTAGTGCTGACTGGTACAATGGAAGTGTCGACTGGCATGGTGGTAGTATTGATTGATATGAGTATGGTGGCAGTGCCGACTAGTATGGGTACGATGGCAGTGCTAACTAGTATGGTGGAAGCATCGACTAACATGGTGGTAGTATTCACTGATATGGTTATGGTGGCAGTATTGATTGGTACGAGTACGGTGGTAGTGCTGAATGGAATCATGGCACTACTAATTGGTACAGTGGAAGTGTTGATTAGCATGGTGGCGATGTTGACTGGTACGGGTATGGTGGCAGTGCCAAGTGGAAGTGTCGAATGGCATGGTGGCAGAGTCGACTGGATACAATTATGGTGGCAGTGCCAACTGGTACAATGGCAGTACCGACTAGCATGGTGACAATGCCGACTAGTAGGATGACAGTGCCGACTGGTATGGTGGCAGTGCTAACTCACATGGTGGTAATGCCGACGGGCACCGGTAGAGCACTGATTGGTATGGTGGCAGTACTGATAGGTACAGTGGCAGTGCTTGAGTATGACGCATCTAGTGAAAGCATTGGAGCCGTGTTGATGCAAGACCATCACCCGTTTGTGTTCGATAGTTGAAAGCTCTTGCGAGTCAGGCAAGTGCTGGCCAAGTTTAGGTAGTACCTTATTGGAGCAAAATTCGTTGTGCAGACAGATCACAATAGTTTGAGATATTTCTTGGAGTAGAGGGACTTGAACGAGAAGCATCATAAATGGATCTTGGGAGATTGGAAGGCACATCGATTGGTCGAGTACTCCAAGAATTCTTTTGTGTGTAAAGTGATGGAGGGACAAATACAGGATGACAGGTTCAAGGTGGTTGACGACATCATCTACTACAAAGATTGAATTTATCTAGTACTCGAATCAAAGTTTATGAGGAAAGTTCCTAACTCACTTCTTGCAGGAGGGTACCACAAGACATATAGGCTTCTTTGGGATCCTAGTGACTCTGGACATGGCAATGTTTATATCAGAGTGGCGCAGTAAAATCTTGATGGCGGTTTACTCGTGCATGTGATCCTCAAGCAGCATGGACTACCAACATTTGCACTTGGTTTGGGATCCTGGAGTGTCGCAGTCGACAAACATTTTCATGACGGATTGCTTGAGGGCAAGCAATCTTTGGACGACGACGATTTGTAATGTCTCCAATTTTAATAAAGTGACTTAATTAAATTAACTAATTAAGTGGTCCTAGAATTTAAATAATATTTTAAAGGATCTTTAATTAATTAATTAAATTAATAAATAAAGGGGTCCCAAATTAATAAAATAATGTCGGCCTATTGTAAATCTCTAGACACCTCTTGGAGGCCTTTATAAGTAGATGGCTAGGCATTGTAAATCGCGAGGGGATTTTATTTGACTCTTTTTTGTATTTCCAAAAGTTGAAGGCTGAAGGTAGTTGTACACAGTTTCGGAGGTGGAAGATCCTCCCTATTCTGTGATCGCAGTTTCGGTGATTCACAACCACCCTAGTCTGCCATTGGCAATATCATTCCGATATTTTACTTGTGCGTCAAATTTGTGAAGTCTTACTTCAAAGACAAATTTGTATTCGACAGGGATATCCGAATTGATGTAATCTGAAGTGCTATCATTCTCTTGCATCATTGTGTAATATTGTAATCGTTCATCTCTGGTGTCATTGTGGTTCTGAGTCTGAAGGCGAAATTTGAGTTATATGCTTATCATCTGAAAATATAAATATTTAGTTCGCATCGATTCCATTAATTTGCGATAACAATACTGGTGAAGGAATTCCTACTTTGGCATATTTCGATACATTCCATTACCTAAAGTTAGTGTCTGACGGCATGCCAGAATTGTGCGTAATAATTACTGAGATCGTACTGAGTAACCAATTAAAGACTGTATGATCTCAATATTGGAGCCATTGTCCTGTACGGTGACATGACTAGTCCGTACATTGAGTCCATTTGGCCTAGGCAGTTTTACTTGTAGATCATTCAAAAGTGTTTGGAGGTAGTTTTGGGCATACTTATTATTTATAGTAAGTCATTAGGGTATAGTCTGGACCTCCAATGACAATGTCATGTCAATGGTAAATGTTTAATATCGACAGAAAGATTTTAATATCATTGATATGATTTATTATGCATTAATAAAGTTAGTTTATAAAGTTAAATATAAATATTTAACTTTATTAATGTTGGACTATAGTTGAAGTGAGAAATATTTAAATAAAAAGGTCCCTTTAGTTTATAACACGTCGGAGGCATAAATTGTAAAAAGGGAATTATGTTATTTATCGCACATTGGCAAGATAAGTGAATGAGCTCTTATAAGAGCTCGTTATAAGAGAAATTCAATAGCTATCTTTCAGGGGTGTTCGAATTATTTAATTATATGAAATAGATGAAATATTGGAGAATCCTTATTCAAGGGTTTGTGAGGATGAAATTCCTCATGAATGACAATCTCTTCGCTGTTGGAAGACATAGGCAGGAGATTTGATTGAGCTTTAAGGTAAAAATCTGTTTACTGAGATATTTATTACTTCTATTGCCATTGCTACAGTTAGCCAGGAGGGGTCGAATTTGGTGTTTTGAGCTGGAGATTGTGATTGAAGTATATGGGATCAATTTTCTGTTTGCTAAGCACTTATCCCATTACTTATGTTAAGTCCAAGGTTGCCGTACAAGCTTGAAACCCCAGTGAGAGGTGTTATACTTTCTGGAGTAAGAGTCACAATAGGGAAGGCCGTACATGTCCAGGAGGGGCCTATAACAGTCAGCAATAACTCTGAAATACACCACAGCAGTCTGAAACACTTAGAAACTGATACATACCAGTCCAAGAATGATTTAAGGAGTTGTGTGAGTTTGCAGCTGTTAAAGTGTGCCGTACATGCTTGGTAGGAGCTGTACCAGGTCTGAAATTGTGATCTTGGCGGCGTTTTTGGTATGCAACTTCATTATTCACTTGTTTATAAGCAGTGTGGTTGCATTATTGTCTGGGCATTCGTGAAAATTGTTGATATTATGGCCTTTCGGCAAATATATCATGCATTGGCTGAGATATTTTCGATATATAAATAATCATAATAAATATAAGGATATTTATTATTTATTGTTTATTAAAAGATCGATTTAATATTTGAATGGAATAATCAAGTTTATCTAAAGGGCCCAAGTCGGCCTCTTAAGGAGAAGATAAATAAACAAGGTTTATTTATTTAAAGGCCCAGGTCGGCCCCTTAATTAGTCTCCTCCATTCACATATTTATAAGGGTCAAACTTGAGAAGAAAGATATCAAAAACATAACATATGATTTCTTCTCAAGGATCGTTCACTTTAGGGCAGAGTTATAACAGCGAATTTGGAGCAGCAGTAAATGTCTTCTCTCCCCAAGACCTAATTGCGAATTTGTAAAGGGAGTTGCGAATTTATTAAGGGAACGGCAAACTGTTTAAGGAACAGCAAATTGATTAAGGAGCGGATGTTTTATGCTGGAGCGACTGCATGTATACTGAAGCAAACTATCATGGGCTGCGAATTGAGTCTGTCATTAACAGTGAATGCATTGCAGTTATACATAAAGGACTAAATGCAGTTCAGATCAGGGCAGATTGATGACTTCTTGAAGCTAAGCCCTAGATGGGCTAACTTGGTATATATCAAACTCAAATATAAAGGCATCTTTAAGGGCTGGTTGGAAGACCTAGGGCAGACTTAAAGAAGCTATCCTTCAGAAGAAAAATTTGGTACAGGCTTAAAGGAATCATTTCTGGGTATTTTCTTTCCTTCGTTGTGATTAATACCTTATATCCTGTGCTTAGTATTTTGTTAGTCCTCTAGATTGAAATAATCCTAAGTAGAATCTGAAAAATACTAAAATGATTTAACGGGAATGTAATTCAGTATTGAAATATAAGTTGAATCTGAATATAGCTGTTGCAAGCGTCTTGGTACATTTTACTATTTGGTTGTTACTACAGTTATTGGTTTAGTCGATGCAATATTTTGTTCTTGTTTGGATTGGTTGGATATTTGTATTCAAAAAAGAAAGTGGAACAAATAGGGCAGACCTTTAAATGATCAATATATAAATCCTCATATTGATCACTCAATTTTTTCGATTTTCTAAATTACAATTGAAAATTAAATAACATCATCACATCAATTAGAGATACTTTGCTAATCATTTTTTGATCTAAAATAAGTAAGGAATGCCAAATAAGGTAGCAAATGTCCAAATTAACTGTCATGCTCATGCACTTATCAGAATTTTTGCATAGTAGTATTGTGACAATTGTGAACATCTATATTCATTTGACGTTCAGCACGTCCTATCTTATCAGCCTTAGTGCATCCTACAACAATTAAAAATAGCTATTTGTGAAATTTAATCTCCAAGTGGGATGCTATACAAGATTAGTCACCACAAGGTGCTGCCTAAGGAAGCGAAGCTTGCTTCAAGTAAGCATACTCGTTTGGAATAAATTTTGAAGTTCTCAAGACTGTCCAATATTTCCAGACATTACTTTTTACCAGTCATGTCAAAGACTTAAATTTTTCATGTTTGTAATTGATCCTTATGCATTCAGCCCAAGCTGTCTAATAGGTAACTTGTCTAGCATTACATCTGCTCTGCTGATGCGTTGATGAGCTCTGGTACCTAACTTTATGAATCTCATCAACAAATCGCGAGTGAACTGATGCAAACACAACCGCCTCTTTGTCAGTGTGTATATATTCTAAAATGATCATCTACATACCTCACAGCAAAACCATTTGCTTCTAAAGCTACAAAGCTACTCTGCAAGAGCATTAGACACACTGTGGGTGGCTCTTTAAGTATAATTTCTAATTGGAATTCTTGCTTGCTTAGAATGTTTTGGTAATCATTTTGGGAAACCTAGGTTCCCAGTTAAATTATAAACATCCTCCCATCTTCAATCATAAAAGCAAATTGAAACTGTAAGCAGGCTTCTCAACGCTTTGCATCTAAGTTGCTGTGGGATAAATATGTGCATGTTAACAAACAATTTATTGACTCAGGTTGAACTTATATCCTATTTCAGATTTCCAACTTCCATATTGCAAGGACATAATCCTTGCCAGCAGGATGGGGATTCCCTGGAATAAGGAATCATAACACTGCTTATTTTTGCAGTAGTACCATTTCCTTAGGGGGTCACATCGATTCAGTGAACCCTGTTGACTCGAGCAGTGAATTCCTTGGTTGCAGCAGAATTTGTGGGTATTTCTTGCCAAGCAGGAGGTAAATATAAAAATTTATAGTGATCACACGAGTATTGACATAAGCATTTGTAAGTACACATCAATGCTGTATTATTTTTAGTAATCCAGTGTTAGCATTTCTTTTAGCATTTTATTTAACTACCACCCTTGGATTTTATCTCAGTTGGAATTTCTTTACAAGATTTCTTCAAGTTGCATATTTATCTTGTGATAACAGACTCCTGTTTTATGTCCATGCTTTTGGAATTGATGAATAGAGTTTTTGTTTTCTTGTACAAGTTCAGTTTTTCCATTTCCAATGTTGATTATTTTTGTTTGAGACCTTTTGACTGAGCTCTAGATCTATACATATAGGCATCACCTCTCTCATAGCTTGATTTTTTTTAAAGTCTGTCAACTTTGGCTAGGGCATTGCAAGGTTTATTTATGTGATTGCTTGTTGAAATGTTTTTGTATATAGGAGAGTTGCCTGCCTTTCTAAGACTTGCTTTTTATTCATTGATAACTGTAGGTAACTCTATTTCTGGACAAAAGAAGACAGGCAGGAGAAATAAAAGTGAAGAGTCAAAAACTGAAGAAGCAGACAGTGTGACTTATGGAGGAAAGGGTCACATGGGAAATATCAGCACAGATACAGAATTTGTACTGTCGGATGGCGAGGCTGATATGGAGACAGAAGATTTTCTTGAATTAGATCTACAGATGGAAGAAAATGATGAAGGAAATAATAATAACTTTGCATTTAGGTGGCCGCCTTTGATATGCTGTTTTGGGGCAGCACAAGACAAGTTTACTCCCATTTCAGCCAGATATGTGTCTGCAGACTTGGTAAGAGCACGAGGTGGACCCTCTTCTAATGTGGCTATCAAACTTGCTAGATTAGGATGTAGAGTAGCATTTATGGGTAAAGTTGGAAATGATGCATATGGTCGTCAAATGGTGATCACCTTGAATATGAACAATGTCCAAACTCGTGGTTTACAAGTTGACCCCTCATCCTCTACTTCGATTTCCTATATGAAATTGAATCATCGAGTTCGCAAAGTGGGAATAGCGTGCATCAAACCATGTGCTGAGGACTCTTTTCTCAGTTCTGAGATAAACGTGGACATACTGAGAGAGGTAAGTTTTTGTTAAGGAACATCTTTTTCTCAATGCCTTTCTTGTCTATCTACTTTATAATTCTCATCTGTTTTGTTGTGTTTATGAAAATGATAATTAGAAAAATCAGTTATGCTGAGATAATTTTGAAAGAAAAAATTGCATTGCAGTGTTTGTGATTTAATGTTTAAGACTACTGGCTGGCATAGAATGGCATGTCATGATTAAATAGAACAAACTTTTTTATGCAGGCTAGGATGTTCCATTTCAACTCTATGCCTCTAATTACCAAATCCATGCAATCGACACTTTTTGCTGCAATCAAATTCTCAAAGAAGTGTGGCGGTGATATATTCTTTGATGTAAATTTACCTTTACCCCTTTGGAGTCCTCGGGAAGAGACACGGCGGATGATTCAGCAAGCATGGAATTATTCAAATGTTATCAAGGTAAGCAAGCAAGAGTTGGAATTTTTGCTTGATAAGGATTATCTCAGGAAGAGCAGGCGGCAGCGCCAAAAGGTGGAACTGCTAGATCATGACCCTCCCACTCGGGAGGATCTTTCGTCATTATGGCATGATGACCTAAAGGTTCTGCTTGTGAATGATGGTGCAAAACTACACTACTATACACCGTTATATAATGGTTCAGTACCAGGGATCGAAGATGCCTATTTGACTGATTTTAGTTTTGACAGATCTGCTGGCAATGATACTTTTACTGCAGGTGAGGCAGTTGAGTAAAAATATATTAGGTTTTTTGTCGTGAATTTATAAAACATGGTTGCAGGGCTGTGTTTAACTGGTGTGGTTGTGTATGTGCTGCAGAGTTGATGAGTAAATTGGTTATCGAACCAGGAATTTATAAAAATCAGGAACGATTGCAAACCGTAATAAGGTATGCCATTACCTCAGCAATTGTAGCACAAGGTGTTATCAAGTATACCCGGCTGTACGCGACTGACAGTCAAGAATATAAAATGAAGAAGATGGTTTAGATAAGTTTGATGCCTCTTCTTTCATCAGGAGCAGTGTGCAAAATATAATGCATCAATACAATCACTCCTATCACTTGCCCGATGCATTTTGGAGTAGGGATGCAAGCATATTGCATAGCTATTCAAAAAGGGAGGAAAATATGTCATTGAAGAGAAGGCTGCAGAAATTTGGCCTGGAGAGTAGAGAGACGCATATTTACTCAATCTCTACCCCACTGGACCCCTAACATATATCTGCAGAGCTAGCGCCGTGTTTGGAATTTTGAATGATTAAATTCAGGTCCATAGCACGAGCTTGACATATGTTAGATTCTGCCTGAGAAACTAATGAAGAATCACATTAGTTTATCTTGTTCCTTTTTGTTTAGGCAATTTCCTAATTTGTGGTAAACTTCACTATTGTTGCCATGCCATTCTTTAGATTCACCTAGGGCTTGCACTTAACCCCATCTATCGTGGCATTGTAATAGTGAGTTAATTAAACATTAGCAATTAAATTAATATAATATATTTCTTTTTTAAAGTTTGAACTAACATGCAATTTCAAGAGAATTACTTTGTGAATCAATATTATGCTAAGAACAGATATTTCTGATAAAAAAAATAAAAAAAATAGAATTGAATAAAGTTATGTTATATATGTTTAATGTTATTTTTTAATTTATCATTTTTCTCTTGTATGAGTCATCTTCTTTAATATATAGATTTAAATAAATGTGTATGTGACTTAAGATCTACAAACTTTTTATCATGCATTAACATAACATTTAACTAATGAATGACATGCATATCTCACACTATATATGCTACTTATTATTGAATAATCTATATATTCAAAATATAATCAAAGATGATAAGCATGCATTCTAGGCTATATGAGTATCCTCTTTTATTATGAAAATAAAGTACATGTACAAGGTTAATAGGTTGATCAAGTACAATAGATAAGTATTTTATTAAGAGATATTACTAGCATCTTAAAAGAAAATACTAATATATTATGATCATTCACAAGACATTCAATAGAAAATAGTTCTAACCTTCCTTTTGTTTAAGTAACTAAGGTATTTGAACTTAAAATTCAATGATACTGATCTATTCAAACATAAATAAAAAATTAAAGGTTCTCTCTTCCCTTGTAAACTATTGTTGAAGTTATGGAGCCATGTTGAACTTTGCAATATAAGCACCTTCAAGGTCAAACAACAAAACAAAAAGACCTTCCACAAGAAGGGGAGCACGAAAACAATTGCTACATTTCTCAAGAAACATAGATTACACAATTTTAAGATAATGATTTTAGGATTGCACGATGAATTACAATGAATACAATGATATGATTTTATAGAAAAACATGTCTCTAAAAATAGAGAAAAAGTTAAAAAAATTAAGATATGCAAACTAGTACATGATTTGTAAACTAAGGTTGAAAAAGAAAATTGGAGCCTAACTAGACTGAATTAAACTAAATTGGGTTCCACTAAAGCTCAGTTAAGTGAACTTAAGCTAGGCATGCATGTGCAAACATATGCGCAATTATGTGTAACAATACGCATGAGAATATTCTTGAACATGTGCACAATTAATTAACGTGACAATGTCAAATGTGCCTAAATGTAACATAAATGCATGCTCTAACAAGTAGGAAAATTTTCCACGTATACTTCAAAAATATTTTAAATATCTTATTTTCTATCTGTAATTTTGATCTTGGGACTTGTGGAATATGGGCTTACAACATAGTTTATGTTAAACAAATATATATGTTGGTTTGGAATAGACACAAGTAGAAACAAACCCAACTGAAAAATCCTAAAAGTAAATGCACCAACTCTTACTCCAAAAAAAATTGCTATAAGAAGGTATCCCCTAAACAAAAATATGAGCTTGTCTATAAGCACCCATTATAAGAATCATTCAATATCATAAAAGTTAGTTATTAAACTTTTTATGAGCCAAACTTTGCCCCATGGATGTCACAAGAAAAACATCCACTTCACTATCAAAGTTGTAACACATATATAACACCAATTTTTTTTCTTTTTATAGGACAAATCATTTTAATCAGTCTATATTGTCCACAATATTCTATATTAGTCACAACTACTTTTCTATCAACCTTCATATAATGCAATATAGATCTTAGAAACACAAAAATTAAAATGAAATTATAATTCTCTCTCTCTTTCTAACCTTCAAATGGTTAATATTGCATCCATTTTTAGAATAATAATAGTTACAGATAGATGATTACTAAATAATAATTTTAGGTACTATGTCTAAATATGGAAAGAGACATAAATGACTGAATGTAACAAGTTATATTTAAGATACTACTTGATAACTAGATTATAGGTGCATGAATCTAGATTTTGTTCATATGAATACTTTCTTGGCATTCAATGTGTAGGAATATTTTACATTTCTATGACAAAAATGTAAGACATGTTGATGTGATGTTCATAGTAGGATAGACCACAATAAACTTATTAAAGAAAAAAGTTTAGCTTAACCATCTAACACTTCATTTATATAATCATTTCTTAAATGATACCATCATAAAACTTATAAAGAAGTTTTGTTAAGAAGAGAAAATGACTAAAGTTAGATTTTACAATTGTTTCACATCTTTTGTGTTGAATATGACCCAATATATCAATATTATGTAATTTATAATATTTAAATCTGTCATATATTAAATTTGGTGTTTAATCATGTTCAATATATTTAAAACCACAAGTTCCATGAAATTACAAATTAAAACATTACCACCAAGTGTAGGTAGACACATGCACTATGACCTCACATCTATTGCATAGGATCATGATTACTACAGGAATTGAAAATGCCTGATTGAATGACTTACGAGTCAAAGATTTGTTATGTAAATTGAGTTAGATCCATTTTGGAATGAGTATCCAATATTCATAATCATGTGAACTATCATTGTGTTTACTTGTATGTTTTTCAGAATAATCAAAATCAACAATAGTGGATTTAATCAAATACTAATCAAATAGAACCAAGTTTTATATTTATATATGCTAAGAATGTTTATTAGTTATTCCATAAGACACATTTCATACTATTTAAGTTCAAGAAACATTATGTATTGTAAAATGATCTACCATTGTTTATCTATTGTGATCTAATCAAGCTACTAGTATATAATACACATAATTATTTTAAATGTAAGACTAATTAAGACACACTATTAGAATAAAAAATCAATTCAATTGATAATAAAATATTTGAAAAAGCATTAATATTCTATTACCCAAATATAAACTTCCATCCTAAAATTGAATATTAAATTCAATAGAATTTTAATATAATAAAAAATATATTTATATTAAAATCAAAATTCTTTCTTATAATCATTTAAAATAAATATTTATTTTTTAATTAACTGTATTTTGTTCCACATTAACTTTAGTTATAGGGTGAACCCACAATAGTGGGTTACAATTTTTTGAAAAAAGGAATTCATCTCGAAAAGCGCGAGGCCGAATATAATCCATCATACTTTTGATAGAAAGTAACCACTTCTTTCGATCGTAACTAATAAACTTACGATTGAAAGTATGAAAAATTCATACTTTCGATTGAAAGTATGGCGGTTGAAATTTGGTGGGGTTTTTAACTCCGTCGAAATTGTTGTTTTCATAGTTTCAGCGGAGTTGAAACTAAGGCTTCCAATTTTTTATCATAATTTTTAGAGGTATTTTCATGTTCAGTTTACATTATTTATTATTTTTAATATATATTTTTAGATATACATATATATACATGTATACATGTGTATATATATGTGTGTGTACATGTATATATATATATATATATATATATATATATATATATATATATATATATATATATGTATATGAATATATGTGTGTGTTTGTGTGTGTGTGTGTGTGTGTGTGTTTGTGTACATGTATATGAAGACATATATATGTATATACATACATACATATATATGTACACATATCTACATACATACATATATATGTACACATATCTATGTATATATCTATATATGTGTGTGTGTACACATATACATATATATACACATATATATGTACATATATGTGCATGTGTATATACATGTATATTTACACACACACACACATATATATATCTGTGTGTGTACACACACACACACACACATGTGTATATAGACATGTATATACATGTATATGTGTATACACACAACACATATACATGTACATATATATATATGTGTGTGTGTGTGTATAGACACGTATATGTGTACACAAACACATATCACACACACACACACATATATATCTGTGTGTGTGTATACATATATATGTACACACACACACACACATGTGTGTGTGTGTATACATGTATACATGTCATATATATGTGTGTGTGTGTGTATATATGTGTATATACATGTATGTGTATGTACATATATATATGTATACATGTATATATGTACATATATACATGTGCACATTTATATGTACATGTGTGTGTGTGTGTGTGTGTGTGTGTGTGTGTATATATATATATATATATATATATATTTCTGTGTGTACATATGTGCATGTATATAGATGTATATGCATGTATATATGCACATACATCTATATATGTGCATGTGTACACATGTGCATGTATATGCATGTATATATATGCACATGATGTATACATATATGTATGCATATATGTGCATGTATATAGACATATGTATATGCACATATATATACATATAATGTATACATATTGACATATATATGTGTATACATATCATATATATACATACACATGTATGTATATTTATGCACATGTATATGTATGGATGTATACATATATATATATGTGTGTGTGTGTGTGTACATATGTAGTGCACGTTTATTTACATTTAAATGTAATTTATGTAATTGATTTTACTTCAATAATGTAGCGAAATGTGTACTTCAATTTTATTTTCAATTAAATTAGGAAAACATATATGTAGACTTCATTTGACAGTAAATAAAATCTTTTAGCTACATATATAGATCTATCTAGATATTATTACACATCACATGACCCAGATGCACCGATACCCCCTAAGGAACTATTTGCACAAACTAATAGAAAAATTGAACAGTTGCAAGATTCCATAAACAATCCGACTAGCTCTAGTGTCTATAAGAGAACATGTCAGTCCATACTTACTAGCTTGATTAGTATTAGAGATGACATTGATGGTACCACTCCCTACACACCAGAAGTTATAGAGGCCATACACATTTATATGTACATGTGTGTGTGTGTGTGTGTGTGTGTATATATATATATTTATATTTATATATATTTCTGTGTGTACATATGTGCATGTATATAGATGTATATGCATGTATATATGCACATACATCTATATATGTGCATGTGTACACATGTGCATGTATATGCATGTATATATATGCACATGATGTATACATATATGTATGCATATATGTGCATGTATATAGACATATGTATATGCACATATATATACATATAATGTATACATATTGACATATATATGTGTATACATATCATAAATATACATACACATGTATGTATATTTATGCACATGTATATGTATGGATGTATACATATATATATGTGTGTGTGTGTGTACATATGTAGTGCACGTTTATTTACATTTAAATGTAATTTATGTAATTGATTTTACTTCAATAATATAGCGAAATGTGTACTTCAATTTTATTTTCAATTAAATTAGGAAAACATATATGTAGACTTCATTTGACAGTAAATAAAATATTTTAGGTACATATATAGATCTATCTAGATATTATTACACATCACATGACCTAGATGCACCGATACCCCCTAAGGAACTATTTGCACAAACTAATAGGAAAATTGAACGGTTGCAAGATTCCATAAACAATCCGACTAGCTCTAGTGTCTACAAGAGAACATGTTAGTCCATACTTACTAGCTTGATTAGTATTAGAGATGACATTGATGGTACCACTCCCTACACACCAGAAGTTATAGAGGCCATACTTGAGAGGAAGAGACGAGAGGTTGGCTCTGGTCTTTCTCTTAAGGAGGTACATACTTTAGTGCTTAAAGCGACCCAAAAAAGGGAAGCTTTCCCATCTTATGCAGACTTACAATATGTGAAGGGATATTAGGTTACCAGGTGTCAAGATCCTGCTATATCAACATTGATATACCCACAACTTCTAGCCACCCATGGTTGTTATCCAAATAACGACTAGATTCTATTGTACTTTGCACAACAAATTTTTGTTGAGGTTTGTTTAGGGAGGGCCGTTAATTACACTGATTTTCCAACACATCTAGGATAGGGGCGTGACAAACTTGCTGATAGAGATTCTTTTCATTGAGCTGATTGCCAAAGGCCACTACACGGGGCCATTATTGGTTAGAGGATACATGCAATAGCTCCTTCATTAGGTCATGTGGTAGATGATGTCATTTTTTGCACCCATCTTTGAGGTGTGATTGATATTGTGGGGAACATTGCAGAAGCTGCCACATCCATATCTAGTGATCAGGTTGGCTAGTACTTGATGTCTCGATGACACTCTAGATCATCAAGTGGAGCATCCTCTAGCAAGATCGCACATGACATGTATAGTGCAATAGACATCCCTTCACTTTCTAGCCTAGAGGGACTTACAAGAGAGATGACACAGGTCACATTGACTAGTTTGGCAAATGATCTGTTGGATGCATATGCATTTATAGTAGAAGAGCATGATATCCCCATATCGGATGTTAGAGCCCATGTGGGTATTGTCAGAAATACTCAACCACATCCTTCTCATCATCTAGATTGTGGCCATAGTGGCAGTTCTCATGAGGATCCACCTACTGACCACTCTATTACTGCAGAGGGAGAGGCACAAAGTACAAACCCTCCAGGATTTTGACTTCAGCATGACCACTACGGGTTACCTAGATTTTCTGACACATGATGATACGACTTCCGTGCCATCTTATTTGGTTAGTTTGTTGTATTCATCATTAGAGAGACGTGTGCCGACTACTCTTGTTGCAGATTTGGAGTTGAGCTTGGACCAGATGCAACAAAATCTTGATATCTTGGTTGATAGGATCGAGGCTAGGAGTTTGAGTACTAATAGGTGCCACCATCTACACAGGTATAAATCTTATATATTTAATGTTACAATTTAAGTTATTTATTTGCAATATTTCATCTAGCATGTAAATTTACTTTTTTTGTTTTTAAATTTTCAAAATTTCAATACATGATATATATATATTCTCTACCAGGATATGCCTCTTGTTACTCCTTTGAGGACTAATCATGTACATCGTCAGGACTCACTCAATGCTGACATCAGTAGTGGACATGTGAGTTTTTAATTTATTGATGTGTGTACATGTACTATGTGTTTACACACTTTATAACATGTTTTCTTGTAATATTTTATCAAACTTAAAAAGATGTGTACACACACACACACATTTAAATTTATATCACTTTCTATGTAGGGATCTGCATATCCTTCACAACTCGATAGTCACTCTGGGTCTGACTGCTTAGTGAGGATTCGTCATGATGAGTCCTAGGCACTTTCATATTTGATCTAAAGATATATTACATGTACATTTGATGTTATATTTCATTTCTAAACTCTAGACGATTGACATATGTGTATTGTCTTAAAATGGAAGCACTTCCATGATAAGAGCGTTTAGCCCTCCGAGTAAGTGGTCTAGGGTCATGTTAAGCACCTTGATCAGGTCTTTGCATGTATCTAGCTTTTCCCCCCGTTCTGCTTCCTTCTGCACCCATTTTTCACTTCATATATGCATTTCATAACATTTTGGGTCTTGATCCTGAGGTTTTTGACCATAAGGTCAAAGTCAACCTTATGGGGTCAAAGTCGACCTCTATCTTGACCTGGTCAAGATCGACCTCGACCTTGACCTGGTCAGTTCCAACCTCGTCCTTGACCCCCTGGCAAAATTTCAAGATTCCTTAATTTTCGGGTGTCGGGTTTTCGGGGATATTTGTTTCCCACCTCCGGGTCGGCCATTTCAAGTTTCGAAATGGTAAATCCTCTAATTGCATTTAATCTAGGTATATTTTCTAAAGGTTAGGACCTAATTGGATTTAATTCTCCAAGGTGGCCTCTCTAGAGGATTGTGCCCTAATTCACTATAAAGGGAGGCCTTCCTCTCTCATTTTCTCCATCCATTATTCACATCTTCTTTTGCCATCAAGCTCTCAAGTGCAAGCATTCAAGCCAGCCTTCAAGCATTCAAGTGTTCAAGCATTCATCCATCAAGGAGATCCATTGTTAGCCATTAAAAGATTTAATCTCTTTGGAGCCCCCTTGAAGATCCATCCTTCTACATTCATCCAAGCCTCCTCATATGCAAAGCTCAATTGAAGATTGGTGTTGAAGATCAAATGCCATTGATTTGAGACATCCTACATTTATTCTACATCCATTGAAGCATTCCTATTTGTGGATTTGAAGATTCGAATCCTCTACAAGGAGTTCAACATAAGTGAGGTGAATTGTTTCAATTACTTTGTTTATGCACACTATATTTCAATTCAATTTCAAGGTTAATTCTTAAATTGGGGTTTGACCAAGGCAAACCCCCCATACAAACAAAACCCCCATTTTCTTGCAGGTAAAGGTGCGAAATTTCAGATCTAAGAGTGAATTTGGATACCCTTTTCGGTGAAATTTCAAGATCTGCGAACAAAGTCAGAATCGACCTTCAAATAAAGAATGTAGCCTTAAACCTTTTATGAGGGTCAAAGACTACCTGCCGTCGGAAAGACAAAAGATTTTTGGGTTTTCTTCATCTCGGCATTTCCAATCCAAAATAGGTTGCAGAATTGCTTGAAAGTACACACAGACATCAAAAATTGGTATTTTCTAGATTTTCCCTAATTTGAGGTTAGTACTTGTATTTCAATTATTTCATATTTCAAGCATAATTCTCCATAGGGAAATATAGGGTTTTTTTCTCTTTCATATTCTCCATAGATTGATTCGATTGTGCATTGACCTTTTGGTTGATCAAATTGGATCTCTCCTTTGGAAATTTGGATTTAGGAGTGGATCTCATATTTCTCCCATACACATTATACATCATACACATTTGAATAGATGTGATTCCATTTTACCTCTATTCAATATGTATTGTACACTTTGATATTATTTAATTTGTAGGTCCTTTTGATAGAATGTTTGACACATGATTGGTCCATATGTTTCATGTTTACAATACTTGATCTATGATTGATGTTTCATGCATATTATATACTTTCACTCTATACGTGCATGAACTTACATACTTTCAATCTATGTGTTTTTAATTTATATACATGTTTGATTCTACATGAACATGATGTTTATATAAGTTTTCAATCTATGTGTTATTAATATATAAATGTAAATGATACTTTCAATAGATTACATGTGTTTAATTTATACATATACATGTTTGATTATATGAATTTGATGTTTAATATATACATGTTTACATACTTTCAATCTATGTGTTTAATATATACATGTTTGATTCTATGAATGATGTTTGATTACATGTTTGTAAACTATGAATGATGTAAATGACATGCTATATAATTGAGACCTATGTTTTATCATCTTACTTATATTTATACTTTCGATAATGTGTACTTTATATTTAATGTTGATGATCTAGTCCAAGTTAAATATGTTTGACAATCTAAGTTATATTATGTTTGTCATCTCTAGACATCTGATATAAAGCATCCTCTTTTAAGACATGGTCAAGTAGTAAACAACAATTTAATTTGACTGGACTTTTAAAACACTTGTCCTAATGTAATAATTTTGAGAACCACCACTTTCTTCTATCATCTTTCTAAACCTTTGATAGTAGAGATCAAATTCAATATGATATCGCCAACAACAAGTTTCAAAAGATTTATTTATCTTTACAAAAAATGGCTTTAATATTTCAAACATTGTTTGTCCAATCTTAATGTCGGGATTTGAGTTACAAAATGAGAGATACAATTCATGTTGTGTGGTGTCCAACCAATATTTTGTGTGCTGGAAATATTCCTTAGGCCTAGTCCTTTTCTTGATAACATCTCTTGTATTTGATGAAGGATGAGTATGATCAGTCCAAAATGTCGTAACCAAGTTCCTAACTGTTTCTTTAATCCTACCAGAGCGAGGAGCTCTACACATTAGTGCCCAATTACCTTCCAATGTAGTATCATCCAAATTGATTCTTCTTTTCAAATAATGTGTTATTGTCTTCCTACTGTACCCGACATGAGATGAAAGTGAAGATATTTGTCTTTTTTAAGACATGTTTTTATTTAAAATAGATGTCAGTATCACTCTTCTTGAAATGGACTTATCTGTAGATCTAGTTGTTTCCCCAATGGAATGCAAACTTTCCTTAACACTTTCAACAATAATTTTTTGTACGTTACACGATTTTGTCTTTTTCAAACTTGCATCTACACCCAATAATTTTAATGGCTCTTTTAACTCATCTTTAAGAAGTGTAATTGATAATAGTTGGGTTTTTTCAAGTGTATCAAGATTCATTCATATAATCAAACATGTATATATTAAAAATACATAGATTGAAAGTATGTAAGTTCATGTGCACATGTGTATAGAGTGAAAGTATCAAAATTGAAAGGCATTAAACACAAATTGAAAGTATCAAACATAATTTATATATTAAAAACACATAGATTGAAACTATATAAACATCATTCATAGAATCAAACATGTATATATTAAAAACACATAGATTGAAAGTATGTAAGTTCATCACACATGTGTATAGAGTGAAAGTATATAACATGTGAAACATCAATCATAGATCAAGTATGTTTAAAACATAGAGATCAAGTACTGTACACATGAAACATATATCAATCATGTGTCAAACATTCTATGAAAAGGACCTACAAATAAAATAATATCAAAGTACAATACATATGTCAATCGTCTAGAGTCTAGAGAGGAAATATAACATCAAATACATGTAATATGTCTAGATCAAATATGAAAGTGCCTAGGACTCATCATGATGACTCCTCACTAAGCGGTTGGACCTAGAGTGACTATCATGTTGTGAAGGATGTCTAGATTCATATAGAGAAAGTGATATAAATTAATATATATGTACATCTTTTTAAGTTTGATAAAATATTACAAGAAAACATGTTATAAAGTGTGTAAAATAAAGTACATGTACACACATCGATAAATTAAAAACTCACCTGTCCATTACTGATGTCATCATCGAGTGATTCCCAACGACATACACGATCAATCCTCAAAGGAGTAACAAGACGCATATCCTGGTAGAGAAAAAAATATCATATATATATCATGTATTGAAATTTCAAATATTAAAAAAAAAGTAAATTTACATGCCATGAAATATTGCAAATTTAACTTAAATTGTAACATTAAAAATAATATTTATACTTGTGTAGATGGTGACACTTGATAGTACTCAGAATCCCTAGCCTCGATCCTATCAACCAAGATATCAAGACTTTGCTGCGTCTGGTCCAAGCTCAACTCTTCATCTACAACAAGAGTAGTTGGCACATGTCTCTCTAATGATGAATGCAACAGACTAACCAAATGAGATGAAATGGAAGTCGTATCATCATGTGTCAAAAAATCTAGGTGACCCATAGTGGTCATGCTGAAGTCAACATCCTCAAGACCAACATTAGAGAAATGGTTCCCTACACTCACTGAAGGGTCTGTACGTTGTGCCTCCCCCTCTGCAACAACAGAGTGGTCAATAGGTGGATCCTCATTAGAACTGCCACTATGGCCATGGTATGTATGATGAGAAGGATATGGATGAGTGTATCTGAGAGTACCCACATGAGCTCTAACACCCGATATGGGGATATCATGCTCTCTTGCTATAAATTCATATGCATCCAACAAATCCTTATCCAAACTAAACAATGTGACCCATGTCATCTCTCCTGTAAGTCCCTCTAGGTTGGAAAGTGAAGGGATGCCCATTTCACTATACATGTCATGTGTGGTCTTGCTAGAGGATGCTCCACCTGATGATCTGGAGTGTTGTCAAGACATCAAGTACTTGCCAACATGATCACTAGATATGGATGTATCAACAACTGCAATGTCCCCCACACTATCAATCACATCTCAAAGATGAGTGCAACGAACAACATCATATGCCACAAGACCCAATGAAGGAGCTATAACAAGCTCCCTTTGACCAACAATGGCCCTGTGTATTGGCCTCTGGCAACCAACTCGATGAAAAGAATCTCTATCAGCAAGCCCACCATGCCCCTGTCCTAGATGTGCTGGCAAATTGGTGTAATTAACGACCCTCTCTAAATTAACCTCAACAAAAATATGTTGTGCAAAATACAATGGAATCTAGTCATCATTTGGATAACGACCATGGATAGCTAGAATCCATGGGTATATCAATGGTGATATAGTAGGATCTTGACACCTGGTAACCTGATATTTCTTCACATACTGTAAGTTTTCATAATATGGGAAAGCTTCCATTTTCAAGGTCACTTTAGGCACTAAAGCCTATACCTCCTTAAGAGAAAGACAGGAGCCAACCTCTCATCTCTTCCTCTCAACTATGAGCTCTATAATGTCTAGTGTGTAGGAAGTGGTACCTGATGAGGCATATTAATGTCTTGATTTTAATATAAGTTTTTATAATGTGGACACACTCTTTGTGCTTTGATAAAACATTCCTGAATACTTCTTGTAATTATCTTGTGAACTTATGCCAGAAACAACTAGAACCTACTAAACCTATGGGTAGTGTGTATGACATGTTTTGCTTAATACTATACATAGAATGTAGTATTTCATATAATTGTTTTAAGCTATGCTCTAATATTTGAGTAAAAGTAGGAATGTTATCTTGCATGTATATTCCGGATGTTGCTAAATTTTTAGAAAAATGAGGAGCGACGCAAGGAGTGGTGATCACTGCATTCAAGGAAGAAGACAATGAAGATCGATCATGGCAGAGAAAGCACAGATTCGGTTCTGTTGAATAAGCTGCACCTGCAAAGGAGTTTCAGAGAATATAGGGAATACAACTTGCTATATTTCTTGCAAGTTGTTATTCTATTACTTGGTAGTAAATGTGTTATGTCATGGTTGTTCTTCTGCCTTCTTTTCTGGCGATGTTTGCTTAAAACTTTTATGAATATTTTTAATAAGGATCCAATCCTATATATATCAGATCTTGGATTATCCTAGGAAGCTAATGAGAAAATAGATAGTGTTGATTGAGACTCAGAAGTTACTTTCCTGTTCTTCATGGATTGTTCAGTTTTTATGTAATCAAAGAAGGATTTTAATGGAAGAAGGATTTTGAAGCATTTGTTGTGTTCTTAGTTAATTGAAACCAACCAAGGGGGCCCACTTGGAAGGTGGAATAGATTTAGGTAGTAGATTCATTTCCCGCAATTTCCTATTTTTAGATAGATTTACTGTATTAGTCCTGCAACATTGTTACTATGAAGTTCCTGCAGTACTTGCAAAAAATGATCATAGTGGATGTTCTGAGTTGTTAATTAGTTTAAATTCATTCTTGAAGCTTCCTGCAATTATTTGTTGTTAGCCAAGGTGTGTTTACTATTCTGTAGTAGCAACGTAGATTCTCCCAATGTATTTTTACTTTCCTGCAACATAGGTGTTATGACTCCTAAAGGAACTTAGTGCACAAACTATGCTAGCCCATTTCAAGTCCTACATCCCTGGGTTGACAATTTAAGTGTATTTCATGATGGAATAGATAATCTTTAGAATAGATATATTATCTTAGAAGGAGAAGCAATGGTGTGATTATCTTCATCTATTGTGAAACCGTACATTTTTGGCACCACTGCCGGGGATGGTGTCAAGCTAGGAACCTTCATGAGTCATTTATTTTCAAATTAGTTTGTTAGTTAGGAACTGCAAAGTTGTGAGCTTGCTTAACAAGTCACCAATTTCTTACATGCATCAAAGAAGGAGAGATGTCCATGGTAGATTCCTTCCTAAGAAGCCTGTGAAAGCAAAAGAGGAATTTGAAGAAACCGAACTGCCATTTCTAGACGCAAGCCCAGAGTTTACTGCATCATCATCTTCAGTAGAAGAAGACATCTAGAAAATATTTGACCTCTGTCCGTTTGAGGAAATATTGGCCAGCTTCTATACTAACTCCACTCTAGGACCACCTGTTGTTCAGAATCCTCCAACAATTACCAATTTTTAGCCACAGTTTCAATATCCTACAACTCCAACTATGGAAGCTCCCACATTTCCATTTCCAATACCAAGTCTTGTCAATAATCCCAATCTCAAAAATATACCTGCATCAGCATTACCAAAGTTTTATGGTCTGGTCACAGAGGATCCTGATACTTTCTTGTTTGAATTTGATATCTTGTGTCGGAGCTTTGACTATAATAATGACAATCACAAGCTAAAATTATTCCCAGCCACACTAAAAGAGTCAGCTTTAAAATGGTTTACGGGCTTGGGGGAAAATGCAGTAGCAAATTGGGATGATATGAGACACTCGTTTCTTACCAAGTATAAGGAATATTGCAGGGGAAATGATTCAAAAGGTGATGACATTTTTAGAATGTCACAATGGGAAGATGAAACATTAGAAGATTATATATCTCGCTTCCTGTTCAACTTATAGAAGAACCCACAACACACCCTGCAAGAGGAGTCCTAGAAGCTGATTTTTCTTAGAGGAGTAAATGAGAACTGTCTTGAAGCATTGGATTTGATGGCATGAGGAGATATATCCCAATCTTCATGGGATGACCTTCAGAAGATTTGCTAGAACTACTCTAGGTCAGTAGTAAAGAAAGGAAGGGGGTTTCGCTCAGCAATAGCCAAAGGAAGTGGCTCTAGTATTTCAAAGATGGAAATTTCAAATTTGTTGTTTGATTTCAAATAGGACATCATCAATGATGTCGCCACACATTTGGATACAATGGCTACTAAGAAGAAACATGCAAAAGTTGAGGAGCAGTTAGCTGAATACTGTCCACACTGCCGGAAGCAAAAGAAAGATTGTCATTTCAAATTGATCGCTAATGTGGAAAACCAACATCTCCCAACTGAGTACCTAAAGATAGAAGGAGAAGATGAGAAAGTATTCTTTGTTGCTCAACATCGGCCATGGGCCCCATGTCAAGGTATGCCACAAGACCCTTTACAAAATTCAAATCCATATAGTAATCAATGGCAAAACCATAGTGTCCAAGGTCCTCCACAATATAATCAACCTAGTTGGAACAATGCTTGGCAAAATAATCCACAAAGTTAATGGTATCCTCCATAGTTCCAAAACCAATGGCAACCACCCTAAGGGAATTGGCAGTCTACAAACCAATGGAGAGGACCTCAGCAATGGTCTAACAATACTGGATACCCACCTTTACCACCTCCAGCAAATACACCTGCAATAATGCCACCTCCTGCAAATTCTGGACCTCAAAAATAGACTTAGTTGCCTGCACAACCTCAACCAAATCCAAATAACCAACAGCCACAACAACCAATGTATGTTGCTGATGCTCAGCAGTATCCTGCTTATGCTCTAAATGTTGCAGATATACATTTGAGATCTGGTACAACCTTACCTGCACCTGAACCACCTTTAATAACTAAAATACCAGATCCTCCTGTAGCATTAGCACCATCAACTTCTTTGCCACAAGTGGTTGACCCAGCAAATGTAACTAGTACAGTTCAAACTCAAACTGTAGTTGAACCTCCTTTTCTACAAAAGCTTATACAAAGTAAACCTGCACAAACAGAGGAGCAATCTTTTGACATTATTGACCAATTGAAGAACATGCATGTCCAGATTCCTTTGTTCCAAGCTATTAAAGATATTCCTCTTTATGGCAAAACAATCAGAGAAGCCTATCTTAAAAAGCCTGGGAGGAAGAAAAATGACCCAACCACAGTCCATGTAATAGGACAATTGGCTGACATTATGTTAGGAAAATTGGTTATTCCTAAATATTCTATTCTAGGAAGTCTAGTTGTGAATGTGATTATAAATGGTCAGTCAGTAAAAAATGCCTTGATTGATCTTGGTGCTGCTATAAATGTAATGACCAAAGATACTATGAGAAAGATGAACATAGAAGGAATACGGGCTACCCCAACAATTTTACAACTTGCTGATAGTTCTACTGTCACTCCTAATGGAATGATAGAAGACATAGTAGTAGCCCTAGATTCTCTAGAGTACCTTGCAGATTTTATGATTCTATCTCCAAAAGTCAACTTAGCTAGTTACCTTGTCATTTTAGGACGACCATGGTTAGCTACAGCTGATGCAAATATAAGTTGTAGGTCAGGAAATATGACCATATTAGATGGACAAGCAACAAACAAATTTGTCCTATATCCTCCAGCACAACCCTAACCAGATTTAAGCACACTTGTATGGCTAGATTTAGGAGATGGAGAGGAAGAGTTAAACTCTGTAGTACAACTTATGATGTTACATAGATAGTTCTTTCTCAAGTTGTAGGAAGAAGATTCAGTAATTTAGAGTATTCTTAATAATACTTGTGTGGTAGAAAAGGATATATCTTACAACTTTGTGTTGGAATTAACTACATATGAGGAACATACTGAGAACTATTTTCTGCCTAAGGAACTATATATTATCCATCAACTTTTACCATGTGAACTACATACAAGTCCAATCTCTGAAGTTGCTATGGTTAATCTTACAACTACTGTTGAGTTGTCAAAAGGTCATAATGTCCATGTCAATAACAAACTGCCTCCCAAACAGCTGGAACAATTAACACAACTCCAAAAACATGAAAAGTCTTTTGCATGGGATTATGGAGATATGAAAGGATTAAGCTCCACATTATGCACTCATAGAATATATATCAATGAAGGGTGCCTGCCACTCCATCAACCCCAGAGGCGGATTAATCCAACACTCAGGGAAATAGTTAAAACTGAACTACAAAAATTGCTTGATGCTGGTTTCATATACCCCATATCTGATAGCTGGTGGGTCTCACCTCTGGTTATAGTACCTAAAAAGGGAGGGAAATGGTGGATTTGTGTAGATTACAAAGAATTGAATAAGGCAACAAAGAAGGATCATTTTCCTTTACCATTTATTGATCAAGTTCTGGATACTCTGGCTGGTAAGAAATGTTTTTCTTTTCTTGATGGATACAGTGGTTATAATTAGACAAGTATAGCTCCAGAGGATTAGGATAAAACTACATTTACATGCCCATGGGGTAATTTTGCATATTCTGTATTTCCATTTGGCTTGTGTAATACTCCAACAACATTTCAAAGAGCTGTAATAAGTATTTTTGTTGACATCTCACACAACTGTATGGAAATATACATGGATGATTTTACAGTGTTTGGAGTAACCTTTGAGGAGACTTTGAAAAATCTTGAAAAGGTTTTTGTTCGATGCAAAGGACATAACCTATCACTTAATAGTGAGAAATGTTTCATGCTCATGTAGGAAGGGGTAGTGCTTGGTCATTTTATATCAGCAGTAGGAATACAAGTGGACCCAGCCAAGATAGAGGTAATCCTAACATTGCCCATACCTACTAAACCAAAGGATGTAAGATCTTTTTTAGGTTATGCTGGCTATTATAGGCATTTCATTCAAAATTTTAGTCACATAGCTAGTCCTTTATATATGCTACTAACTAAAGAAGCTGAGTTCATTTGGACACCAGAATGTAATGAATCATTCCTGCAGCTTAAGAAAATCCTCACCACAACACCAGTTCTTAATAGACCAGATTGGTCTATTCCATTTCATATCCATACTGATGCATCAGACTATGTTGTAGGTGCTATATTAGGAGAAAAGCCTGCTAACCTTGAATATGCAATCTATTATATTAGCAAAATTCTCCATGGTCCTGAACTAAACTACACAGTAACTAAGAAGGAACTTTTAGCTGTAGTTTATGCATTGAATAAATTCAGACACTATGTCATTGGCTATCCTATTTTTGTTCATACTGACCACTCAGCTATAAAGTACTTGATGAATAAACCTACTGTAACTGGTCGATTGGCAAGATGGCTACTGTTATTGGAGGAGTTTGATATTACCATTGTTGATAGGCTAGGAAAGGCCAATGTAGTTGCTGACTATTTGTCCAGACTTCAACTTGCTGATGAAGATCCAATTCCAATTGAAGATACATTTCCAGATGAGCATTTATTCCATATAGCAACCCATACACCATGGTATGTAGATATAGAAAATTATCTTGCTGCAAACAAAATGCCACCACACTTCTCCCAAAAAGACAAGATGAAGCTTGCAGAGAAAATTTTTCATTATTCATGGATTGATAACAATCTCTTCTATACTAGACCAGATCAAATCATGAGGAGATGTGTCAGGGAAGATGAAATATATGACATACTACATGCCTGTCATGATGAACCATGTGGAGGCCATTTTGTAGGAAAAAAAATAGCATTAAAGATACTTACCACTGGATATTACTGGCCAACACTACACAATGATGCAGCAACTTATACCACTAAGTGTGACAAATGCTAGAGAATGGGCCGACCAACAAGATTAGATGAGATGCCACTCAATCCACAGGTTGTTGTAACACCCTTTGACAAGTGGGGTATGGATTTCATAGGGCCAATTGACCCACCATCAAATGGTAAATCCTACATCTTAGTATGTACAGATTATTTAACAAAATGGGTTGAAGTTAGGGTGATGAAAAATGCAAGAGATGAGAAAGTAGCTAAATTCTTATATGAAGAAATATTCGCACGCTATGGAGTTCCCAGAGAAATTGTCATAGACCAAGGAGCCCAGTTCACATCAAATTTAATAACTGAACTTATGAAAGAATACAACATAAGGCACCGGAAATCCAGTCCTTATCACCCTCAGGCAAATGGGCAAGCAGAAGTCACCAAAAGGGAAATTGAAACTATTCTAACAAAGACAGTGCAACTACATAGAAGGGATTGGAGCAGTAGATTAACTGAAGCCGTTTGGGCTTATAGAACAACATGGAAGACAATAATTGGATTTACCCCATTTGAACTTGTGTATGGAGAAACAACAATGTTGCCCATTGAATTTGAACATAAAACATTACGCACTGCTCTGAAATTAAACATCAGTCTTCCTGCAGCACAAGAAGAGAGACTTCTCCACTTGAACTCACTGGATGAGATGAGAAAGATAACTTTGGAAAGAACAGAGATCATCTAGAAATAATGAAAGAAATGGCATGATGCACATATCAGGAATAAACAATTCCAAGTAGGAGATTGGGCTCTACTATATGATTCCCGATACAAGGAGACACCAGGAAAATTGCAAACTTGGTGGTTAGGACCTTATGAAATTCAGAATGTATTAAAAAATGGAGCCGTTCAGCTGACAACCATTGATCCAGTCCAGTTCAAGCTACTTGTAAATGGCCACCGATTGCGACTCTATCATAAACCATAGACCAAAGATGAGTTCCTATAGCAATGCCAACCAAGAAATTTACCAACTCTAATGGATATAGTTCCTGTAGCAGAAGGTGCAAGCCTTCTTCCTGTAGCTGAACCATAGCAAGCCTTCGATGCACAACACATAATAAAACCTCATTCCATATGAGGTCCATTCTTTCACTCTCTTTTCATTTTCTTCTTATCAATTCATCTCATTCCTTTTTCTACCATCCACTCACCCTCCACGTCACCCACAAATTCTATTTTTAATGCTTTTAATAAAACATGCCGTCAGCAACTTTTTAGAAATCACCAGACTTCGCCAACTCATCAACTTGCATGCAGATGAGCGATTTAATAGTTCGAGTTACACATTTTTACTTTCTTCTCATTTTTAGCACATAGGTTTCAATAATTATATATAATATTGCATTAAATGTATCGTATAAGCCTAAAGCCAGTTTCCCAATCCTGTGCAAAATTTTTTAAGTGTGGACACTTGTCAAAATTTCATGGGGGGAAAGGGAAAGTGTATTTATTTCCAAATGTCATCTCCACATCACCCTAGTCATGTCCACGTTATATGCTATACTTTGGTTGCTTTCTGTTTTAATTTTTAAATCTTTATTGTATCTGTCGTACCTTGTCATTCTGATTTTGGGAAAGATCTCCTCAGTTTGACATGACTTAAAAGGACTATCATTTATGCAAAGAACACTCCTAGTTAAAACATTGATGTCCTTCATAATTATTTTGCATGCCAAACATAACAGAGCTGTGTTAAGAGAATGTGGTATCGACATTTCTCAGAAAAAAAAAAAAATCATTTTGAATTCTGAGAAGGTATTTGCAAAGTGTTATCAGGGTGGTGGAAATAGAGAAATTTAAAACTAGGCATTTTGAGGATGGGAGGTCAATTGCAGAGACATGAGGCGGTTAACCATGGTACTCTACTAGTGGATGTGGAAGCAGTCCTTACTTTCAATGCCTGTGGATGGCTTGGCTACTTCCTGCAGTTAATAGAATACAATGACGAAGTAGCAATGGAGTTTATGAGGACATTTGATGAAGGAGAAGCCATAGTATGGGGATTGAAAGTGGTTTCTACTGAGGAGCGGATAGCGGAAGTCACAGGACTACCAATTAGTGGAGAGCATTACCCAAATGAACATGATGCCAGGTCATCGCGGGCACAGTTTTCTCGGCCGGGTGACCCTCCATTGGAAATCTCAAAGCAAGGGTGTAAGAGACTCTCTCTTCCAACGTCGTATTCAGAATTGGCAAACCTTATCATCAGGTATTTGACTTGCGAAGGTAGATTTTTGAACTTACATGCTCATCATTTTAAGCTACTTAGTTATGTAAGGCATAACATTCAAGTTAATGTTCCAAATTTCCTTTACAATATGTTGTGTATAAGTGCTGAGAAAAATCAAAAAGGAAGTGAAAACTCTATTTCTCATCATGCCCTAGTAAAAATTTTAGTTGAAAGGTCTCTTCGAGATTCTTCCCCTGTATCATGGGTAGAATTTGTTGAATCTAAAACCTTGTAGCCTCACACCAACCTTGTCCAACAAATTTTAGGGAATGAGGAAGAAATTGAGGGGCCTACTCAGAATCCAGCTGAAATAGACAAAGAACCGGTATTACCTCCTAATGATAAAATTGTTGAGCCTATTTTAGAAGGTGATATACCTAGCTCTACCATAGATAAAGGCAAACATAAGGTTGATGAAGGAAGCCCTAGTTTTAATAAGAAGGACAAAAACCCTACTATTCAAGTGACAAAGAGAAAGAGGTTTATTCCTGCAGTAACTAATCCTACAACATCTACCCTAGTACCATCTAGACCAAAACAGGCCCGCAAAATAGTAGAGGTTAAAGAGGTTCCTGTATGTCGAAGCCCTTGCATGCGAGGTCAAGTCTCAAAACCTCATATAGAACATCAGGTTGAGAATATTCCAGATGACTCTCCTGTACAGTTGGAACCCCAAAATGAGGAGGCATGTGAAAATAAGTCTGACAGTGAAATACCATAGGGTGATTAAGAAATGTGTGAGCCAAATCCTGCTGTAGTTCCAGAAAATGCCCCTGAAAGTGTTCAACCTACTTCTCCACCAGTCCCTATATACACTAATGTTTCTATTATACCTTATAAATCCTCCTGGTACACCCGTTATTTCCAGCAAGTTGCTAAGGAGCAAAAGAAGAAAGCCATGGCTCAAGAATTTCCTCCGTCTACAATTCAATCTGTATTATTTGGTTTGTATAATCATTTCATCTTTCAAAAGACCTTGTGGAAACAAGAGAGAGACCAAATGTAGAAAGTAATATCTGATAAAGATGAGGAAATTGAATCCCTCAAGGAACAACTTGAAAAATAGAAACAAAAGATGAATAAGGTTCTAAAGATAACTAGCCAAGTGATGACCTGTAGATCACCACCAAGGGTGTATTCTATTTGTCTCAAGGAACAGTTTCTGTTATTTCAATTAATGATGACAATTAGGGATATTGAATGTGAATTTAAAACTGCTCAAGATTTCTATGATGTGTATCAAACTCTATCCACATGGCAGAAGAATTTGTTGTGTGAACTCTATTTGCATAATTTCATAATTCCACATGAAACAGAGTGGAATCCTCTACTCTACATAGGAGATGTTCACCTTAGGGCTTCAATGTCTTGGATGCACAATGAGACAAACAATGACCAACAGTTAAATGCCTACAGGGATCTTGAAAAGTCTGAACCTTTGCCACCACGGGCTAAATCACATAACCCTGACGATCTTTTAAGAGATTGGTTCAGATTAACCTATGGGGAGTCAAAACCAAAAATCAGGGCTAAAGTGTTTGCAGAAAGAGAAAAGGTTTATAGAGATTACCAGACACTCCCAAATTTCACATAGCAAAGAGCTTTTTCAGGAATTAGGAATAGGTGGGGCCGACTGCCAGATGCTTTCAGAAAGGCAGAACCACATAGTCCTATCAATTATGAGGCAGCTGTTCACAGGGTGGCTAAATATATACAACTGGGACGACAGGTCAGAAAGGAACTATGGATGCCCTTATCCTTTCAGCCTCCTACTCTTCTTTGGCCTCTTTATGATAATAGTACTACTAGACTGGACATGCTGGTTGAGGAGCATAGAGGTGATCACTGGGAGCACAGTAGAGGATTCTACTACACCTTCAGAAGTGGAAAAAAGGGGAGAACCTCAGTTGGAGACTTCAGAACAATGGCAAAGAAGTATAATGCTTGAGGACAAGCATTTGGATAGTGGGGGGCAGATGCTGAGGCATATTAATGTCTTGATTTTAATATAAGTTTTTATAATGTGGACACTCTCTTTGTGCTTTGATAAAACATTCCTGAACACTTGTTGTAATTATCTTGTGAACTTATGCCAGAAACAGCTAGAACCTACTAAACCTATGGGTAGTGTGTATGACATGTTTTTCTTAATACTATACATAGAATGTAGTATTTCATATAATTATTTTAAGCTATGCTCTAATATTTGAGTAAAAGTAGGAATGTTATCTTGCATGTATATTTCGGATGTTGCTAACTTTTTAGGAAAATGAGGAGCGACACAAGGAGTGGTGATCACTGCATTCAAGGAAGAAGACAATGAAGACCGATCATGGTAGAGAAAGCACAGATTCAGTTCCGTTGAATAAGCCGCACCTGCAAAGGAGTTTTAGAGAATATAGACAATACAACTTGCTATATTTCTTGCAAGTTGTTATTCTGTTACTTGGCAGTAAATGTGTTATGTCATGGTTGTTCTTCCACCTTCTTTTCTGGCGATGTTTGCTTAAAACTTTTATGAATGTTTTTAATAAGGATCCAATCCTATATATATCGGATCTTGGATTATCCTAGGAAGCTAATGAGAAAATAGATAGTGTTGATTTAGACTCAGAAGTTACTTTCCTGTTCTTCATGGATTGTTCAGTTTTTATGTAATCAAAGAAGGATTTTAATGGAAGAAGGATTTTGAAGCATTTGTTGTGTTCTTAGTTAATTGAAACCAACCAAGGGGGCCCACTTGGAAGGTGGAATAGATTTAGGTAGGATAGATTCATTTCCTGCAGTTTCCTATTTTCAGATAGATTTACTGTATTAGTCCTACAACATTGTTACTTTGAGCATTGTTACTGTGAAGTTCCTACAACACTTGCAAAAAATGATCATAGTGGATGTTCTGAGTTGTTAATTAGTTT